>VZQC01015718.1:2182893-2343270 GCA_009823505.1 Rhizomys pruinosus | reverse complement strand
AATGAAACTTACCTTCTAAGGTGCCACAAAGGTTTTGAAATGAGACATTTCTTATCTCTCCTTCATAGAACAGGAGGAATATGATATTGATGAGGTCATTCTCTAATGTTAAATTGGAGCAAGCTGTTAAAGAGGTAATTTCTTATAAAAAACCAGTAAACTGCCTTCTTAATTGAATAATAGACATAGAAACTGTGAAAAAGATTTCTCTATTGAGAACCAAATATAATACTATAAGTCTCCTTTAAGCTGTGCACTTAGCAAAATATAATTAATACAGAGAGCTCTGATCAATCAGCAATGGATTATTTCTACTTAAGAGATGTTGGCCAGGGGAACCAAAGTCCCCCCCCAAAAAGAGTAAAGGCTTCTTGCCTGTAAAACTGGGAATATCTGCAGGAAGAGAGGCCGATAAGGCCCTGCTGTTCAAGACCTGATGTAAGCATGGGAAAGATTGTATTGTTTAGGACCGCATTGAAGTGTAGCTGGTCTACATGGAATACCAAGAGTGTTCCAAAGGCACTATTTACCAAATAAGCATCTAGGTCTCCTTGAGCAAGCAAGACTCCTCCATCAACACCAGCTCAACTCACCTGCTTGGAAAGACTGTGCAGCAGTGGACACCATGTGCCTGTATATCCCAAAAATCTAATTGGCTATCTAATCCTCTCCTTGGAGGAATAACCCAAGACGATGCCACAAGCTTACAACCTCTACGACGGTTAGGAATGTTATAAGCACACAGTAAGACCCTGTCAACTATTTTACACAAAAGAAATAATCTCATAGATGAACATACCATATCACAAATAGTCTGTTGTCGTATTACAAATGTAACTACAATGACAATTAGTACTGTTTTAAATACCTATATATCTGAATTCCTGTGCATTCACTTAGTTACGACTGAAAGGTTATTCCTGGGAACAAACTGTCAGCCCATGAAAGGGTACAGCCAGAAATTACCAGAGTCCAAAACGACAGCTCCAGAGAAAGTAGACTGTTTTGCTTCTCATCCACCTGTGTCCCTTTTCTAAGCCTAGGAAACAATCTGCAGAAGACGGGGTGTGGTAGAATGTAAGAGCTGTGATTGGGGTGAATGGTGAAACTATAGCAATATAGACTGGACACTTATTTGATCAACTTGATTGAACATACAAGCCCTCCAGCTGGATGGTGGGACCCTTGGGCTGTGTGGGTTTGGGCACAACTGCTTGCAAATTGGTTTTACATGAAGGATGCTTGTACTCATAAATTATTATTTATTGTTAAAAAATGAAAAAAAAAGTAATAGAAGAAAAAAATGTTTTTTATTTTTATTTTATGTATATGAGTGTTTTGGCTGCATGTTAAGTGCACCTATATTGTGCAAAGCCCACGGTGACCAGAAGAGGGTGCCAGATCTGCTGTAACTGGAACTAAGGATAACATACAAGGTGTTTTTGTTTCCTTTCAATTGTTGCGACAAAGCTATGTGGGTGCTGGAATTTGAAACAGGGTACTCTGGAAGAATGACAAGTGTTCTTAACTGCTAAGCCATCTCTCCAGCTCCTGTCTAAGAACTTTTAACTTCATACTGAAACTTTTCCTCGTTCTTTTATTAGGAATTCAAAGAAATATTTGATGTTAAAAACAAAAATCTATCTTTCTGATTTTTTTTTTTATCTTTTTGAGACAAGGTCTCCCTGTAGCCCCAGCTGTCCTGGAACTCACTCTGGAGACCAAGCTGGCCTTGAACTCACAAAGATCTGCCTGCCTCTGCCTCCCAAGTGCTAGGATTAAAGGCGTGCACCACCACGCCCGGCTCAGATTAAAGTTTTAAGTATTCCAGCACTGCACAGGATGGATGTCCTTTGTAACTATAACATGATTTACCTTATGATTAAGTGTGACTCCTACATTATGTGCTGGGTTACTGCTAAACTTCTATAGTTGCTCACGAAGAATTTAGCTGATGATTTAAGACAAAAGTGACTCGGTAAATTACAGGTATTTCAGTCATGCAAGAAACCTACTCCATGTGATGATGAAGAGATCAAAAGCAACTTATTTTCCAGTTTTCAAAAGGTTTAAAATCTATTATTTCAATTACATTCCTGAGCAACCTTAGGCATAGTTCAACAACCTTTCAACTAAAATAAATATTACGTGTTAATCATTTATTTCTCCTACAAAAATCCTGAAAACTATAGGCTAGGAAGTCATACTACTGTGTGGGTTTGTTTGAGACAAGGTTGAGACCTAGGCTGGCCACAAAATCACAATTAACAGAAGTAATCCCAGCATTCAGGGGCCAAGACAGAAGAATCAGTGTAACTCAAGGCCAGACTAGGAACAAGTGTGAGATATTGTCTCAACAAACAACAAAAGAGTTAACAATGAGTTTAGGTAAGTTTTATTATACTAACTTAAACTAACGCAACCTAAGTAATAACTCAGGAAACTCACTAAATTTTTAAAGATAAAATATCCCACAGAATGTGTACAATAATTAAAAAGCAACACAGCGAAGACTGGGGAAGAGGGGACAGAAAGAAAGAGCCAGAGGTGGGGGATGACCACAAGGAAACAGTTTATCAGGCAGCTGGGAATCTGCACACATGAATCTTACAGCAATAGTGACAGCATGCCAAGACCTATGCAAACTCAACCCAGATAGAAACCAAGCACAGGCCAGGCATGGTGGCACATGCCTTTAATCCTAGCACTTGGGAGGCAGAGGCACGTGGATCTTTGTGAGTTCAAGGCCAGCCTGGTCTACAGAGTGAGTTCCAGGACAGCTGGGGCTACAGGGAGACCCTGTCTCAAAAAGACCAAAAAAAAAAAAAAAAAAAAGCACAGAACTGGGGGAAATGAGTAAGAAGTCCCCAGAGTTAGCTGAGAACAACGAGCAGATGAGTCACTGCGTACAAGGGTGAGGGAGAATGTCTCTATTAAGGGAGTGATGCTAAAACAGGCTTTTGTTATGCCCAGATCACTGGTACCCCCAAAAGACCACCAGGGCATGTGGCTCTGATGTAAATGCAGAGTCTTTAATTCAAGCTCAAGCTTGGACCACCCCTTTTCTGATGCAGCAGGCTGGGAGAATCGGTCCATAGCTGGGGGGGGGGGGGTGTATGTGTGCAAACGGGGAATTGATTCATAGGGACTGAGGAAGCATGATTTTTAGACTGATAGGTCTGGGCCACCTGGCGGCTTTGGTGGCGCCATGGGGGGCGGATTTTACTTACTGAGTACATCTTGGGGGAAGAGCAAACATGTTTAACTGTCGGTCTTTCCCTGTTAGTTATTTTCAACAAACAACCTTTGGTCCTTCCCTGTTAGCTATTGAGATATTCTGTGGTTTCTCCTGGAATCTGAGGATGGGGGCTATTTCTCGGATGGTGTATTTCCACAAAATAGAAAAATGGAGTTTATCTTGTTTGTTCCCTTATAACTGGTCCCTCTTTACAGGCTGACTTGGCTTTATGGATGAACTCACATTGAGGGGCATCTTGGGGACAAAATCTTGACTCAACAGTCCTTAACATATATGACAGAATGCATGAGATCAGGTAAGAGAGCAATGGGAGTAGTTCCACAGAGAGGAAGGAGTCTAAATATGATTAAGAACTAGTATATGAAATATACAAAATTCTATTTTAAAAATCTAAAAAAGATCTCTGTATTTGGACACCTTAACATGTGTCTGTGTGCTGTACTTTCCTGCGTGTGTTTTCCACATGGCTCATCCTGGGAATAAATGGGACAACCCACAAATGGAGCCCGGATGTGTGGCTGTAGGAAACCCTGAGAAATTTGGTATGTGAACCTCCAAATCTTGCCTTTTTCTTCTCAACTTTCTTATCTCCTAACATCTATCTTTTGCCAGGGAGCTGCCTCTCCTACTCAGTTGAGTAGATCAGAGGCAGATCTGGGAACATGGCTCTGTAAATAGGACAGGGACAGTTAGACTTAGCACAGGAGCAAGCTAAGGATAGTTAACTAGTAGGGACAGGATAAAGGAAAGAATAGGAACAGACTTTAAGGATAGTTAATTAAAGCCAAGTGGTTGGGAATGGGCTAAGAGATCGCGTATGGATGTCAGCTGTTTTGTGTGTTACTAGGACATTTAGTCCAATTAAATAAAAAATGACCTATGCTGGGCGTGGTGGGGCAGTATTATCTGTGACATTTCTTTTGCTTATAAGATATACAGGCTGATATAATAAAGACCATTTAGGTAAACTTACTGGACTGTTATATCTTGGTTCCTGTCTATAAGTATGTGTAATACAACTGCCTTTTAAACATCGATAGGTCAAAATATAAAAACTTAAAAGACAAAAAGGGGGAGGAGGTTGAGTACTCCCTCTGGGATACAGTCAAATAAATTCTGTATTCCAAATCTTTTGATAAATTTTCAATTTTGAAATCTTAAAACTAACTATGGGAAAAGATTTGCATGTTCCCTCAGGTCAAAACATCATCTGCTTTAAGGCCCCCAAAAAGTACAGCTTTGGATTGTACAGGATGGACCAAGAAATACCAGCAGAGAGAAACTGGCCCATCTAAGCATCAAGAGGAAGAAAACTGAAGAATGTCTGAGCCACAGGCACCAAACACCTCTAAATTCTATTTAAAACAACTGTTTACAGCCTGCATCAAAGAACTGACTGAAACAGTGAACTTCTGCTCAAAACAGTCAACTTCTACATCGAGAATTTTGAGAAAGACTGAGAAAAAGATGAAAAACGTGTTTGGTAGAATGCATGAGCTATGGTGGAGTGGGGGGGTATGGAAGGGGACACAGGTCTAGATTTGATTTGTAACAATCTTGTACAAATATATATATAATATAATATACTATAATTTAAAAATTTGAACTCATAAAAAAAACCAACAGTTTATAATATGTCCTAATGAAGTTTATTTTCCAGGTGCTAAGATTTTATTAAAAAACAAAACAAACCTTTTTACCTCTCGTTTTTTAAAGAAAACAAATAATGATGGTAATGGAATTGTTCCTTAACTACAAAAAAGCCAATTGTTATAGTAACAATTTCTCATGGGGCATATATAGCCACTCTTTAATTAACTAATGGGCATAAAAGCTATAAAATAAAATTTTATTCAGAGCTAGACATTACTGTAAAATCTTTAAAGGCTTTATAGTCAAGCAAAATAGTTAATAGAAGAAAGCTTTAGTGCTAGCAATGGGTCATTCTGCCATGGAGTGTTGGCTGGGGGCTAATCACTCCCCAAAATAAAGGCCATTTGCTTACAAATTGGGGTACACACAAATAGGCATTAAGACCCTGCTGTGGAAGAGCTGGTGTAGAGACCATGCTTGCAAGTGGACAGTAGGTCTCTGAAATGCCAGAGAGCATTACCAAAAGCCACTGAAAAGAAAAAATATTGGTCTCATTGAGTCAAGCAAGACTCATTACTACTCCACACCTGCTGAAAGACACTGTACATCTAGTAGCCACCAAAGACACCCCAAACCTAATTGGCTATTAGCCCACTCCTTTGGGGGAATAACATATGGCTGGTATTAAACCTCTAGTAATTAAAAACAGGGAAAAAAAAAAGCCTCAATACCTAAACTAATATGCCATCTAAATATGTGTATCTGTGCCCACAGAGTAACTTGTCATGATAATCAATACCATTTAAATGACTTTACTGTCTCATTGTTTGTGCTTGTTAGTAGGACTAAAAAAGGAATTCCTAAATAAACCGCCAACCCATGAAAGGGAACAGCCTGGACAGATCAGAGTTCAGAGTGACACCTCAAAGAAAAATAGACTGTTTTGCTTCTCACCACTTCTGCCTATTGTCCCCCTAGGCCCAGGGATCAGATGCAAAAGAGGGGGCAAGGTAGAATGTAAGGGCTGAGGAGATAGGGGTAATTCCTGAGATTTCAAAAAATATGGGCTGGACTCTTATTTGATCAACATGCTTGTGCATACTTGCTAATTGGTTTTACATGAATGTTACTTACATTCACTGCTTATACTTGAAAATTGGTTCACTTCATGGTTGGGCCCCCCCCCTTTTGGATATTAATTGGCCTTAATATAAAAAGTTAAAATCTCAGGTCTGACCTGCCTCCCACTGCCTGGCACTCAAGACAGGCTTGAGCAGCTGGCTATTCAATGCTCAGGTTCCTTTGTGTAGTTAGCCTCTCCCATGGGCTCACCTACCTTTCAGGGGGAAAAAAAAAAATAAGGGGTGAAATGTGAGAAAATTTAGTTAAATTGGCTAGCATTCTAAACCCATGCTCAGGCCCATGGGGTGGGATGTAGTGACAGAAAGGTTTACAATTTGGTCCTGGGATATAATATACTGGCTATATAAGATGGCCATTTTTGGAATAAAGCTCTCTTTGTTTGTGGACACCTTTAAAAAAAAATCTAAAAAAGGTAGAGACAATTATTTTGCACACTGTTGAATCTTTGACACAATTATAAAAGAAAATAATCAATTCATTTATGAAACTGTCACTAAGATACTAAAAGGCATGTGAGATTTATAAATATTCACTGAAAGCATTTTAGCACAGAATTTAAAAACAGGAGGTTGGAGAGATGGCTCAGCAGTTATGAGTGCTTATGCAATCAATAGGACCAGATTTGGATTCCAGCACCCACATAACAAAAGCTGGGTCTCCTGTTCACTCCTGTAACCTAGCTTTTGGCAGGAGAGAAGAGGACTGACTTCCAGCCTAGCCCCTAGCCAAGAAATCATTCAAGTGCCAAGTTAAAGAAGGGACCATGCCTCAAAGATATAGGTAGAAATTGATAGAAAAGTATATCTGACACCTTCTTCTGGCCTCCACAAATACCAGTGTACACACACACACACACACACACACGTCTTTAAAATAAAAATAGATGTATTTAAGTTTAGGAGTATTTAAATATGACAAGTATAGAATTAACTATAGAAAAAAAAAAAAAAAAAAAAATACACATCTAAAAAAATACACATCTAGGGTTTCTATCAGTTTTAATTTTATAGTGGAAATCTTAAGTTTTCATTTTCCCAATAAATAAAATATTATCAAGAAAGATAAAATGACTCAATTCCTTGAGTATGTGTGTAATAGAAAGATCTTGGGAGTTAAAAGGAAGAAGTAGGGACTGTGGAGACAGCTCAGTTGGTTAAGCGCGTGTTGTACAAGCATGAGAACCTGAATTCAATCACCAGCACCCATGTTGAAAAATAAGTAAATAAATAAAGCTGGGCCCAAGTGCCTATCCAAGTACTCAGCAGGAAGAGAGACAAGAGGATCCCTGAGGCTTGCTGGCCAGCCAGTCTAGCTTAACTGGAAAGCTGCAGGTTCAGTAAGAGACCCTGTCTCGAAAAACAAAGTGGAGATGGATTAAGAAACTTGCCATTGACCTCTGGCCCTCTACATAGGCACCAAAAATTAAAAAAAAAAAAAATTGGAGGAAGAAGTCTGGGAATACTAGGAGACTATGGAAACCAGTCACAAATGTGAAAGACGTTTACAGTTTTAAAAGGCTTAGAGAACTGTATTCATTTCAGATTGGGACAATGAGGAAGGATTAAACATGGTCAGAGTTTCTAAAAGATCACTTACCCACAATGACAAAATTGTGAAGACTCATTATCCTACATTTTAAAACAAGGAAATAGTGGTGTAGAAAGGTTTAAAACTTGTTCACAAGAACTCAGCTGTCAGGCAATAGAATATTTAATATTGGAGAGATAATAAAAGAATGTGTCTTTAGGTGGGATGGAAAATGAGGAAGGAGATAAAACAAGGTGAACAATCAAAATGTTACATGTTCAAAATCAAACATGAAACAAAAAACAAGCATGAATATTTAAAAATCAGAAGCAAATATGTCCATTTAAAAGGATTGTTTTCACTTAAGCCCAGGAATGCCATATATTCTACTTTCAAAACAACATAAAGCCATGTGTGGTAGTACACAACTTTAATCCCAGCACTCAGGAGGCAGAGGCAAGTGAATCTCTGTGAGTTCAAGGTCAGTTTGGTCTACAGAGCAAGTTCCAAAACAGCTGGGGAATGTGAGTCAGGTGGTGTATGCCTTTAATCCTAGTACTCAGGAGGCATAGGCAGGAAGATCTCTGTGAAACCAAAGCCACAATAAACAGTTCCAAGACAGCTGGAGCTATAGATCCTGTCTCAAAACAAACAAACAAATTTTAAAAAATGAATAAATAAAAAGAATGAAAAAAAAATCAACACTTTTATTTGTAAACTTTCCAAATTTTTAAAATGCTGAAAATAAATGTGTTAAAAACATTTTGTGCTGGGCATGGTGGCACACACCTTTAATCCCAGAACTCAGAAGGCAGAGGCAGGTGGATCTCTGTGAGTTCAAGGCCAGCCTGGTCTACATAGCAAGTTCCAGGACAGCTAGGGCTAACAGGGAGACCCTGTCTCAAAAGGACAAAAAAAAAATTAAAATTAAAATTAAAGTAAAATAAGTTTTTGAGACAGCAGTTTATATTCTCTGTTAGAGTCCCTCCTGGAGTAAAGCAAGAACTAGTTTTAAAAGAAATAAAGGTAGAGGCAGGCGGATCTTTCTGAGTTCGAGGCCAGCCTGGTCTACAGAGTGAGTTCCAGGACAGCTGTGGCTACAGGGAGACCCTGTCTCGAAAGACAAAAAAAAAAAAAAAAAAAAAAAAGAAAGAAAGAAAGATCAGGCCAGGTGTGGTGGTGAATGCCTTTAATCCCAGCACCTGGCAGAGGCAAAAGGATGTCTGAGTTTAACCCCAGCCTGGTCTATGTGACTTCCAGACCAGCTGAGGCTACAGGGAAACACTGTCTCGAAAAGACAACAACAACAACAACAACAACAACAACAAAAATACTAACAAATAAACAACAGAATAACTCTGCCTTAATGTCTTATTCTTTTCTATATGAGGTAACAGTGAAATCATAAAGAAAAAGAAAGCCCCAAACTTGAGAGTGAGAAGTTAGTTTCCAGCAATATGCTACCCTGAGAATATTACTTACTACTGGAAGGAATCAAGGTAATGTTCTGTCAAACAGCTAGTAGTTATACCAATAGCTTACAAAATGTATTCTAGCCAGGAGTGGTGGTGGCTCATGCCTTTAATCCCAGCACTTGGAAGGCAGAGGTAGGTAGATCTCTGTGAGTTCAAGGCCAGCTTGGTCTACATAGAGTTCCAGGCCAACTGGGGCGATAGGGAAACCCTGCTTCAAAAAGACGCCCACCCCTGAAAAAAAAAATGTTGGAAACCACGACTGCTTCATAGTTAGTATTAACAAAACTTAGAATATCCCATAGCTGAAACTCCATGTTAAAAGTCAAAGTCAGAGCCAGGCATGGTGGCGCATGCCTTTAATCCTAGCACTTGGGAGGCAGAGGCAGGCGGATCTTTGTGAGTTCAAGGCCAGCCTGGTCTACAGAGTGAGTTCCAGGCCAGCTGGGACTACAGGGAGTCCCTGTCTCGAAAGACCAAAAAAAAAAAAAAAAAAAAAAAAAAAAAAAAAAACAAACAAACAAACATCAAAGTTAGGGGCTGAAGAGATGGCTCAGCAGTTAAGAGCTCCAACTGCTCTTGCAGAGGATGGGGGTTCAATTCCCAGCACCCACATGGTGGCTAAGAACCATCTTTAACTCCAGTTCCAGGGAAATCTGACACCCTCTTCTGACCTCTGTGGCACTGCACCACACAGGTGCACAATCCTACATGCAGACAGTACATTCACGCACATAAAAAAAAATGATAAAATAAAAAATAAAATAAAAGTCAAAGTCATTTAAGCAAAAGTCAGTGGAACAGTTTCAATTCCTGAGGACATAATAATGCCATCTGTCCTTAAAAAAAATGTAGTACAATGCCCTTAACAATGAATACATGTATCAAGCATAGTGAAATGCTCTCAACCCCATCCTTCTCCAACTCCTACAAAAGTTCATGTTAAACTATTGCACATTTTTTAATTGTAGAATAATAATAACAATTCTTTTAGTGCTCAATAATAATGTTAAAGTGATCCAAATTTTAACTAGTATGCTAAAAAGACAATTTTTGGATCTTTAATTCCTCAGCAGTAATACCTCTTCCTCTTAAAAGAGCAGAATAGGTATTTTTCATTTAAGAGTTTAACTTCCACTGACATGACAGATTATGATAACCCATTCATTAAGCAAAAAGATCAGAATTCAAGCTCAATATTTAGTTACCTAAACTCACATTAATTTGGCAAAACACAAGAATATTTGATTGCCTGAAAACAGTAATGATATAAAAGCCTAGCAAATACATGACATGACTAAAGCATATGAACTGTAACCTCCTCCCAGTTAGAGAACACTGTTTATCATAGAAATAGCTTGAATATTCATAAATATTGAAAAGGATTAACTTGTCCTTAAACCTATGCACACAAATTAAAGCTATTACTTCATTCTAGTAAACAATTTAAGGAAATAATTTAAATACTAAAAATAACAATTCAAAGGAGAACTCAAAACATGAGATCTTTTAAGTCTTTACTGTTCCACTCCTCTCTTTCATAAGATCCTCTTTCATGTTCTCATGTGTTTCCTTTGAGTTCATGATCCTTATCTTCCTTCATAAAAAGGGAGTGTGAACAATGACTAGTGAAAAAATATCCTTATTCCCTCCAAAACAGAATATAGAAATTAATAATAAAAACTAGCCTATCAAATATTTATGAGCAAGAATTAACAATTTAACCAGAACTAGGGAGATTCTGAACTTCATCAAGTGAGTAATCAATAGGTAGAATGAAGCTCTTCCAGTTTTGTGCAACACTGCTTGCATAATGTTTTTGTTGTGTTTATTAACTGCATATTTAACATTTGTTAGCAAAGGCTAATCTTACATAGTTCCTAAGAGCCTAAGCAAAGATTGTTTATGATCTTCTTTGCACATTCACACAATTTAAAGCATTAAAGTTATGGTTTTTATTTCTTTAGCCCCAGAAACTAAAAGCAGTGTAAGATTGAATTAACTGATCAAATACTCTTTATTTAGAGATGACTGAGTGATTACACCCCACAATATTACTTTCCTATGCTACTACATAGAAAATGTGGACAAAAATGAGACTCTTTGAATTAATCATTCTTTCATGTGCAGGAAGCTCAGAAAAATTAGTAATGAAGGTCTTTTAACTGAAAGTATTTATGTGCAAATCATTGAAAAGTTCTCAAAGAAATATACTCATACTCCCAAAGCAAGTACACTTATAGATTTACCCCAAGATTCACCCGTTTATCTTTTTATTACTAAATAGCAAAATGAGGGTATGCTAGAGTTGCTTGCTTTTTAAAAAAGTTTACAAAACAATGCACATAATTGCTCCAAATATTTATCTTAATGCCAAGAAAGAAATGATGCTCAGGCACACAAAATAGAAGACATGCTAATACATTTAAATACATAAAGCAGCTCCATCAACAAGGTACTACATGGCCCTCTAGTGTTCAATAAAGAAATGGGTAAGTTAAGAAATTAAATGGTTACATATTCACTGTAAAATATTATTTTCTCTAATTTACTAAAGTATGCTACTAAATATATCAATGGTTCCTTTTTTGTGCTTGGTAAGGAGATTTAGTGCACATGCTCATCAAATAGCTACGGCTACCCAAATGAGTACTTTTTTTTTTTTTACCAAGGACTGCAATGATTTCTTTCTATTCTAGTATACACAATATTCCATTATGTTGTGTCATCATGTATGAGCAGGTAGTAGGTTCCATGTTCCCAGATACTCAGAGCAGAGTATAGGTTGTTGAATGAGTCTGCAGCTAAAATGAATGCCAGAACTTGGATCTGAGGCTGACATGAAGTATGGGAATATGGGATTGGTTCTTGGCAGGATAGTCTTCTCCTAGGCCTAGTCCCTCCAACAAACAAAGAGGCATGCATTTTGTAGTTCATACTCTAGTTTTCTTCTGGATCATCAGGAATATCCTCTACAAATAACTTATTGATGCTCTCTGATGCCTCAAATAAATTAGATGACCCATGGACAGCATTTCTCAAAATACCTATTCCAAAATTTGCTCGGATGGAATCTGGGGAGAGTAATCTGGCTTCTTCTGTGTCTACTGGACCAATCAGTCGTCTCCATTCTGAAATAGCATTCCACTTCGACAGAACCATGACTGTAGATGTGCCCTCAGATAAGACTTCCAGCACATCTTTTTTTTTTAATTTTATTTTTGTATGTCTATGAATGTACTGTCTGCATGTAGGTTTGTGCACCCGTGTCGTGCAATGCCGCGGAGGTCAGAAGAGGGTCTCGGATTCCCCTAGAACTGGAGTTCTCCTGGAATTGGAGTTACAGACGTTTTTTTAGCCACCATGTGGGTGCTGGGGATCAAACCCCGGTCCTCTCTCTGCAAGAGCAGTCGGTGCTCTTATCCGCTAGGCTATCTCTCCAGCTCCCCCAGCACATCTTTATAAAATGGTTTTCCTACTATTTTGAAATAGATTTTGTCTGCATGCCCGAGGATTAATAGAAGTTCTCTCAGTTGGACCAGCTCAAAATCACAGGCCTTAATGAACTTCAGGATCTCCGCTCTTTGTTCACATGTCACATGAGGCTTAATCATTGCCGATGCACATTGAGGTGGGAAGAACTTCTCTATATCATTTTTGGCATCTTCTGGTGAATTGCTTCCATACAACTGAGTCGCGGGGAAATTTCCCGTTGAAAACTGCACATAAACATTGTGGGTCATATTCAAAAGCTTCGTCAACAGTTTTTGGTCCCAGTAACTCTTTCCAGTGATTCACAGCATCTTCTCTCAATAAAACAAGCGCAAGAGATGGTCCACTGGTTGTGTTTGCTATGAACTTAGTAAAATACTCTTCATCCTCCAAATCCTTGAACAGTGTTTTCGCTTTTTCTTCTGATAAGACTATTTGTGTCTCTGCATTAATATTTTAAACCCTTCTTTATTTATAATGTTGAGAACATCATCTGTCCCGTTTCTTCATTGCTGATGAAACATTGGCATGAAGTTCATTTGCATCTTGGGAGTCTGGTGGTTCTTCAGGGTCAGCGTCATCCATATGTCCAGGCTGTACCTGGGGACTCTCTGGTTCTCCTGGTCTGCTATCTGGCTGTAGAAGTTCCTCACTATGTCTTCAGGAATCAGCATGTTTTCCTCTTCTTCTATGACAAATCCTTCTTTCAGAATCTTTTCTTTAATTTCTGTATTTTTTCTCCTGAGTACCGCATCAGGTTTGATGAAAGCAATATTGCAAACTTCTCCGTTACTTTCATTATGCCCTTCCCCACCCTCTTCTTGAGTTGCATCTGAGAGTGGAATTTCATTATACTGGGGATGAGACATTTCACCTACTACAACTTTCCTCATTGATCAAGTTTATTACTTTTTTATTAATAAGTGGTGCATTTGCACCCTGAATCTTTGCGATAATTTTCCCATTAAGACTGAAGAGGAAAAGGGGCTCACATTTATCTCTAAATGACTGCAAAGTTGTAATGCTGTCAGCTTCAGCAACAACAAAATGAAGAAACTCATCTTCGTTCAGCTCATTTTTTAGTTTTTTGAATAAAGCTTGCATGGCTTTGCAAGGTCCAAACCAGGCTTGGTAAACATCAATCACTGTTAAACCTTTATGCAGTAACATCTCATCCCACAGGCTTTGACTTCTGATGACTGTCTGTAGCTGGACTTCGTGCTTTTTGCTTGCCATTTGCTTACTTCTGGGCCCTGGGTGAGGCCTGGGCTGAGGATAGCAGGGTTCCTGCTGAGTTTTCCTCCTCAGCCTGTCCAGCTATAGGAAAGGGATGAGGGATGCCTGGTGTCACCCCACCGGGAAGACCCTTTTTAAAAGATTCTTATGAACAATCTTATCTCATTTGAGGTTTTATTAAATTTTATTTATTTTTTTGTGTGTATGAATGTACTGTCTGTATATAGGTTTGTGCACCCGTGTCGTGCAATGCCGCGGAGGTCAGAAGAGGGTCTTGGATTCCCCTGGAACTGGAGTTCTCCTGGAATTGGAGTTACAGATGGTTCTTAGCCGCCATGTGGGTGCTGGGGATTGAACCCCGGTCCTCTGCAAGACCAGTGGGTGCTCTTAACCGCTAAGCTATCTCTCCAGCCCCTCATTTGAGGTTTTACATGGTCTGCTTTTGTTTTTATTTTTGTTTTTGTTTTGGGGATCTGGGGGGGGGAGGTTGGAGTACTAGTCAGTGAAAAAATTCTGAATGTATGGGGGCTGGAGAGATGGCCTAGCGGTTAAGAGCACCGACTCCTCTTGCAGAGGACCCGGGTTCGATCCCCAGCACCCACATGGCGGCTGAGAACCGTCTGCAACTCCAATTCCAGGAGAGCTCCAGTTCCAGGGGAATCCGAGACCCTCTTCTGACCTCCGCGGCATTGCACGACACGGGTACACAGACCTGCATGCAGATAGTACATTCATACACATAAATAAATAAAAAATTAAAAAATGCTATTAAAAAAAAAAATTCTGAATGTGGGCCCAGCAGGCAGGATAATGGCAAAGTGCTTGGCTAGAATGCATAAATCCCTGGACCGGACCCCCAGCAACATGTGCATATGTGTGTGCATATGCCCATATACACATATGTGAAAAACGTTTTTAAAAAATTTTCAAACATTTTTCTAATAAAAATCCCAGGTAAAAAATAGATTTCTTGGCGGGGCATGGTAGCACATGCCTTTAATCCCAGCACTCAGGAGACAGAGGCAGGCAGGTATCTGTGAGTTCCAGGCCACCCTGATCTATATAGTGAGTTCCAGGCCAGCTAGGGTTACAGGGAGACCCTATTTCAAAAAGAGATAAAGATTTCTTGATTAAAAACGAAACAGCACAAAATTAAAGGCAAGTTTCAAATAAAAGTCACGTTGCTTCATTCAACATGGCTTTTATCCTTGTTGTATTAATTTACAGATGATAGAAATTAATTCTAACAAAGGAAAAGATTAAATAAATGTAACTGTGTCCTGTAAATGAGTGGTCAAAACATAAGAGTCAAAATAAAAAAGTAGACCCATAAGTAGAAAAGAATCTCATTACTGAGGCTTGTAAGACTATAATTAATTGCAAAATGATATTAAAACTAATACTGTTATTTAGATTTAAAACTGGAGAAGTGAGTCTGGGAGAGAGAGCTCAGCAGTTAAGAGCATAGGCTGCTTTTGCAGAGGACATAGATTTGATTCCCAGTACCCACATGGTGGCTAACAACCCTCTGTAACTCCAATTCCAGGGGAATCCTACCCCCTCCTCTTTCTGACCTCCATAGGCAATGCATGACACAGGTGTACTTATATACATGTGGGCAATACACTCATAAACATAAAATTAAAATAAACTATTTTTTTAAAAGCTAGTGAATTATTCATTTCAAAAGGGTAGATTTAAAAGGATATTTGCATACATTTGTAATTAGTGTCTATATTTGGTGCTGGGAAAGACCAGAGTTCTACTAAGTAAGGTAAAAATTTGACTGCTACATTTTTTAGTTTTGAGACTTTCTGCAATTAAAAATTCCCAGTTAAGACTTAAGAAACCACAGGACAACTTTGCAAACATCCTACACTTCCCAGAAGATACCACATGACTGAATATGTAAATACATAAACACATAAATACATAAATAAAACAACACATACTGCTAAGTAACCAATACAGTGAGCTACTAGGGTTACAGAATTTTGCTCAGTGCTGAATGAAATGCCCTTAGAGCAGCTGAAACGGATCTTTTTTTTTTCATTTTTATTTATTATTTTTATGTGTATGAGTGTACTATCTGCATGTAGGTTGGTGCACCTGTGAAGTGCAATGCCGCGTAGGTCAGAAGAGGGCGTCGGATTCCCCTGGAACTGGAGTTAAAGATGGTTCTTAGCTGCCATGTGTGGATGCTGGGAATTGAACCCAGGTCCTCTGCAAGAGCAGCTGGTGCTCTTAACCGCTGAGCCATCTCTCCATCCCCAAAATGGATCTTAAAAGGACAGAAAAAGCCAGAGGCTACAAGGTGAGGAAGACATTTAAAAGATGATAAAAGCTTAAACAAAGCTATCAAACAGCCTGAATTCCTCTAAAAGTTAGCAAAGAAAAATAAACTTAGGTTGTTCAGAAAGAGTAAACACAAGAATAAGCTGAAAGACAAGGAGCTTTAAAAATTCTATACATACTATATATACAACAATTATGTTTAAAGGAATAAAAGACGGGAGGGCTCTGACCACAGAAACTTGAGGGAATTTCTTCAACTTGATAGACACTATTACATATAAAACTCTGCAGTTAAAATCATAGAGCTGCCCAGTGACAATCAGAAAAAAGGCAAGGATGCCCCCTGCCACCGTCGCTTTTCAATTGACACTAGAAGTCCTTGCTAATTCAGGAAGACAGGAAAAAGAAGAAAAGTTACCACATATTGAAAAGGAAGAAATCACTGTATTTGTTCATGGATGGCATAATTTCCTATGTAGAAAATCTGAAAGAAGGTTTAGGGGTACAGCTTAATGGTAGAATATTTACCCCCAAAGGGCAAGTTCCTCCATTTGTCCTCCCCCACTACCAGCGCCATAGTACAATAAAAAGCATGAAAGAATAGTTAAAAACTAATAAGTAACTACAAAAAGGTTACAAGACAAAGTTAATACACAAAACTGAACTGGATGCCTACATATAAATAAGCAGAATGTGAATTAGAGTACTACCTTACATAAGTACTTAGAAAAGTTAAATATTTAAGCATAAAACATGCATTAAGATCTAAATAAGGGAAACTTTCTGATGAAAGCTATCAAAGGAGAGTTAGAAAATGAAGATATACTCAATGTTCTTATATAAGTAAAATATGAATAATGTATTTGACAGTATCAATACTGATACGATGTCAATTCTTCTCGATTCCTTCCGTAGGTTAAACTTAATTCCAATCAACATTTCAGCAGTTCTTTTGTAAACACTGAAAAATTGCTCCTAAAGTTTAAGTGGAAAGGCAGAAGACCTAAAAGACTCAATGTAACTATTCAATGTACAACTTCAAGACTTCTGATAAAACTATAGTGATCAGGAAAGTGCAGCATTAGGAAAAAGACAGATGCAAAAGAATTGAGGGTCCACAAACAGACCAATATAAACAAAGTCAACTGATTGATTTCAACAAGGGTACAAAAGCAATATAATGGGGGGAAAAAAGGCTCCCATAGATGGTGCCAGAACAGGACACACAGATCTTATACCCTTTTCAAAAATTAAAGTAGATCACAAACCTAAATGTAGAGTCAAGAATTGCCCAACTCCTAGAAGGCAGCACAAGAGAAAACCTCAACAGAGGCCTCGACATTATAGCTACATTATTAAAGGCAGTAAGTAGCATGAAAGAAATGACTGATGAATTGGACGCGATTAAAACTAAACATCTATGTTCTCTAAATGACACTATTGGGAGGAAAAAAGAAAAGCCACAAATGGTTTAAAAAATGTGTAAACACATTTGATACATAATTCTAACCGTAAATACATAAAACTCTAAAATATCAACATTAAGAAAAAAATCTGACTAAAAATGAGCAAAAAAACCTGAATAGATACTCTGCCAAGAAGACATACTGATGGCAAGTAAGCACATGAAAAAATGCTCACCATTAGCCACCATTACAGAAATGCCAATGAAAACAATAACGGAATGAAGGATGCCTCTTACAACAGCCCAAATCCAGAATTCCAGCAATGCCAAACACTACTAACCATCCAGTGCAACAGAAACCCTCATTCAGCATTAGTGGGAATGAAAAGCAACAAAGCTACTAGAAGACAGTTTGGCAGTTTCTCACAAAAGCAAATATGTTATTATAATACTCCTTGATATGTACCCAAAGGAGTTGAAAATGTATGTCCACAGCTTTGTTCATGATTGCCAAAGTGCGAAAGCAACCAAAACATTCTTCATCATGTGAGTGGATTAAAAACAGTATAATAATCCAGGGAATGGATTATTATTCAGCAATAAAAGAAAATAAGCTTTTAGGCTATGAAAATCCATTAAGAGAACTTAATAAATGCTATCCAGAAGCCAAATTAAAAGGACTACATGGCACTTTAGAAAAAGGAATACCATGGAGACAGTAAAAAGATAAAGTTGCCAGGTCTGGGTAGATGGAGAGATGAATGTACTGAATTTAAAAGCATTTTTAGGGCAGTGAAACTATTCTAAAAAAATACTACACTGGTAAACGGATGTCATTACATATTTGTCCAAATCCATAGAATACTTAACACCAGGAGTGAAACTTGATGGAAGTGTGAATTCTGGATGATAATAAGGTATAAAGGTAGGTTTAGCATTTGTAAAAAATGTTCCTCTAGTGAAGGATGCTTATTGTGGAGCAGGATGTGCACAGAGAGGGATAAGAAATATATGGGTACATGGTACTCTCCAATCAACTTTGCTATGAAGTTGAAATTTCTGGCTAATGCAGGAAAGTCTCCCCCTAAAAACATTTCCTCAAGACCTGAGGAGCAGTAGTTAATTCAAGGACAGAGTTTTCTTTGAAAGGGAAGGTATTTGTTCCTATCAATTTAGAGGAATAACATGATGAAACAGGTGAAAGAAAGGAGTTCATGCTAATAGAACATAGATTCAGTCAAGCAGAGTTAAGCACATCAATTGTTTAAATAGGCAACCAAATAAAAACTGACTCTGTTATCATCATGCTAATTAAGGACTATACATTGGCCTGAGCTATGCAAAGTATGTATACAGATGGTCAAAGACTGGCAAGTTAATACTATAAAGATCCGCCTGCCTCTGCCTCCCAAGTGCTAGGATTAAAGGCATGTGCCACCATGCCTGGCTAAAATATGGTTATTTTTAAAATGTGAGTTCAAGGCCAGCCTGGTCTACAGAGTGAATTCCAGGTCAGCTGAGGCTACAGGGAGACCCTGTCTCAAAAAAAAAAGTAGTATTCCACAATGATCATCTTACATTTGGACTTGGTGATCCCAAAGATCCCATCTATTTAAGATTCTATTACAGAAGACTTAAAACTAGTACAAAGGAGCATCAAATATTTGTACAGAGGCTATTGATCTATACAAGCTTAAAGATTTACACATTAAAATCCAATCATTCGTGATGCCAGTTTAATTCAAGAACAAGGTGTGGTGACTCATCCTTGTAAAGAAGGGCCCAACTTAGAGGCCAATCAGGGCTACATAGTAACTTCCATGCTAACCTGAATTACAAAATAAGAAGAGATGACTCAAGTGATTAAAAGCACTGCCTGCTCTTGCAGAGGACCCAGGTCAGTTTCTGTCACCCTCATAGTAGCTAACAACTGTTGGAAATTCTAGGTCCATGGGATCCAATGCCCTCTTCTGGCTTCTATGGGTGCTGCATGTGCATAGGTATATGAGAGGGAAAACACACATAAAGATTTTAAAAAATATTTTATTTATTATTTTTATTCTATGTATATCTTGCATGTATATGAGTGTGCCTGTGTTGTGCAATGCCTACAGAGACAAGAAGAAGGTGCTGGATCCCCTGGAACTGGAGCTATGGATAGTTGTTAGTCACCATGTGGGTGCTGGAAGAATAGCAAGTGTTCTTAACTGCTGAGCCATCACTCCAGCCCCAAGATTGTTTTTTAAAAAAGGTATTACAAGGGTGGGTATACAGGCACATTTACATATGTGCAGGCAACACACTCATACATATAAAATAAAAATAAAATAAAATAAAATAAAGGTCTAAAAATAAATAAATGTATTATAGCCTGGTACAAATAAAATCCAAGCAAAGATGCCCTTAAGTTTTAAAACCTATCCAATGTTTTATCTTTGAAGAACATGTCAGGACTAGAGAGATAGCTGGGCAGTTAAAAGCACTGACTGCTCTTACAGAGGACCTGGGTTCAATTACTGTCCATAACTTCAGTACTAGGGGATCCAATGCCTTCTTCTGATTTATGTGGGTGTTGCATGACACAGGTGCATGCACATATACATAAAATAGAAATAATGAAAAATTTTTTAAAAGAAATGCCAAATTATTTTCCTTTCAGGTGACCAGAATATTGAGGCTGGGTTATTAAAAGAGATAAGAAAATCTGGGGAGAAAAATTAAAAATGTTTTCTTTGAAGAAAGCATACTACTTAGGTGATGGAGCCCAGTGGACAGCTACAAGTGCTAAAACTACTGTGCATCGTGAGAACTATGAGCATGATTTTTAAAGTTACCTATCAAAAAAAAAAAAATATATCAAACTCGTCCTAACAATACATCCATCCACATCCACATCCTACATACATCTTCCCCTACACCAACAAAACAGCACTAAAAATATTGTCTTTATAATTAGACACCTATGAAGCAATCTGCTTCTCAAATACCTTCTGAGGAACTCTTGGTAGTAATTAGTATGTATTTCAGAAATTGCTGGTCTGTATAAAGTACAGAAAATTTTAAAATCCCCTGTTCTATAGAAAGAATATTAAGTTTATAGAGAAAACTCAATTAAAATAACCCTTCATTACTTGCAGTGTATCAAATACAATCTGATTCATATATAGATCTAAATATATTAGGAATCCTGCAATTACAAATGATGCTGTGTATTTAAATTTTTTTTTTATTAATTTTATTTCTGTATGTGTATGAATGTACTGTCTGCTTGCAAGTTTGTGCACCCGTGTCGTGCAACGCCGCAGAGGTCAGAAGAGGGTATCAGATTCCCCTGGAACTGGAGTTCTCCTGGAATTGGAGTTTCAGACGGTTCTCGGCCGCCATGTGGGTGCTGGGGATCGAACCCGGGTCCTCTGTAAGAGCGGTCGGCGCTCTTAACCGCTAGGCCATCTCTCCAGCCCCCGATGCTGTGTATTTAAAAAACTGTATTAACAGGAATTAACAACAAACATCAAGAGTTGGTATTTATTTTGGCAATCAAATGTAAGGCTACTTTTCATGAAAAGATCAAGAGGATAAAAGACCTGACCAATGGTATTCCCATTTGCTTTTCATGGTACTAGAAAATGAGTTGATAAAAATAATGAGTTACTACTCTATTAAAAAAAGATGCTAAAGAGTCAATATGAACTGAGTATCTCTTGAGAAAATAAGATTGTTAAGATGTCACAGGCTGTTGACAAAGTTAAACTTGAAGAGACAGACATTCATATGGCAAAGCAAGCTGATTCTAGAACTTGCAGGAAAACTAGTCACACTAAGAGAAATAGCCATTATTTTACCCCTGATTCAGAAGCACATCTGATGGCCTGAGACGTAACTAGCATCACATTTCCTTTTCATGTTTCCTGTTACAACTTCAGTCTCCTGGCCTTTTATCTTCACAATGTCTTATTAAGTGCCACAAGAAAAGCAGTTAACTGACCTCTCAGGACTTTCTAAAGGACAGTTTAGATTCTTAAGAATTGTTTGTTAAATTCTACTATAGGGGGCAGCATAATACATGGAAAAAGATAGGGTTCTTTGAAGTTGGGCAGATCAAGAATAAAATCTTATTACAGTGTGATATGGAATAAATCATTTGGCTTCTTTGTAACCTGTTTATCTGTTACAGGATCTTGCAAACAGTATTTATTTATTTATTTATTTATTTATCTATTTATTGGTCTATCTATTTATCTATTTATTTTTTGGTCTTTTTGAGTCAGGGTCTCCTACTAGCCCCAGCTGTTCTGGAACTCACTATGTAAACCAGGCTGGCCTTGAACTCACATAGATCTGCCTGCCTTTACCTCCCAAGTGCTGGGATTAAAGGCGTACACTACCAGCCTGGACCATAATAAACACCAATTCTTGACTATCACTACCCTTGACTTTAAATATTAGGACACCCTGGAACTTATAATCTATACTGTTTGCCACAAGTTCTAATAAGAACCAACCTTCATAGGCTCTGAATAGCATCTCTGGCCCTGGGTGGAGACAAAAGCTGTCCACTCTCACCAAGAGTTAATCCAAATAGGCCTACCAATCACCTGGACACACTCAAGAAAGCTGTCTATTTTAGAAACTTAAATAATATAAAAGTCTACCTCAACTTGGGGGCTGGTACAACAGGCCCTTTTGTTCACTCTCATTCTCTGAGGGTACCCCTCTTTTCTCTAATAAATTCTGCTTATCTATAACACTGAAAACACAAAACAAAATCTTCAGTGACCAAGGGGTGGCAACTTATCCTTAAGAGTTTGGAAAGTTTTCATTACATTTCAAAAAATAAACCAATGTAATAAAAAACCTATATCTCATTAATATACAAATACAGGTACCCTCAGGTTTGTTTAGGGGACTTTCAGAAAAACATTTTTTAAAGTACACTGAGTAAAATTTGTATGAAAGTTAATTCTCTGTTAACACTTCTAAAGGGAGACTTTTTTTTCCTTCTTTTCTTTCTTTGGAGGCAGGGTCTTGCTGTACAGCCCAGCATAGCCTCACACTGACTGTGTAACCCAGACTTGCCTCAAATTTGCAATAATCCTCCTACCTCACGTGCTAGGATTAGTAATGTGCACCAACACACCTGACTTTAAAGGAAAGATTGTGTGTGTGTGTGTGTGTGTGTGTGTTTATGAGTGTTTTACCTTAATGTGTGTAAGCTCATCATATGCATTTGATGCTAGAAGAGGCCACTAGAACCCATAGAACTAGAGTTAGGAACAGTTATTAGCCACCATGTAGGTGCTGGGAACTGAACCTGGGTCCTCTGCAAGAGCAGCCAATGCTCTTAACCACTGGCCATCTCTCCAGTCCCTAAAGGGTTTTTTTTTGTTTTGCTTTGTTTTGTTTTAATTATCTTATGTCTCTTTTCAAAAGCCAAAGTTTAAGATTTAAATGAAATTGTGGCCTGGAGTACTACCTATATAGTTTTCTTTAGTTTATAATGATAAAAAATTTAAAGGCCTACAAAATAAAGTATTCAATTGGTGAGTATTCCTCCCTGTTTTCCATATTAAAAGCTTTAGATATGAGATTTTCTTAACACTATCACAGGTAACTTTTTTTTTTTTTTTTTTTTTTTTTTGAGACAGAGGCCAGAGGATCTGGAGTTCAAGGCCAGCCTGGACTACACAGGCAACTTTTAAACTTGCTACCTTGAATGCATCCTGTCTTGACCTCCAGGTCATTTCTTAAAATGTTGTTACTAAAAAATTAAGTGAATGTTGGGTATGGTGATGCATACCTTTAACACCAGCATTCCACAGGCAGAGGCAGAGGCAGGGGTGTTCTCTATGTGTTTAAGGCCTACCTGGTCTATATAGCAAGTTCCAGGCCAGCCAGGGCTACACAGTAAGACCCTGTCTCAAAAATAAAAGGAATGAATAGGAAACAAACATTTAGAACCATTTTCTACAAAATCTATCTTGAAAAAGAGATGATTGCCCATCGTAATGGTGCATGCCTTTAATCCCAGCACTTGGAAGGCAGAGGCAGGCGGATCTCTGTGAGTTCAAGGCCAGCCTGGTCTACACAGAGAATTCCAGGACAGCTGGGACTCTGCCTCAGAGAGAGAGAGAGAGAGAGAGAGAGAGAGAGAGAGAGAGAGAGAGAGAGAGAGAGAGAGAGATAAATGAGCTAAAACTACTATTTAATGCCATTTCCTTAGGTCACACTAAATAAAATCTAACTGATGGTTAGACTATGAAAATTAGAGAAAAACTATCTTTCGAAAGCATTTGTTTTACAAGCTAAAGCAGAAATGATTTAGCAAATCAAGTTTTAACCCAAGTATATCAGATACTTCACAACTGAATTAGATTTAAATAGATGTTAAATGTATACACTGTTTATGGGCTAAATGAAGGATTCATTATAAAACTTAAAAATTAGCAAACAGGAGTAAGAGGATGGACTACTATAGATATTTCCTTTTATGGCTGTAAAACACTATTATTCAAGTTATAGAACTCTGTTCTGAGGATCCAATGCCCTCTTCTGGATTCCATAAGCACTGCATGCATTCAATACACTTCATGTATGTAAATGCAGACAAAATAGTTAAACACATAAAATATAATTTAAAAACACACTGTTTTAACTAGAGTGTTAACTCCTACATCTATTCTACCTAGATATTTATGATTCCTGTTAGCTTTCAAATGATAATGAAGCAGAACTCCTTGCAAAAACTTTGACGACTTATGCCCGAGATTAACTCTTGTTACTCTTACAGCCTGTGAAAATAGTAACTATATTTTCCAAGTTAAAAAATATTCTTCATTACTTGAGCTATACAAATCATGTGTTACCCCAACTTTGGACACATAACATACCAATCTGTTCCTGCATTTAGAAGTTTGGTAATTTTTCACAGTAAACAAGATCAACTTCTTTTCCTTTTGTTACTCTATTACTAGTATTTCTAGTTGTAACTCTTTCTAATAGTGTTAAAAACAAAAAACAAACACCCAAACTTAAGACTGTTACACACAGGAAAATTAATTAGCAGTAATGTAAGGGCTGCCTAGAACAATTTCATTACAAGTGAGATGGAAAGGGTGCCAAGTTAAAGTAGGTTGAAAATACTCACTTTTGTTGTTTTTGTATAGAATGGAGAAGAGAGCTGGTGAATGGGCAGGTCCACAACGCTACTAGAGTTTGTAACACTGTTACTGTGTGTATGCTCATCTTCTCTGCTGTCATCAGACTGATCAAAGTCATCACTTTCCTGGTCCATTTCCTCCTCCTCTTCATCTTCCTCATCCTGTTCCCCAGCATGATCTCCATCTTCCTCTTGCTCTTCTTGGTTTCCTGAAGAGTCCTCATCTATTGAAATAAATCGATTATTATTTTCTTCCACTTGTCCTTGCTGTGAATCATCTTGATCTCCCGGCCTAGGGTCTGCTCCCATAAGTTCACCATTCCGGGCAGTGTGCTCTTCCTCTTGGTGTCTAAGTTGCTGCTGCTGTTCCTCCTCTACCACACGATTCATCTGTTCCTCATCTACCTGGCTTGAGGAAGCGTTACCTCTCAGAGAGCCTCCAGTTCGTCGTCTTTTGCTGCCCACAGAGAGCAGTTCCTGATTCATTTCCAAAAGCCAGCTTGCTACTTCTTGGACCTTGGCTAGGCTATCAGAAGATGCAAAGGTTTTCACATTCTGTAGGAGAAATGAGAGATAAACAAGATTAGTACACTCTACATTATCTTCTACATTCACTGTATGTTTAGAGTCTATGTATAATTAAAGATTTTGCAAGGTATCTGATGCCCGCATGAAATGCACATATCTTCAGTAATAAGTTTTAAATTATCTAAGTCATAAAACTCATTTACTAAACAACTTTATTTTAACTACCGTTTAAATAAATTCTTAGCATAAAGCTTTGTAGTTTAGATTCTTTTATCAATAAAATGTAATTTAACCAATAAAACAATTTTACATTTTAAATCAGTAGTTTAGAAAATATATCCTGTATAAAACATTTACCAAATGTTAAACATATTCAAACACACAAACAAAAACACAAAAACAAAGCCACTATTAAGTGCCTAGTCAACTTCAAGAAATTCTGAGGTATCCAGTTCAAAAAGCTTTATTATCCTGATCACAAACTGTTGATCAGAAAATAATCACCATGATTTTTATCTTCCACAATGACTCTAAATCAACTGAAAAACAAGTAAAAGAATATAGTTCAAAACATAAAAGGAAATCAAGTTCTGAAGTTCATACCATCTATCTACCGTAGTAACTCAACTTCTGGCAATCTATCCTAATGATGAGATCAGGAAAAAAAAAAAAAAGTACAGAAAATGCACATTGAAGTTTTGGGGGCAGGGAACAAATCCAGATGCCCTCTTCTGACCTCCTCAGCATTGCTCGACATGGGTGCACCAACCTACATGCAGACAGTACACTCATACACATAAAAAATAATAAATAAATAAATAAAATTTTTAAAAAGAATGCATATTTTGCTTTTCAAACTAGTATTTTAAAGAAAACTGTATGATTTAGAATACAACATTAACAGTGTATTTTTTAAATTGTTTTTTTAACCAACTTAAAACTCAAAAAACTGCTCCATTATTTCTTATCAATAGAAGTACATAATGTCAAAATTTATCAAGCAGAAACTTGTGTTTTTATCAAATGAGGTTGCACCAGAATCCATAAGCTGCAATATATATAGTACAACCCCTAAGCATGATGTTATGTTCATGTAAAAACTTACCAAGATATGGTTGTTCATGTATTATGCTAAGGGGAAACTGACATGACTATGGCATAGTTTTTTAGGTTGCATAAAGACTATATGATGGCAGTTCTAAAAACCTGTGCCTTAAGCAGTAGCATTAAAGAGTTTAAATTTATTTCTTTTTTTATTTTTATATGTGTGAGTGTACTGTCTGCATGTAGGTTTGTGCACCTGTGTCGTGTTGTGCAATGCCGCGGAGGTCAGAAGAGGGCATCAGATTCCCCTGGAACTGGAGTTAAAGACGGCTCTTAGCCGCAGGGATCAAACCTGGGACCTCTGCAAGAGCAGTCGATGCTCTTAACCGCTAGGCCATCTCTCCAGCCCTAAATTTATTTCTTTATACTATATTTCTCAAATTTTACACATAAGTATGTTTCCTTACAGGCTCTAAAATTTTCTATACCATTTTTTTCTGAGTGTTCACTTTTCACTATCATTCTTTGTTGATATCTATATGGTCCTTTTTAAGTTTATCTAAAGTAATGCTAACAAATACATAAAAAAAAAAATTAAGCATGTAGGACCTAAAACTAAAAAGTTTCATACAAAAAAGTTAATAATAAAGTTGTTAAAGAATGCACATTGGGGAGCTGGAGAGATGGCTCAGCAGTTAAGAGCACTGACTGCTCTTGCAGAGGACCCGGGTTTGATTCCCAGCACCCACATGGTGGCTTAAGAACCATCTTTAACTTCAGTTCCAGGGGAATCCAACACCCTCTTCTGACCTCCGCAGCATTCCACGACATGGGTGCACCAACCTACATGCAGACAGTACACTCATACACATAAAAAATAATTAATTAATTAATTAAAAAAAGAATGCACATTTTGCTTTTCAAACTAGTATTTTAAAGAAAACTGTATGGTTTAGAATACATTAACAGTGTATTTTTTAAATTGTTTTTTTAAACCAACTTAAAACTCAAAAAACTGCTCCATTATTTCTTATCAATAGAAGTACATAATGTCAAAATTTATCAAGCAGAAACTTGTGTTTTTAATCAAATGAGGTTGCACCAGAAGAATTCAATCTGATAGCCAATATGTAGAGTATTCAAATGCTGGGCTACTCCCTTGGTAATTGGACATGATGAGAATATAAATGCCTCAAGGGCATTACAAACAATTTTTTAAAAACATTTTTTTAATCCAAAATGTTCCTAACAGACAACTGATGCTCAAAAAAGAAATTTCCCAAGGCTGCTAACCTATAGGCTAGCTTCAGGCAAAGCACAGGTGAAAGCTTATAACTACAACTTCCTTCATATGTCTCAGTCTACAGTAACGGCATGTGATAAATCCTGAGAATATTATTTTCTAATACTAATGTACCCTTCCTTTCCAAATCAGAATCCAGACAGTGCTCAGATCAGTATTCTGAAACAATCATGCACTGAGTATTCAATATGCTTCAAGTCTATATTAATATTCTGGAGGGAAATATTTGCAATTGTTTCTTTACTCAATCCCCAGCACTATGAAAAATAAATCTTAAAAAGAAAAATATAAGACATATTTCTTTACATGCTAACCAATCTCATTCAAACTTCTGACCAGAAACCTCAGTAAAATGAGATTTTATGTGACAAAGTTACAAATAATTAAACATGCCTCAAACAGTTTCAGATGGTGTAATGATAACAAAACATTCCCAATACCTTTAAGTCTCCATATACCACCATTGTTAACTAAATGCAGCTCATTTTCTTTAGTCCTGGTAATTGTGTTTAAAGTTGCTAAAATCAGTGAATTTAATACATATTGAACAGGGAGGCCTCTGGATCACATTTTTCTTCCTTTTTATCTAAGTTTCTGATTAAAGACACTTTATTTAATGTAAACTACTGACTCAACACTGAACTTATGGTCACCAGTAGTTAAGGTAAGGGAAAGTTTCACTACAGACCATGAAAGGGCACCTGTTTAGAGCTTTGAGAATTGAAGCAAATAAGGTAAAGCACTGTCTTGTTGAAATAAGCATGTTTAAGAAAAAAAAAAAAAAAAAAAGAGCCAGGCATGGTTGCGCACGCCTTTAATCCTAGCGCTTGGGAGGCAGAGGCAGGCGGATCTTTGTGAGTTCAAGGCCAGCCTGGTATACAGAGTGAGTTCCAGGACAGACCCTGTCTCAAAAAGACCAAAAAAAAAGATGGCATACCCTTGTTATCCCAGCACTGAAGAAGCAGAAACAGATAGATCCCTGTGATTCGGGGGCTGCCTAGCCTAGCCAACACCCAGAAAGCTCAAGGCAAATGAGACACCCCATCTTAAGAAAATGAAAGTAGATGGATCCTGAGAACAACCCATGAGGTCAACTTCCAACCTCTAGCTAAACCCACACAAACACACAAACACAAAAGAGAGAAGGGGAAGACTGTGACAAGAGGAAGGAGGATGAATAGAGAGAATGAGCAACCCTACTGACTGCAGAACTTCTATTCCACAGGAAAAAAATTACAACTCTAGCATACAATACACAGCTGTCCCTTATCTGGTCTGTCTCCACCCATCCACATGTCATCTGAAACTGTCTTGACATCCTTCTCTGCCCTCCCTTTACTAACTCTAATGGCTCTCTCTTTGCTGTCTTCTATTCCTATCATCAAACTATAGAAATAGGCAAGCACAACACTTAATTACAAGGATCTCCAATTCTCCTTATTTACAAATGGAGGCATAGAAAATAGGGGTATAACATTCAGAATAAAGTTGGGGTACAGCATTCATCAAGTGTTGATAAAAACAGAAAGCAACTAAAACTCTAAAATAGTATTGGGAAACCATTTGGCTGCCTTTTGTGAAACCGAATACTTAACCTATAAGCAAGCACATACACTTCTAGATGCTGATGCAGGAGAAATAGCCACAAACAGGCTGATACAAGAATGTCTATAGCTGCTTGACCCAGAATAGTCAGAAACTGAAAGTAACTCAATGTTCGTTAAGAGCATAGACAAACAAATAAGGCAAAGCACTGTCTTGTTGAAATAAGCATGTTAAAAAAAAAAAAAAAAAGAGCCCTGCCTGGTGGTGCACGCCTTTAATCCCAGCACTTGGGAGGCAGAGGCAAGTGGATCTCTGTGAGTTGAAGGCCAGACTGGTCTACACAGCGAGTTCCAGACCAGCTGGAGGCTACAGGGAGACCTTGTCTCAAACACACACACACACACACACACACACACACACACACACAAATTAAAATTGCATACAAACCTTGATTCAGTAAATCTCACTTCTGGTAATTAACCCCACAGATCCCAGAGATGCAAAACTTAAAATAATAATCACTGCAAGTCTAATAACAGGAGCATTAACTGGAAGCAAAAGTCTGGTAACAATACAAATGTCCATGAATAACTAATTGATTTGTTAAACTACGACTGGTCTACAGAAAATTCTGCACAGATGTAAATAAATAAATAAATAAATAAATAAATAAATAAATAAATAAATAAATACATAAATGAATATGCTGAAGTAATACAAATTGGAGGGAACAACAAAAAAACAAAAAACAAACAAACAAAAAAAAAACAACTGAAACAGTCAAGTTCTCCCCAAAACAATAATCCTCTGAAGCTTTTATAAAAACTTTGGAAAGACTCAGAAAAGACATGTATGGCTCAAGTGGGGTGGAGGGCATGGAAAGGGAAATGAGTATAAACTGGACTGAGAAATTATGTATGATGTATGATAAAGTTTAATAACAATAGAAAAAGTTAAAGAAATGCAAAAACGAACTTCTGACAGGTGGATATCATAAAATGTTGACGAAGACAAAGGGGTGCTAAGGAGATAGATTTAGTGGCAAGAGCTCTTGCTGTGCAAGCATGAGATGCTGAGTTCACACCCCCAGCATCCTCATTAATAAAGAAAAGTCCAGGATGCGCTCCCACCTGTACCTGTAAACCCAGCACAAGAGCACTGTGGCTTGCTGGCCACCAACCTAGCCCCAGGTTCAGAGACAGACCCCATCTAAAGAAAGGTGGAGTCTCAAGAGAGTAGGGTTGAGAGGAATAGTAAGACACTTGGTGTACTCTACTCCGCTGGGCTCCAGGCGTGCTTCTGTGCACACTTGCACTTGTGTGCCAAAAAAGTACTATTGTAACATTTCATTGATACAGTTTTACAATTTCATACAATCTACTATGATACAAAACAGAAGTTTTCTAAGTGTGATGGTAACTGAAAGAGGCCTGAGAGAATTTTCTAGAATGCTAGAACTAGTCTGTATCTTGATTGGTGTGTTGGATATATTTGTGTACATGTTCTTCAGAATTCACCTATACTTTCAATACTGTTAAAAGTGTCTCAGTTTGGAGGTGGAGAAATGGCTCAGTAGTTAAAAGCACTGGCTGCTCTAACAGGGGACCAGAGTTTGGTTTCTAGTACCCACATGGCTGCTATAAACTGTTGCCAACTATATTGCATGGACGGGTATACTTACATACATGCAAACAAAACACACATACACATTTTAAAATTTTAAAATAAATAAAATTTTAAGTATCTCAGTGTCCTGGTTTGTCTTCCATTGCTGTGACAAAACACTCTGACACCAACTTGGGGAGGAAAGGGTTTATTCAGCTTACATCTCCTGGGTTACAGTTCATCACTTAAGGAGCCCAAGGCAGGAACTCAGGGCAGGAACCTGGAGGCAGGAGCTGAAGCACAGGCCATGGAGGAATATTGTTCACTGGCTTGCTCACTCCTCTGGCTCATGCCCAGCCTGCCTTCTTATACCATACACAACCACCTGCCCAGGGTGGCACCACTCATTGTGGGCTGGGCCCTTCCACACTGCTTGGCCATCAAGACAATACTCCACAGATGTGGCCACAGGCCAATCCAATGGAGCCAATTCTCCAATTGAGGCTCCCTCAACCCAGGTGTGTCAAGTTGACATTAAAGCTATCCAGCACACTCAGTTTAAATATTATTAATAAACTAATTGAATACCACAACTCCTCTATCTTCTTTTTGACTCTCCTATTAAAAGCTTATTGTTGGGGCTGGGGAGATGGCCTAGCGGTTAAGAGCGCCGACTGCTCTTGCAGAGGACCCGGGTTCGATCCCCAGCACCCACATGGAGGCTGAGAACCGTCTGTAACTCCAATTCCAGGAGAACTCCAGTTCCAGGGGATTCCAAGACCCTCTTCTGACCTCCGCAGCATTGCACGACATGGGTGCAGAGACCTACACACAAAACAGTACATTCATACACATAAATAAATAAAATAAAATTTAAAAAAAATTAAAAAAAAAAAAAAGCTTGTTTCATGCTAAGGAGGGCTTTTGCTCTGTTTTTCATGTCCTCATTAGTGGTGACCATGATACACTAATACCAGATATAGTCATAGCAGAGAACCAGGATTAAAACCCAGAATACAAGGTAACATGTTTCTACAAACCCACAGTTCCCAGAACAGAGGAGTCAGCCCACAGCTCACTGTCAAATGTTCCCTAACAGGTAGCAAGAACTTTGACAGAGAATAGAAAAGAGCCATAGAAGCAACTTTACCAGAAGAAATAATCTGAAAAGCCAATGCCTACAGATTGCCAAAAAAGCAAAATCTGCTAAACTCAGCACCTTTTCTTTTCAAGACAGGATCTCCGGGTAGCTATACCTGGCCTGGAACTCACTATGTAGTTCAGGCTGGCCTTGATCTTAACCTGTCTTGTCTCCTAAATGCTGGGGTTAAAGGCATGTGCCACCACACCAGGCAACAGATCAGCATCTTTTTTAAAAAAACTTTATTTATTTTATGTGTATGAATGTACTGCCTGCATGCAGGTCTGTGCACCCATGTCATGCAATGCTGCAGAAGTCAGAAAGGGGCATTGGATTCCCCTGGAACTGGAGTTCTCCTGGAATTGGAGTTACAGACGGTTCTCAGCCGCCATGTGGGTGCTGGGGATTGAACCCTGGTCCTCTGCAAGAGCAGTAGGTGCTCTCAACCACTAGGCCATCTCTCCAGCCCCCAGATCAGCATCTTTAAAAAAAGCCTCATCAGCATCATCATGAGACTGAAGACTAACGATTATGGATTCAAATCCTTTTAGCTGTTCTCTCTACTCTGCCTCACTATCATTTTCCAAGAATATTTTGAATGTCAAAATAAATCTATCACTGCAGCATAGCACTTATTGTTTGCAGAAAACCAGTGAGGAGTCAGTTCTTTAATGGGATTCCCAACTTGGTTATCATTTTATTGTGGGGCATAAAAGATGTCATTTGTCATCTGCTTTTTAAATCTGTGACTGCTCAGTGACCCCACCCCCACCCCTGCCTCGATTCCTAAGAGACTTCATTTGTTACATGCAATTAGAGTTCAGGTAAACAAACCCATTGCTACCTTCACTTCATCTGTCTCCCATTTTAAAAACTCCTGTCTGGATTTTGTTCCCTGCTCTCTGAGGCAAAACAATTACCTCATTTAGATGAATATGCCAGACATTTACTATTCATTCACACAGTCACTCACTCTATCTCTCTCAACAAACTCCTGGCAAGAAGGCTTCAGATATATTGCGGAAGGTACTCTAAAAGGACTGCACATAGTACATTTTCAGCAAAAAATGTATTTGAAAAAGAAAAATATTTAAATAGTATGAACCAGGCATTGGGGATAGAAGACTGCATCTAAAGCTACCAGTGTAGTAGATACCAATAGTGACTTTTCAAATCATGAAGAAAACACCGTTTTTCTCATTAGACTTTTAAAATTAGGATACGGTTGTGTGAACGATTCATAAAAGTGACACAACTACAGTAGAAACCACGAAAACAACTTTATTCTGGTTCTTCCTCTACTCAGTGTGTCCTCATCTGTCAACACTGTGATGGACAAACAGCACAACTACTCATAAAGACAAAAATTCTCCAAACCAAGCAAGACTACCTAAAACATTAGCTCTAATTCCAAAACATATCATAAACCCCTTAAAATTGTTCTCTTTTCATTCTCTGCTAATATAGACAAGCCATTATTTTCTAGATGTTAAAAAAAAAAAAATCATGAGTTTCTTACAAAGATCTCTCTTTTTGCAGATATAAGGAAGCACTGTCAATGATAAACCATTAAAGTTTAATAATGTAATATAATCTTCACTTTTTCTTAGAAAAAGTTTTTCAGATTTTCAGGTTATAGAGCAAAACTTCTGAACAAAACTAACAAGGGAGAAGTTGTAAAATACTCTCCAACTCAGAAACACTCGGTTTCAGTATAAACAATGCTGTGCTGTACACTCATCCTAAAAGCTGCAGCAACTGTGATTTGGTCACAGCTTGAATTCCTGATCACAAAGAAAGCTGCTAAGGATTTTACCACTATACTCAGCCACTCAAATAACCAAGAAGACAATATGGTAGTTGATGCTCTTCAAAACCACTGATTTTCACATTTGCTCAAAGGATTATTACATAAATCTTCAAATGCTAGATATATTTCCTTCATTTTTTAAGTTATTTCCCTTGCCAGACAAAAATCAGAGTGGTGATTCAAAATAAGAATAGGGCTGTGGGGATAGCGCAGCTGTTAAAGGCTGAGGCTAAGAACCGCAAAAAAAATAAAATAAAATAAAATAAAGCAAGAGTCCTCCACAATGCTTTCCATAGTGGTTGTACGAGTTTACATTCCCACCAGCAGTGGATGAGTGTTCCTCTTTCCCCATAACCTCTCCAGCATTTGGTATCCTTTGTTTTCTTGATCCTAGCCACTCTTATCGGAGTGAGATGATATCTTAAAGTGGTTTAATTTACATTTTCCTAATTATTAGCACATTGAATACTTTTTTTTTTTTTTTGGTCTTTTTGAGACAGGGTCTCCCTGTAGCCCCAGCTGGCCTGGAACTCACTCTGTAGACCAGGCTGGCCTTGAACTCACAAAGATCCACCTGCCTCTGCCTCCCAAGTGCTAGGATTAAAGGCGTGTGCCACCACGCCCAGCTTTGAATCCTTTTTAAACTGTTTCTCAGCCATCTTTATTTCCTCACTTGTGAAGTCTCTGTTCAGCTCTTTACTCCATCTTTTGAGTGAGTTATTTGTTTTCTTCTTTGTTTTTTGAGTAATTTACATATTCTGGAAGTTAATGCTCTGTCAGATGTATCGGCAGTGAGGGTTTTCTCCCACTCTGTGGGTTTTCTCTTCACTTCCTTGATTTGTTTCTTTAGCTGTACAGCTTTTGAGTTGGATGAGGTCACACTTGTCAATTGTTGACCTTATTTCTTGCGTGGCTGCTGTTTGATTTAGAAAGTCCTTTCCTACACCTATGTCTTATAGATTGCTGCCAACATTTTCTTCCAGTACCTTCAGGCTTTCAGGTTTCACATTGAGGTCTTTGATCCATTTGGAGTTGATTCTTGTACAGGGTGAGAGGTAGGGGTTTAATTTTATTCTTCTACAAGTGGTGATCCAGCTTTGCCAACACCATTTGCTGAAGATGCTGTCTTTCTTCCATTGAGTCTTCTTGGTCCCTCTGTCAAATATGAGGTGGCTAAAATTATATGTGCTCAAGTTTGGATCTTCAATTTTGTTCCATTGGTCTACAGGTTTGTTTTTGTGCCAGTACACCAGGCTGTTTTTATGACTGTAGCCCTGTAATACAGTTTGAATTCTGGTATAGTGATCCCCCCTATATTGCTCTTTTCCCTCAGAGTTACTCTGGCTATTCAAATAGGGTCTTTTGATTTTCTATGTAAATTTAAGGATTTTTTTTTCCCCAAGTCTGTGAAGAAATTCATGGGGATTTTAATTGGGATTCCACTGAATCTGTATATTAATTTGGGTAGAATGGATATTTTTACTATATTAATTTTTCCAATCCATGAGCATGGGAGGTCTTTCCATCTTTTGATGTCTTCTTCAATCTCTTTCTTCAGGGATTTAAAATTTTTGTTGTAGAGGTCTTTGGTTAGGTTTATTCCTAGGTATTTTATTGTTTTGGGGGCTACTGTCAGTGGGAAGTCTCCTTATATTCCTTCTTCAGTTGCTTGCTGTTGTAAAGAAAGGCTACTAATTTTTGTCAAGTTAATTTTGCATCCCGCCACTTTACTAAAATTCTTAATGATTTCTAGGAGTTTTCTGGTGGAGTTTTTAGCATCCCTTATAAACTATCATATCATCTGTAAAAAGGGATAACTTGACTTCCTCTTTTCCAATTAGTACTCCTTTAATTTCCCTTTCTTGCCTTATTGCCCTAGCAAGCATTTCAATCACTATATTGAAGATGAGTGGCAATAAGGGGCAGATGATCATGTGGTTTTTGTCTTTCAGTCCATTTATGTGTTGTATGATATTTATTGATTGATGTATGTTGAACCATCCCTGCATCTCTGATATAAATCCAACTTGGCCATGAAGGATGATCTTTTTTTATATGGGTCTGTATGCAGTTTGCAAGTATTTTGCAGAGAATTTTTGTGTCTATGTTCATTAATGAAATGGATCTATAGTTTTCTTTTTCAGTTGTATCTTTGCCTGGTTTTGGTATTAAGAATGAGCCTACCACCTGTGACCCAGTCATACCACTCCTGGGTATATACCCATAAGACTTATCCTACCACAGAGATATATGCACATCCATGTTTATTGCAGCTCTCTGCACAATAGAGAAGAGCTGGAACCAACCCAAATGCCCCTCAACAGATGAATGGATAAAGAAAATGTGGTACATCCATTATGAACTTTGCAGGTAAAGATGGAACTAGAAGATATTATGCTAAGTCAAGTAATACAGTCCCTGAAAAACAAACAACAAATGGTATCACTCATTTGTAGATGTCAGCACCAAGTATCTAGTTGTAAGGCAAACTAAGCAACATTAATGTTATATTTCTCTTTATCTAAAAGCAACTGTGTTCTTATAATGTGAATCCTTTAATGGGCTCTAGAATTAACCAACCACTTATTTTCAAACTTTGTAATTTTGGTATATGAGTGGAGGGTATGTAGAGTAGTATAAAATTAAAAGGGAATGTGAACCCCAAAATATGATTTGGAAGTAACAGTTTATTTTCAGACATAATTTTAGTATAGATGTATGCATATGTTAAAGCATATATGCATATGTTAAAGCAATAGAAATTGGAGGGGAACAACAACAACAAGAGAACTGGAACAAAGAACCGACTGAAACAGTAAAGTTCTCCCCAAAACAATAATCCTCTGCTTTGAAAAACTTTTAAAAGACTCAGAAAAAGACACAAGATGTGTATGGCAGAATGCATGAACTCGGGTGGGGTGGGGGACATAGAAAGAAAAATGAATCTAAATTGGACTGAGAAATGATGTATGAAATGCACAAAACTTCAATAAAAATATTTTATAAAAAATACGGCAATAAAAGGGGAGAAAATTCTTTTTCTAACATCACAATTGAAGTTACTCAATATAAGGAAAACAAAATATTAGGAGTCAATCTTCCAGGTATAAAACTGGTTTTGTGTTCAAATGGGTAAACTGATAAAAGATCCTTACAGTGTATTCATTTAGCCAGTAAGCAATTACTTACCCACTAAGACAGTATGCTACATATTCACCTAATCCAGAACTCTGAGATCATTATTCCCAGTTTACAGATCAGAAAACAAGTTCAGAGTAAGGTCACTGCCCCAAAGATTGAGAGCCATGTTTAAACTTGGGTATTTCTGACCCACTCTAGTGAGTCAAGCTGTCTTCCAACATGGAATAATAAGTAACCTGCAGCAGCAACAGAAAACAAAAGATACAAATGACAGTCCTGAACGTGACTATCTCTTTTATAGAAAAGTACCTTCTAAGACAGCAACTACTTTCCTTCCTCAGAACTCTATACTTCAATCAGTCCATGGACAGCAGGCTTCAGCCTTCGCAAGTTTTAGTAGTCTGTATTAGCACCTCACCTCTTACATGCCCCCAAACACAGGTACATGCTCTTAATGCCCTTGCTTACTAGTTACAAGGTGCTTTTTAAAGTTGCATATGAATGAGCACAGCACTGTTTATATTTAACAAGTACTCAGACAGCAGAAATGGTAAGATTTCAATGCAAAATAAGGAAATCAAATTCTAGACTCTAACACAAAGAATCTGTCATCGTGATGCCTTAAATTCCCCAGAAAAGTGAAAAATAACAATTATCTCTTAATGAATCTCACCTTGTACCAGACTTGGTTGAGTCCTATATACATGAACGGTAATCCTGTTGTTAAAATAACCCTTTGATATGTATGCTCCATTATAAGGGAAAAGATAAGGCTCAGAACCTGTGTTATCCTCTCTTAAGCTCAGATCATACTACAATATACTTGTTCTGAATTCCACCTTTTTGAATTTCATTCTCAGGGCAGTAGAAATCACAGAATACTGTATCCAAAGATAAGTTATTCCAGCACCAGCAGAGTTGTTTTACAGACAATAAAGAGAACATTTGTAGCTGGGTGTGGTAGCGCATGCCTTTAATCCCAGCACTCAGGAGGCAGAGGCAGACGGATCTCTGTGAGTTCAAGGCCAGCCTGGTCTACACAGTGAGTTTCATAATGGCTGGAAATACAGGGGTACCCTGTCTTGAAAAGACCAGAGAGAGAGAGAGAGAGAGAGAGAGAGAGAGAGAGAGAGAGAGAGAGAACGAACAAACTTATCTGGCACAGTGAGTACTTATTATGCCTCTGGACATCCCTAACCCAAAAATTAAATGCTCCAAAATCAGAAATTATTATTTGAGCCCATTCACAGTCAAATCATTTTGAACTCTGGAGAATTTTCAGATTACAAGTGTTTACATTAGGTATATTAGAAAATCTGTAAAACCTGAAAAACTTCTGGTCTGAAGCATTTTTTGTAAGCAATATACTTAAATCATGATAAAAGTAGTTTATTTTAAAGTCCTCTTACAACTGATAGCAAATATGGTAATGCCTAACAAAATGAAAAGTGAAAGCTGATTCTGGTGGCACATGCCTATAGTCAAGGACTTGGGAGGTAGAGGTAGAAAGATTACCACAACTTTCTGGGCTAGGCTGAACTACATAGCAAGACTTTGTCTCAAAAAAGAAAAGGAAAAGGAAAAGGAAAAAAAGTAGAAAAAGAAAAAAAGAGTAAGAGAAAGAAAAAAAGGGGGAAGGAGAGGGAGGGAGGGAGGGAGGGAGGGAGGGAGGGAGGGAGAAGGGAAAAGGGAATGGAGGGAAAAGGGAAAGGGGAAAGGGGAAAGGAAAAAGGGGAAAGGAAAAGGGAAAGGAAAAGAAAGGGAAAAATAAAGGGGAAAGGGGAAGAAGGAGAAGGAGAAGAAGAAGGAGAAGAGAGGAAGAATGGGAAGCAGTGGAAGTGGAAAGAAAAGGACCTGAACATTTCAGTGTCCTCAGAACAAGGGAAACTGAAGATCGAATGCATGCTGAGACTATACACTGGGAGGCTCCTTAACTGAGCTCTGCATTTGCATAGAGAAGCCTGTTGGAGTGCTTTGAACAATGCTCTGATGGGTAATGCAATTGTTCTTACATTTCAAATTTTTCAATTTTAATATCTAATACAATAATCAGAACTCACAAAACACTTTTGGGTATCACCAATAATTTTTAAGAGTGCAAAGGGCCAAAGGGACTCTGTCTAAAGTCTGAAAAATGCTATTTAGGTAATCAACAACACTAACAAACAATAGGAGCTGAACTGTAAGTCAGATCATTGGAATCCCAAGTTCTCTAAACTAAATCATGAGTGTAGCATATGGATAATGTACGTTGGAAGGGCCCTGTAAATAGTTAATACAGGTTAAATACTTTTATTAGCACTATCTACAGAGCAGGCAAACCATTAATTACCAATAGTTCTTATGAGAATAAAGCAAACTAACATCCAAGCAATACACTGTATTTTTTTTTCTCTATGTGTATGAATGTACTGTCTGCATGTAGGTCTGTGCACTCCTGTCGTGCAAGGCTGCGGAGGTCAGAAGAGGGTGTTGGATTCCCCTGGAACTGGAGTTCTCCTGGAATTGGAGTTTCAGACGGTTGTTCTCAGCTGCCATGTGGGTGCTGGGGATCGAACCCGGGTCCTCTACAAGAGCAGTCTGCGCTCTTAACTGCTAGGCCATCTCTCCAGCCCCTACACTGTATTTCTTAAATCAATTTTATACATATGACATTCTTCCTTTACTACAGCTGAAATATATCCCCTTCAAAGTTCTACTTGGTATGGCCTTTCTGGCCGTCAAAATATCAAAATCTAATCATGACATTCTCTAATTTACTTCCCCGCATAACTACCTCAATTTCATTAAATCACATCTCTTATGGCATAACTTCAAACTCTCTTGTCATTCCAATGACTTCTCCTATGAAAATGCAGAGCTCAAAATTAAGGAGCCTTACAGTGTGGTCTCAGTGTGGACTCAGATCCTGCATCTCCCTTGCTCTAGATACTGCTAGTCTATCAGTATAAAGAGATTCTCAAATTTTACAGACATGCTGTACTATGTGCCATGTTAAAAATAAGCATGGCAGCTTATTGAGATACCTGGGTCTGCTCTAGCCCTCCTCTTTCCTTGCCCCTATTCTTCTCAATTGTTATTGAACTCCTAGAGCTTCCCATTACTATAAGGCCCAGTTCTGAAAGAAGCCCATGGCAGATAAGGTTTGAGAGTTCACAGAAGCTAGATCACTCTGATACTTATAGTTGCTGCCAAGGGCCCAGTGCATTTGTCTATTTCTGAAGCAGGCAAAGATCTACCCCTAGGCAATGTTGGAGGCAAAACATGTTATCATAGGTATCCCAAGTAATCTGGGAGTTCTGCTGCTGGGCCAGAGTCTCCTTGCTTTCCTTTGCTTTTTTCTGCTGACACAAATCCCATGCAGACCTCGTGGTTTGCCTTTACCAGTGGTATTTTGGCATTGTAGGAATAAAGGCTCAGGTCATACATAAATGTACTCCATGGGTTTTAGACCTTGTTATCTTGCTGCTCTGTAGGCAGAGATCAGTCAAGACCGAAAGCCTGTTGCTGCCTCTTTCTAAACTGATAGTGTAACTTTAACAAAATTAAAGCTTTAAGCTAATTTTCAAAGTAAGTAGTTGTCCTCTTAGTAAGAGGTAATATTTAACATTTTTGAATGATACAACAATCTATTATACAGAAAAAATTTTGGCAAAAGAAACTACAACTTGTAGTGTATATATTTACACTTTTCAACTGAACACCAAACACTTAAAAAGTTAGACGGAACAGAGCAGAACTTTCTGAAGGCACAATTCCTAGTCTTTCGGCAGAGGCTCATTCTTTGTTACTGATAAGCCAACACAAAGCTTCTGTCATTCTTTAACGTCACTTAAGGCATCTGCCAGCTATCCAAACTGCTAGTAAAAGCAAATATGAATGGAATGATTATGTATCAGCCTCCTGCACCACAGCAGGTTGGCAAACTGCCTTCTTTCTTGAAAATGAGTGCCCCCCAAAAATGTAGCTGAGTTTTTTTCTCAGCAAACTAAAGCTGCCAACCCACCATCCTCTAGTTTCCACTACTTCTAGTCACAACTCAGGGAAATAGCAAGTCCTTTCCCTTTTAATTATCTTTACTCTTTATTTTTTTTAAGTATTTTCTTTAGGCTGATTGCTATACAGTTAGCATATTCTAGGTTGGTGAATTTATTTTTATCTTGATTGACATTTGCTGAGTTTTCTATATCTGATAACTGATATATTTCTATAGTTTGAGGAAATCTTTTAAATTAAAAAAAAATTTAATTTTTTAAAAAAATATACATTCACTCCATCCTTTTGAGTTCTTTTTTTTAAGTAATTTATTTATATTTTTTTTATCAAATCTAGACCCGTGTCTCCCCCATCCCCCCACCCCACCAGAGCTCATGCATTCTGCCAAACATGCTTTTCATCTCTTAGTCTTTCTCAATATTCTCCATGTGGAAGTTGACTGTTTTGAGCAGAAGTTCACTGTTTCAGTCAGTTCTTCGATGCAGTCCTTTCTGTTGTTGTTCTTGTTGTTTCCAATATGCATCACTCCCAACTGCTTTGGACAAAAGCTCAAGGGGCCATGCACAGAAAATACTTACAACTGGGTAATTGGCACTAGCATCCACAGATGAGGGATACCATTCATCGTTTCTTTTTCTGGGACTGTGTTACTTCACTCAGCATGATGTCCTCTAGCTCCAGCCATTTTCCTGCAAAGCTCATGATGTCGTCTTTCTTTACTGCTGCATAGAACTCCATTGTGTAGATGTACCACATTTTCTCTATCCACTCATCAGTTGAGGGGCATTTGGGTTGGTTCCAGCTCCTTGCTATTCTTGAGAGAGCTGCCTGAGTTCTTTTTAGAGTGCAAAATTAGATGCATGCTAGAACTGTGATTCTTAGCCTCTAGTGTTTGTTTTGTTTTTGTTTTAATTCACCTGTCTGTCAAGGTTGCATTGTTCTAGACACATATCTTGGAGCTTTTTTTTCTTTTTTTCTTTTTGTCTCCCTGTAGCTCCAGCAGTCCTGGAACTCACTCTGTAGATCAGGCTGGGCTTGACTCACAGGGATCCACCTGAAGCTTTATCTATAGGAATTCTTTGAGCCTTGGATAGAATTTACATTTGCTCCAGAGAAAAATCAACTTTGCTTCAGCTAGTTGCCCAGGAATGCCATTATCTAGTCACCACTTTAAAGTCACCGGAAGTGGGTTTTAGAGCTACATATAGTTGAATGAGGGCTGACTTGTGGAGACCTAAGGTGAAATTGGAAGAAATCAAGTAATGTAAGTAAACACTTAGTAAATATATGAGAATGTTTAGAAATAATTGAACACTATGAAATAAGAGCTAAAAAAAAGGGGGGGGAATTGATGTTATATATGAAGAACTAGAACTGAAGTGGATAAAGATGAAGCTCAAGATAGGCTCATGAAACTTTTTGTGGGTCATAAGATGAACTTGAGACTGGAAATCACTTAAAGGGAGCTAATATTATACAATCAGGGAACTAACACTATCATATCTAGGAATTGAAACAGATGTTTTGGCAATAATTGAACAATAATCTGAAAACAGGAATAGAGCTTTGCTATTCAAAATCTGGTCTTCAACTAGCATGCCATGAAGCTGTTAGCACCTAGATGATCCTAAGCGTAATCAATATGAGAGTCAAAGTATGCAAAGGCGTCGGCCTTTAATCCTAGCACTGGAGGCAGAGGGAGGGCGGATCTTTTGGTAGTTCAGGCCAGCCTGGTCTACAGATGAGTTCCAGGATAGCTGGGTGCTGTCTCAAAAACACCAACAAAAAAAAAAAAAAAAAAAAAAACCAAAAACAAAAACAAAGATATGCAAAGACAATGAATTTTTATAGTATTTTAAATTTCAAGTAAGAAATTAATTTTTCTTGAGTATATGACATTCATTGTATATTGAAAATATTGCTTTACCTGCCTAATAATTGGCTGACTTTTAATACTTAGATCCTTAACATTGTTACACTAAATATTTTGAGCTTTTGACTCCATAGACCCCATGCACTAATCTGTAATTTAGTTGACAAACAGTGTAGTCCATCCAGTGTAGCTTAGTTAAACGTATCTCGTGTTACAATAATGTTTAAAAAAATTTTTTTTAACTTTCTCATTATAAGATATTATTATTAAGAGCAAAACTGAAGGGGGAGCAAGATGGCTCGGTGGGTACAGGTGCTTGCAGCCACACCTGAGGACCTGAGTTTGTTGTCAGGAATCCACACTGTGGAAAAAAGGAGATCAACTCTGATAAACTGTCCTATGACTTCCACAAGCAAGTACTACAGCATGTACTCATATACACAAACAAAAACCACAAATACCTAAATGTAAAAAGAATAAAACTGAAAAGATTCTCTATTACAGGATAACTACAGATAGGCTAATGTCTTTAACTACTAGATTTTCTAGTTTAGTTAAACCACACAATCAAGGTGGGGGTGAAATGCTTCCCTAATGTTTATTTTTATAAAGGTGAAGGAATAATTGTTAATTAACAACTTAATTATTAATTTCAATAATTTAATCATACATAAAAATGAATAACCTAAATCCTATAGTTTAGAACTCACTGCCACTGAATGACAATCTTAACTATTTTATTAGAATGGTTACTGATTTTGTTGGTTCAGAGTTTACTTGGTATTTTCATTGGAATGGTTACTGGGATTTTGGTAGTTCAAGACTGCAGAAACTTCTGGGTGTTTTGCCCTGTTTTCAGAACCTGATTTTGCAAAACTTAACTCTTTTTCAAACACAGATACATTTTTCTATTAGTTGTGTGTATGTGGTGCATATGTATGTGTGTTCATGTCCATACACAGGTACGTACCCGAGCGTATGGACATCTTGCATGTGTAGGGCAAAGGTCAACACTGAGTACCTTCCTCAAAAAAATTTCCACCTCATTTTTGGACACAGGGTTTCCTATGGAGGCCAGAGCTTACCAATACGGCAAAACTGGGTGGGCATCAAGCACCTAAGGATCCTCCTATCCATGTCAGTACCACCAACCCTGTCTTTTTATATGGGGGCTGGGATCCAAACACAGGTTCACATGCTTATGAGGAAGAACATTAACCACTGAACCATCTGCATAGGCCTATATTTGGCTTTCAAACCAAATTGTTTAACTATAGCATTTAAAGATGTTCAGTGCTACCATGTGTTTTTTTCTTTTTAAACCCAGCTTTACTCTGGTATTTGTGATTATGGAATAAAAACCTCAACACTTAAATAATTTTTAGCCAATCTAAAATACTGCTAATTTTTGTTTGTCTTGTAAGAAATACTAATGAAGACATCTACAGTATACAGGAAAAACAAAAGTTAAAAATGAAGACTGGTATCCAGATTTTAGACATTTGCAACCAGCCCTGGAGAGCTGGAGCTCTTGACTAGCTGGGCAAGAAGAATTAGCTGGTCCCCCCCACCCCCACCCCATACAAAATTCAGAAGAATCTGAAGCCTAGACCAACCAGTCTTTCATACTTAAGAAGAAGACAACAAGCCGGGCGTGGTGGCGCACGCCTTTAATCCTAGCACTTGGGAGGCAGAGGCAGGCGGATCTTTGTGAGTTCAAGGCCAGCCTGGTCTACAGAGTGAGTTCCAGACAGCTGGGGTGGGAGACCCTGTCATGAAAGATCAAAAAAAAAAAAGAAGACAACAAAGGCGCCTCAAGAATACAAGCAAAGTCACTCTTCAGGTCAACAAAGAGAAACACTTGAGCTTCACACCAGAATCACCAACAAAAGAAATCCACATGCCAAAATCACAACAAAAAAACAACATGAAAAACCCAAATAAATATGTCTCCACTAAATACTACCAATCCTGTAGAAGAGTGCTACAATGAGGACCCCCCTAGATGTAACCCAGGACACAGAATTTAAAAGAACTATCATAGACATGATCAAAGAATTCAAGGAATTTAAAGGTCATGCAAACAATTTAAAAAAACTGAAAGAAAATACAAATAAACTAAATGAAGGTAATGACAAACTTCAGACTCAATTCACAAAAGAGATAGAAATACTGAAGAAAACTGGAACACTCAATAAGCCATCTGGAAAGGATGGGAGAAAGCCTCAGTAACAGAATGAATAAAGTAAAAGATTATCAAGACTGGAAGATAAAGTAAAATTGGACCATTCAAGCAAATATTATGAAAAATTTTTTAAAACACAGGAACAGAATATTCAGGAAATGTGGGACACCATGAAAAGACCAAACCTATGCATCATAGGTATAGAGGAAGAAGAATCTCAGGATAAAGGTACTGACCAAATCTTCAGCAGAATTGTAGAAGAAAAATTTCCCCAAATTAAGGAAAAACATACCCATAGAAATGCAAGAAGCACAAAGAACACCAAATGGACAGAACCAGAAAAGAAATTCCCCACACTATATCATATTAAAAACACTAGATATTTAATGGCTGAGAAAGAAAATGCAGCTTTGCAGTGAGTAGGATGTACCAGAAAGTGCCAGCAGAAGGATTGACTCCTCTGGGCATTGAAGGGAAGAAATGCCTCAGATTGCTGCAGACATCAGGCCCCTCTCTTTAATGAATCCTAACGAAACTTATCTTCTAGGTGCTGCAAAGGTTTTAACACAAGAGACTTTCTTAACTCCCCCCCATAGAATAAGGAGAAATATGATGATGATGAAGTCATTCTCCAGCTGTAGATTGGAGCCAACTGTTACAGAGGTATTCTCTTGTAAAATTGGTAAAACTGCCTTCTTTAATTGACTAATGGACATAGAAACTGTGAAAAGGATTCTTCGCTATTCAGAACCAAATATAATGCTAAAGTCTCCTTAAGCTACGCACTTAAGCAAAATATATTAATACAGGAGCTCTGACATCAACAATGGATTATTCTACCAAGGAGATGTTGGCTAGGTGATCCAAACCCCCACAAAAGGTAAAGGCTCCTTGCCTCCAAACTGGGATATCTGCAGGAAGAGAGGCGATAAGGCCCTGCTGTTGAAGACCTGATATAAACATGGGAAAGATGTATGGAGACCGCACTTGCAAGCATATGGATGGTCTCTGGAACGCCAGAGAGTGTTACCAAAGGCCACTAAACCAATAAAGCAAATATAGGTCTCCTTGAGTCAAGCAAGACCCCCTCCGTCAGCACCAGCTACACCTCATCTGCCTGGAAATACTGTGCAGCAGTGGCAGCCATATGTCTGTATATCCCAAATCTAATTGGCTATTGGCTCTCTCCTTGGAGGAATAACCCACGGCTGATGCCACAAGCTTACATCCTCTAATGGTTAGGAGATGTTATAAACCACATGACGACCCTGTCATACTTAACAGAAGAAAATGTAATACATGGATTAACATACCATCCAAACATCTGTGTCTATACCAAAGTAACCTACCATAACAATTAGTAATGTTTAAATACCTATATATCCAATTGCGAGTGCTTCATTGGTAGGACCGAAAGGCTATATATTATACTGTTTAAATACCTATATATCTAATTGCATGTGCTGTCATTATTAGGATTGAAAGGTTATGTCTGGACAAGCTGGCAGCCCATGAAAGAAAACAGCCAGAATTGACTAGAGACCAAGACAACAGCTCCAGAGAAAGTAGACTGTTTTGCATCTCATCCACCTGTGCCCCTTTTCTAAGCCTAGGGAACAATCTGCGGAAGAGGAGGCGCGGTAGAATTAAGGGCTGAGATTGGGTGAATGAGAAACTACAACAAATAGACTGGACACTCATTTGATCAACTTGATTGAACATACAAGCCCCCCCTGCTGGATGGTGGGACCCATGAGCTGTGTGGGTTTGGGCACAACTGCTGGCAAACTGGTTTTACATGAAGGATGCTTGTACTCACAAACTATCACTTATTGTTAAAAAAAAAAAAAATGAAAACAAAACAAAAAAAAAACAGAAAGATGCAGAAAAGTTACGGCAGAATGCATGATCTGGGATGGGTAGGGGTGGGGTGGGGTGAAGGGAAGGGGATATACGCCTGAACTGAATTGGAAAATGATGTATGAAATACACAAAGCATCAATAAAAAAAATTAATTAATAAAAAAATAAAATAAAATAAAAATAAAATGAGAACCACTTAAAAAAAAATAAAAACACTAGATGTTCAAAACAAGAGAGAATAATGAAAGCTACAAAAGAAAAACAAGTTACATATAACAGAAAACCCATCAGAATTACAGTTGAGGTTTCAATGCAAACCATGAAAGCCAGAAGAGCTTGGACCAAAGTATTCTCAGTTCTAAATGACTATAGATGCCAACCCAGAATACTTTACCCAGCAAAAAAGTCTATTATAACTGAAGGAGAAAGAAAAATCTTTCATGACATAAATAGGCTGAAAGAATTCATATCTAGAAAACCAGCCCTTCAGAGAATACTTGAAGCAATACAAAGAGCAGAAGGAGCAACTACGCCCAAGCAGCAACAGAAAGTAGTTAAACGTGGAAATACAAACCTAGACCAAGATGGTTTTAAGAATGTTAAAGAACCTCTACATAGCCTCAGTTTATTCATCTTCAAAAATGTTACAAGTACCATAAATGATATGAGTGATACAGAAATGTACCCAGGGTTCAAAGTAAGGGTTCAATTAAAAAAAAAATGTGTATTATAGAACCTTCACTGCTGAAAGCACCCAATTCAACCAATCTACCAACTTTTTTGCCTAAGCCACATAAAGTCCTCTATATAACTTCTTTATTATTTTTTAATTTTTTTGGCCTTTTCAAGACAGGTTCCCCCTGTAGCCCCAACTGTCCTGGAACTTCCTCTGTAGACCAGGCTGGCCTTGAACTCACAAAGATCCGGCTGCCTCTGATTAAAGGTGTGTGCCACCACTCCCAGCTATACAACTTCTTTAAAAGACATACAAAACAGAGTACTTAAAACAACAGTACCTTTTAAAGCAGTGATCACTGAAAACTATAATATGTTAAATACTGAACCAACTACTGTCATTAGAGTGCCAGGGGGTAGAAAACAAAACACCAGTACCAGGATTTAATCTCTGGCTTTCTAAACACTAAGATATTAGATATCAAAAAAAAGAAAACAACAACAGTATTCCTAGCAAAAAGATATGAATGGTGAAAGAAGTTATCAATACCATTTCCAAACTGATTGTTTAAGAAATTTCAACCTTCCATATAACTCTACTTCTACAGCTTCCAGGCCAAGTGCTATAAGTACCTTACACTGACAGGGTAAACTGATTTCTTTTTAATGAATATTTTAAGAATATGCCTGTAGTCCTTAAAGTATAAGATCATCTATAAGATCACCCAATATATTAGTGCCAAAGCCAGGTTAAATTCAACTCTTAAAAATCCTTTCACAAGGCCTGGAGAGCTGGCCTAGTGGTTAAGAGTGCCAACTGCTCTTGCAGAGGACCCGGGTTCGATCCCCAGCACCCACATGGCAGCTGAGAACCGTCTTTAACTCCAGTTCCAGGGGAATCCAACACCCTCTTCAGACCTCCACAGCATTGCACAACACAGGTGCACAATCCTACATGCAGACAGTACATTCATACACATACAAGGATAAATTAAAAAAAAATTTTTTTTTAAATCCTTTCACAGAGATCCACCTGCCTCTGCCTCCCAAGTGCTGGGATTAAAGGCCTAGGCAACTACGCCTGGCTTAATATCCATGATCTAGCTAGGGCAGAGGCAGGCATATCTCTGTGAGTTCAAGACCAGCCTGGTCTACAGAGTGGGTTCCAGGATAGCTGGGGCTACAGGAGACCCGACTCAAAAAGACACACCCCCCCCTCCCCACAAAATCCTTGATGTGGTGATCTTTAGAAAAAGTAGCTCTACGCCGACTGCTCTTGCAGAAGACCCAGGTTCGATCCCCAGCACCCACATGGCGGCTGAGAACCGTCTTTAACTCCAGTTCCAGGGGAATCCAATACCCTCTTCTGACCTCTGCTGCATTGCACGACACGGGTGCACAAACCTACATGCAGACAGTACATTCATACACATACAAGAATAAATAAAAATAAAAATAGTTTATAAGAAAAAGTAGCTCTAATAAGGTTAGAATCCTATTTAATTTAAAATGAAACACTATCAAATTACACAGAACTGTGGTACCCTGTATCTTTTATAATCATTATTTTTAAAAAGTAGACAGCACACATTGGTACTCACTTCTCTTGATATCTGCTCAGTCTACTCCAGGGCACCGGTGGGCTTTAATGTACAATACTAGTTAAACTTTTATCAATGACTTAATTTTGTTGATGGTTCATTATTTAATACTTTCAACACACATTAAATTTAGACAGACCCTTGACCAAATCTCAAATAGTAATAACATCCTTATGCACATATTATTAGTGTTCACAGAAGGATTTTGTTTCTTTGGGCAATAGGAAATAAACTTACCTATGGAAGAATAAAATATAACAAACTTTAATTTTTATATTATAATCTTCTGTAATTATTTTAAATATCTAAATTTAGGCAGCAGTGTGACATTGTCAGTATCTTCACCTTTTATAACATTGAGACTTCCAATAGTAAGGGCAAGCCATCTAAGCCCATCAGAAAGGAGAGAAGTTCTCTGAATGCCTTGCTTTAGATAACAGATGCAATCAGTTTTATTCTGCTATAGCAGATTACAAATATTACTTAATTATAAATGTTTCAAGATATGGTAGGGAGAAAAGGGGGCTCCCAGGGCAAGAACGTATCTAAGGAATAATGGAAAATTCAGTTGTGCGTGTGGTTCTGGACAAAATACTGTAAAGCATACTAGACAGAGAGGCCATGTTATTGGGAGAGGAATGAGAGGGAGAGATGGAGTGAGAGGGAGAGATTATTTCAGTTATAGCGAGGACTTAGCAGTCTCACAATGTTCTGCACCAATGGCTGAATTCTACAGTAAGCGTTGTTTCTCTATTTACATACATGTAATCAACTATTTGCTTAAAAGGCACAAAAAAAGACAAAAAGGGCATAGAAAAAAGATAAAAACAAAAGCTTTAAGTTATTACTTTATCCTTAAGCATTACTCTAAAATTACCTTAATGTTTTCATTGATATTCCTGAGGAATTATACAACTCAGATTTCTTAAACTACTGAGTAAACTACTAAGAAACCAAAGCACAAAACCAATTTTGTAATATAACTCACTGAATCACTAATTTACCATAATTCCAATATTATCTTGACAGCTAGGGTTGATGAGATTTCTAGGTGTTGAGGATATTTTGCTTCACTTAGATAGTATACAATACTTTATATGACACATAAGTGCTTACAGTTGAGGCAGCTACTCCAATATTCATGGTTACTACCACAGTATACTGATGATGAACTCAGAATTAAGTAAAGAAGACTTTACATTCAAGGCCAGACATACCAATAAACTTTATAAATTTATGAGTGGAAAAAAAACTCTAAAATTTCACAGGGCACTCAAAATAACTATAAAATACTAAGGTTACCAAGAACTGAGAGCAAATAAAAAAAAACAAAAAAACAAAAAAACAAAAAAAAAACCTTACTACTATTCTGATTTTTAAATAAATGCTGCTGCTGCTCTAAGTGGCCAGCAATCTTGCATCAACTCTAGGATGCAATCCCAACATCCATTAGAGTGCTCCACAGTCAGAGCAAGCAAGCAAGTGGTTGTCTGAGCAGATAGTAAATCACCTGATCCTATTACAAAATCAATTACTGCAGTACATTTCCATTGCTACACAATCTGATGATGACAAAATGATATTGGATAGCTACTGCAAGGTCAAGAAAACTGCTAAGAACATCTTTAATTGGTCTTTTATTTTTAATCATTTGGTCCTACTTAAAATGCAGCCATCTTAATTGTATATTTTTATTTGAAATAAATCTATGTAGTTACCTTTGCTTGCCTGGGACATTCGATGGAAAATCTTGGCAACTGGTCTGATGTATGGCTACAAGAGAACAGTTCAGAGCAGCAAGTCGAACGGCTCAACCTCTTCATTAAAGAAGAAATAATGCTGCAGCCACAGCCACACATTGACTTGCTCATTAGATGAGAATTTGACTTAGAAAATCAGAACTAGTTATGTCCCACATACACTCAAAATTGGCTAACTGCCTCATTCTGCAGCTCTCTGACTGAAAGAAACACTGCTAAGAGAGAATAAAAAATTAGCTTCACTACAAAAGATACCAGCCACAAACTCGTAGCCAAGAAAATCTAGATATTAAATCAGAAATCTCCAGGCTAATCTTTATAAAGAAGGTATGGTGCTTTAATATCTCAAAGTGTTTTATATTAAAGCCCAATAACTTAACAAAGGAACAAACTCAAGACACCCCCAAATATACTAACCACTCTTTCTATCTTCCATCAGTTTAGATCTGTTTGCCTACGCCTTCAGCTCAGCCTATCCAACCTGTTCCCTCTGCAAATGCACACTATTTCAACAGCCAACGGGAAAGAGCCCCACCCCTTGCTATCCCCACACACTGTTCAAGAACCGCTCAATATCTGGAAAAGAACTGCTGCAGCGCTGCTCTGAGAAACAACAGGGAGCAAATTACTGGATGGATTCTTTAACTCACCAATCAGAACTGATGACCTTTTATGACTCTACAATTCAAGAAGCCTGCCAAACACTCACAGTAAGAATAACCAACCGATTTTACTTCTATACTATAGAATAATTTACAGAGCTGTTTTTCAATTTTATTATTCCATCTAAAATTGAATAGGAAACAGAATACACAGGCCTTAGAATTTTTTTAACAAATACAATTTAGATAGTAGCTAGTACAAATCTTTGCAGGGTGGTGGGAGAGGGCAGAAGGGTGGCTGAATAAAAATGAAGTAAAAAATTCCCTCTGAAAATTATACTTAAGACTTAAGAGATAATGAACATGAAATTCTACTCCAAAAATGTCAGTGAAGATAATGACGGAATAAACGGCAAGGCAATCCATGGAAGCTCCTGCGATCATAAACGCTCAGGGTTTTGCTGAGAACAGGAGAGGTGGCTATATACAGGGGTACTGGTGATAATTAAAACCCATCAAGAACCTGTCTTGACGCTGAGTCTTTTCCATGGTTATCTGCAATTTGGATGAAAGATTTTTCCAAACCACTTTGAAAACATAAGCAACAGTATTATGAATGTTAGTTATTCTCTAATTTCATATATATTCTACCTTTCCTAATTAAAGATGATTGTTTACACTGGGTAATTAGAATTCTTTTAAAATTCCTAGAATAAAAGAGTCATTAATAACAAATACTTTTAAGTCTTTGAAAATAATCATGCTTCAAGTAACTTACTGAACATTTCTCAGAGATCAGTGATGTCAATCTTTAAACAAGACCCTTTTAAAAATCAATGGTTTAAAATTAAATGTTAATGAAATAACTTCCATTAAGGTATATATTTTTAAAACTTCCTGTTTTCTGTGGCATTCATAGATTCTTTATTTGTGTGTATCTTGTGTTCAATTCCTTCCATGATTTAAAGCTATGAAAAGGTAGTACTGTGTCTGCACTGTCCTTTTGATATGCATGTTACACCTAAATCAGTTTTTCCAGAATACCTAAAAACAGACACACACTTCACAGTGAACTTTTTTTATTAAAAAAAAAAATAGCCTTTTGTAGATAAAGGCTACAGAAACAAACAAGCAAGCAGAATAATTCAGTAACCTTTTACTGGCCTGCGGAAGATACTGTGTGCTGCACAGAATTTCAATCCTCATCTGCAGATGCAATTGAGCTGGTATTGCCAAGTCTGCCTCCTGTGCTGCTGCTATACAAGCAACATCAAAAGCACATTACATGGAAAATAGGAAGTCCAAGCAGCTTAAGTCTCTAATACAACGCTACAACAGAACTTCTACACTCTAGCTCTAACCATGCTGTCACACTTTCAGGGGAATGTCCAGCACGGTAAGGAAAAGGGTCTCAGAGCTGCTGATGCACTCCTCCTAGCAAATACTCTGGGCAGGAGGCTCAAAGGGAAGATTAAAAAACTAATGCATCATGCTAATGTGAGAAAAGGTACCACGATTAAAACCTGACATAATTTACACTGCCAATAAACATATAATATGCTCAGAATAATGAGACTTTTAAGTAAACCATTACCTCTAAAATAATGCAAATATCAATCAACACCCCAACAAAATGCACACTGCTCCTAATGAAAGCCAGTTATTTTACCAGCTCCTCGGCACTACTACTGATTCTACATAAAACTATGAAAGATCCAAAAGCATAAATGCTTCTGAAATATCCTGCCCCAGAATGCTCCATCAGCCTAATCTCCCACCAATCCCAATATCCCCTGGCTACAAAATTAGTTCTAACAAAAACAATGTAAGCAATAATGATTATTTTCATTATTCATTTTTCTTCACTGTCAGTTAATTTAATGTGCTATTGACTCTTAGGTTGCATATAGACAGACTTTAAAGTCAAACTAACAAAAATAAACTTTTTAAAATTGTCAGAAAAATGAGGAAAACATTGTTCCAGAAAAAAAAAACACTGAATATGAGTCCAGTATAAACCTCTTTTAAAAGTAGAGGAAACATGAATACATTAATATTTGTTCATTATTTAACAATTGAAAGTACCTTTACCTTTTTTTTAATCTCTAGTGATGGTGGACAGAACCCAGGCCTTTAGCATAGCAGGCAAATAATCAACCACTAAGCCGCATTCTCAACCCTCATGATTACCTCTTCAATAAACTTAACTAGATTCTTTTTTTATAAACATTTTTTTAAATTTTATTTATTTCTATATATGTATGAATGTACTGTCTGCATGCAAGTTTGTGCACCCGTGTCATGCAATGCCGCAGAGGTCAGAAGTGGGTGTCAGATTCCCCTGGAACTGGAATTCTCCCGGAATTGGAGTTTCAGACATGTGGGTGCTGGGGATCGAACCCGGGTCCTCTGTAAGAGTAGTAGGGCTCTTAACCGCTAGGCCATCTCTCCAGCCCCAACTAGATTCTTTCTTAACTATAGTAGCTTAATGTCAATAATTTATTTTAGAAGGCTAAACAATGTATTCATACTGAATTAATTTTCACTTCTTTAGGAAACAAAGGGATCAATCTGTTAAACAGTAGTTTAAAAAGATACGAAATTATCCTTGTGTAGCACGGACAAAGCCCTGGGTTTATCTCCAGCTCCATCACATTGACCAACCAAACAACCTACAAGCTCAATTAGCTCAAATTTATCTGTAAACAAGCAAATGCCGAAATTCTTCTCAAGTTAAAAATAGATTAAAACTTAGCAAACTGGCACTGTTATAACTTTTTTTTTTTTTTTTCATTTTAAAACACTGTATGTTAGCCAGGTGTGGTGGTGCTCACCTTTAATCCCAGTACTCTAGAGGCAGGGGCAGGCAGATCCAGTATGGTATATACAGTAAGTTCGACGCCAACTAGGGCTACAGAGAGACCCTGTCTCAAAAAGACTAACCACAATAAAATAAATTAAAATTAAATTAAATTTGAAAAAGCCACTGTATGTTGTTTGCAAACAGGTCCCAGTGAGAAATGACTTCATCAGTGTGGACTCTGAGGGTTCCATGGACTCTATGAAGGGAGAACTTCTACAATACTAGGGCCCTTTCACTCTCCTAGTCTCAATCTCTGTACAGACAACTCCTGAAGTAAACCTGGAAGGCTTCCTTAGAGGTCACAGCACATGTCCTACTTGGCTAAACACAGAAGCTAATACAAGAATTCAAATGTCTCCATTTAAGCCATACCTTAAATATGTTTACAAAAATGAAAAACAGTATCAAACTTCTATCTCATTTTTTGCTTGTCTGTTTGGATAAAAAAATTTTTTTTTTTTGGTCTTTTTGAGACAGGGTCTCCCTGTAGCCCCAGCTGTCCTGGAACTCACTCTGTAGGCCAGGCTGGCTTTGAACTCACAAAGATCCGCCTGCCTCTGCCTCCCAAGTGCTAGGATTAAAGGCATGTGCCACCATGCCCGGCTAAAATATGGTTATTTTTAAAATGGTATTTGTGTAAACATGTAATTAGCTACTGTTAACATTGATTTTTAAGTGAATATGTACTTTTAACTTCTCAGTTTAATTTTCTAGTATAGTATATAGCAAGAGATATAAACTGTATCAAAAGAAGCCCTGGAGGTCTTCAGTAATTTTTTAAATGGATCCTAAAACCAAAGAAAAATTAAGATTCACTAGAAATGTTTGCTCACCTTTTTCCTTATATCAAGACTTATTTATTGGTTTTAAAGTGATTTCAGTAATTTTAGAAACACTGATTCCAAAAATACTAATTTTGGAATATCATATGTAAAATATTTCTAAGTTTTCACTGATATCATTTTTGATAAATGGGCACAATTATTTTCAGCAGTTTTAGCAGTGTTAAATACTGATGTCTATTTTTTAAGGCAATAGAAAAGTGGTAACTGTGATGCGCACAGAGCAAGTGGCTTTTTTAAAACTCTAATTCAGAAACACAGCTATTGAAAAAGGAAAGAAAATCCATTGTTGGGAAAAATGAAAATGGGAGGTTCATTTCCCTATTCCTGTTATTGGAGAAGGGTAGGGAGGATAATAGGGGAGTGAATTTAGAACCTCACACCTGCTAAGCAAGCATGCTAACACTGTGCCATGTAAATATATCCCCAGCTATCTCCCACTGCACTCCATCAGGGTCTAACTAGTTTCCCCAGACTGGCCTTGAATTCCTTCTATAGCCCAGCCAGGTATTGAGATTATAATCCTCCTGCCTCATCTTTCTAAGTAGCTAGAATTACAAAATCATACCACCAAGCCCAGGCAACATTTTTTGTTAATTACAAGAAAATTATAAGAACAGTTTCTAAACATCTTTATATGCCTGCCAATACAAAGCATCAGTATAGCAGATTTGTGTGTGTGTGTGTGTGTGTGTGTGTACTAATAAGAAATACAAACCAAGTATGAAGGCTGAAGCAGAAAGATTACAAGAGCCCAGGGCCAACTTTCACCTACATGGTGAATTCCGAACCAGCTTGGAATATAGTATGAGACTCTCAAAAGGAAAAAAAAAAAAAAATGGGGGGGGGAACCACACAAACTTTCAACATATTAATCTCAAAAAGGGACTGCCTTTCGGTAATAAATAATATATATAGTAAAAAAAATACATATTTAAGAACACATTATGGCTAGTCTACAGTCAGGGTGGCACAGGACTGAAGTTACAGCTATTTGAAATGCTGAGCACAAGGACCCTTTGGCATGTAAGTTGGAAATCAGGAGACCATGTCTCAAAAAACATATAATATGGGAAAGCACAGTACAGTAACTTGCTAACTATTGCTAAGAACATGTTGAATGTTTGACATGTTAAGGCTTCCTCTAACAAGAAAAAAAAAAAAAATACTGGCAACAGAATGAAGCAGCTAGCAAAAGCCTCAGTTCCATAACAGAAATACAAATAAAAATTTTGAAATAGTTCAGAACATTTTTTTAATTCAGGAAAGGAATGGTGTCAGCAAAAATACATAGTAAGTGATAAAAATGTTAAATTCTTCAATTAAAAATTTCTAATATGCATAGTTTATCTACCTATAACTTACATTTGACTCAAAATATTGCCAACGTGGCTTTGTCTAATTCTTGCAGAGTATTTAAAACTAAGTCCCATATACCATGCATACATTAAATGCATTAAATAATTTCTCCAGTGTTTTCACATTCCCAGAATCACCACACACATACTCATCAGATTAATAATACTTCTATGATTAACAACGAATACCAGTCAATATTCAAATTCTCCACACTGTCTCAGAAATGGTTTTTGTAGTTAACAAGCTCTGAACAGAATTCAAAGGAGCACTACTCTATTCTGTGTGTGCTACGCTACCTATTCCGTCTTTCACTCCACAGCAACTCTCAGGCATGTCCTTATTTCCCCACCACCCAGCAGATACATGTTAGACATAATACACTGTGCAACTGTGTCCCTTACCTTGTACCTCAATCTTTTTTATTTCCTACCGTTAACTTTTGATAATAACTGTGCTAAATTCCAACTACAGAAGAAATACTACCAGTATAATTAGCATACATAAGAATTCTAACTCTGGAGATTAAAACAGCAACATAAGCCCATAGATTTTGTTGTTTTGTTTTATTTTGTTTTGTTGAGACAGGGTCTCCCTGTAACCATAACTAGCCTAGAACTCAATGTTTAGACCAGCTGCCCTCAATTTCAGAGAGATCTGCCTCCCTCTTCCTCTTGAGAGTTGGGATTAACAGTGTAGCCATACTGAAAAGTTGAACAAGGTGCAATAACTCTGAAGTAACAGAAGAGGGAACAATAATATTTAAAAATTCCACGCTGGCCAGGTGTGGTGGCCAGCCTGGTCTACATAGCAAGTTCCAGGACAGCTGGGGCTATAGGGAGGCCCTGTTTCAAAAAGACCCCCCCCCAAAAATAATCCTAAGTGGCATCACATTTTGCTTTAAATTTAAAAACTGAAATTTCAATTAATGATAGTTTAAAATATAGTCATTATTACACTTTTATGTATTCCCTTCAAAAACAAACGAGAAAGAAGTTTAGACTACAGAACAAAAGGATTTAGAAGGTGAGGTAAAGGCTAAATGTATGGGTATTTAGAGTTCACATTCACCAATAAGCCATTATCAAAAGTTAAAGATTTAATGGGGCTGGAGGGATGGCCTAGAGGTTAAGAGCACCGACCGCTCTTGCAGAGGACCTGGGATCGATCCCCAGCACCCACATGGCGGCTGAGAACCCTCTGTAACTCCAATTCCAGGAGAACTCCAGTTCCAGGGGAACCCGACACCCTCTTCTGACCTCCGTGGCATTGCACAACACAGGTGCACAGACCTACATGCAGACAATACATTCATACACATAAAAAATAAATAAATAAGATTTAAAATAATTCTAACAAACAATGCACTTCCAAGTTCCAAATAATGTTCTTCAAAAATAAGCTTATCTAAATGGACCTAATGTGTTTTGCTTAGTAACCATTTTTATCATAAATTCAACTAACTTTTAAGAGAGGAAAATTCTGAGTTTTGAATTTTTTTACATATTTTTTACATATTTGTAGTATGTTCAAAAAGAAGGTGCAGTGGCTCAATGGTTAAGAGCACTAGCTATTCTTGAAGAAGACCTGGATTTGTATCCCAGCACCCACATGGTGGCTAACAACCTTCCTTAACTCCAGTTCCAGAAGATTTGATGCCTTTTCTGACCTCTGTGGGCACTGTACCACACAGGTACACTTATACACATACAGGCATACCCTCATACACATAAAATAAAAATAAATTAAAAACATTAAAAAGAAGGTACAAAATCAAAATATCTTTAGTAGGGGCTGGAGAGATGGCTCAGCAGTTAAGATCACTGGCTGCTCTTGCAGAGGATCTGGGTTTGATTCTAAGTACTGACATGGCAGATAACAGCCATCCCTAACTCCAGTTCCAGGGGATCTGACACCCTCTTCTGACTATCATGGGCAATACACAACATGTGAACACTTACAGGAAGGCAATACACTCATACATGCAAAATAAAAATAAATCTTTTAAAAGTCTTTAGTAATAATAGTAACTCATGAGATATAAGGCTAAGAGAATAGCTCGTTGGTAGAACATGTCCCTAATATGTATAAATCCTTAGATGTGATCCCCAACACCACAAAAATGTTTGTTCTAAACGATAATGATACAGTGGGTGAAGTGCTTGCTATGGAAACATGAGGACCTGAATTCAGATCCCAACACACACAAAAAGTGAGCACAACAGCACGCACCTGTAATCTCAGCACTGAAGAAGACATAGAAGGATCCCAGGGGCTTAGTGACCAGTCAGTCTAGCCACTAGGTTCTACATTCAGTGAGAGACCCTGTGTTGAAAAATAAGGTGGACAATGAAAGAAAAAGGGACCCAACATCAACCTCCAGCCTCTACATGCACACCCACTGGTGGCCCTCACCAACAGTACCTTTAACATTTCCATGAACATTTTGTTAATGAGGATTTCTGTGATTCAATAAGAATATGTTGGCTTTCTTTAAAAAAAATATTTTCTCTCTCTCTCTCTCTCTCTCTCTCTCTCTCTCTCTCTCTCTCTGTATGTGTGTGTGTGTGTGTATATGTCTGTGTGTGTGTGTGTGTATGAGCATGTGCATGTGAATGCCTACAGAGGCCAAAAGGGGGTATTTGGCTCTCCTGGAGCTTAAGTTTTAGATGGTTATAAGCCACTCAGTGAAGATGCTGGAGACTGAACTCAGGTCCTCTGCAAGACAAGAAACACTCTTAATCACTGAACCACCCCAGCCCCAGCACGTGTTTCTTTACCATACTCCTTCCCTCCTCCCAAGGCCTCATCAGTAGAGCTATAAACATCTGTGTTTCTGCCATATTTAAGGCAAGCTAGGATTTTTTCCTCTTAAAAATTCTACCAGTGGCTACAAATCCCTCATTTTCCCCTCTCCCCATAACATCTAAAGGCAGTTTTGTTGTTGTTGTTTTGTGAAATATATATATATAGAGAGAGAGAGAGTGTGTACAAGACTATGTTACAAATCAAATCTAGACCCGTGTCCTCCTCCCTACCCCCCCACCCCATCAGAGCTCATGCATTCTGCCAAACATGTTTTTTGAAGGCAGTTTTTACAGCAGCACTATATGAAGAGGTTAAGTCTCACAAGCTTTTTTTTATTTTATTTTATTTATTTCTGTATGTGTATGAATGTACTGACTGCATGCAAGTTTGTGCACCCGTGTCATGCAACGCTGCAGGGGTCAGAAGAGGGTATCAGATTCCCCTGGAACTGGAGTTCTCCTGGAATTGGAGTTTAAGATGGTTCTCAGCCGCCATGTGGGTGCTGGGGATCGAACCCGGGTCCTCTGCAACAGCGGTCGGCGCTCTTAACCGCTAGGCCATCTCTCCGGCCCCAAGTCTCACAAGCTTTTTATGGCTACTATAACAAATTATCAGAAATTTATTGGCATAAATTTATCATACAAGTCTTTTTAAACTTTATTTATTTTAATTTTATGTGTATGAGCATATTGCCTACATGTATATAAATGCACCTGTACTGTACAATGCACACAGAGGTCAGAAGAGGGCGTTGTATGCCCTGGGACTGGAGTTATAGACAGTTCTTAGCCACCATGTGGGTGCTGGGAATAGAACCCAGGTCCTCTGCAAGAGCAGTCGGTGCTCTTAACTGCTGAGCCATCTCTCCAGCCCCTCATCTCAATATTCTTAACATACTTATATAGAGTTCTTGGGTTATACAAGGTATAACATACATAGCTTTTGGGTGTAGACATGTTTCAGAGGCTATTCTTTAGCCTTCCAACACACAATATAAAACACGTATACAGAAAGAGTCCAGCATGCTGCCACATGCCTGTCATCCAGTACTCAGGAAGCTAGGACAGTAGGACCACCAAAAGTTTGAAGCCAGCTTGGTCTACAAACAAGTGTCAGGCCAGCCAGACTACAAAGAGATGATAGATAGATAGATAGATAGATAGATAGATAGATAGATAGATAGATAGATAGATAGATAGATAGATAGATAAGATAGATAGATAGATAGATAGATAGATAGATAGATAGATAGATAGATAGATAGATAGATAGATAGACAGAGAAAGAGAGAAAGAGAGAAAGAGAGAAAGAGAGAAAGAGAGAAAGAAAGAAAAAGAGAAAAAAAGAAAGAAAGAAAGAAAGAAAGAAAGAAAGAAAGAAAGAAAGAAAGAAAAAAGAAAGAAAGAAAAAAAAAAAGAAAGAAAAAGAAAAGAAAGAAAAAGAAAAGATAGAAACTGGGTACCAAACTAATAAAAGACTTAAAGAAAATCAAAAGATACTTGTAAAAAAATTAAAAAACAATCCACAAGTTGAAAGAAGTCTGCAAAGAACTAAACTTGTGTCAAGAATATATAATGAAGCCTATTGCTCATTAATACAAACTATCCAAAAAGTACTTGAAGAAAATGAGGATTATTGCTTACTAACTACAGAGTTTATGTTTAGTGGAAAAGTTCTAGAAACAGGTAGTGATAGAGGCACAACCATGTGAATTTAATTAATGTAACTGAAGTGAATATGTGAAAAATTAAAAGGCTAAATAATGTTTAACATGTTAATTTGTGATGGTGCATCTTATTATTATTAAATATAGCCCTTGCTTATTTGTTCTGAGATGGGGTCCCGAATGTGTAGCTCTGGTTCACCTGCCACTTACTATGTAGACCACCAGGCTTTCCTAAAACTCAGATCTGCCAGCCTCTACCTCCCAAGTGCTAGAATTAAAAGTATACGCGGGCTGGAGAGACGCCGCCTGCTCTTGAAGAGGACTCAGGTTCTATTGCCAGCACCCACATGGCAGCTAAGAACCATCTTTAACTCCAGTTCCAGGGGAATCCAACGCCCTCTTCTGACCTCTGCCGGCATTGCACAACACGGGTGCACCGACCTACATGCAGACAGTACACTCATACACATAAAAAATAATAAATTTTTAAAAAAAGCATATGTGACCATGCCTGGCTCAAATGCAGTCATTTCTTAAGTGACTTCACAGAAGGAGACATTCAAATGGACACACGAAAGGTCCTCAACAGAAGCATGAACAAAATCTGAAATCAGCCAAAACAAAATAGTACAATTTGATAGCTGTTTGCATGTACACATTACATACTCAACAATATGGCATTACAGATTGCTGATGTCACACTAAGGATAAAGCATTCAGCTTTTTTTATAATTATACTAAATTACATATTTATTAGTTTTCATCCTAAAGACTAAGCTGCCATCTGACACTATTTCCCTTTAAATTGAAGGATTTCCTTTAGAATTCCTTGTAATCATGGTCAGATGATACAAAATCCCAGTGCTTGTTTTATGTGAATATATCTTTAGAAAGTATGATAGACACAAAATTCTTATTTGCTGACTTTTTTCTTTCAACTTACATTTTTTCTTTCACTTTGCATTTCTCATTTTCTAGCCTTTATTGTTTCTGATAAGAAGTTATTTTTCTATTACAGCTTTCAAGTTTTTCTCACAAAATTCTTATTTGCTGACTTTTTTCTTTCAACTTACATTTTTTCTTTCACTTTGCATTTCTCATCTTCTAGCCTTTATTGTTTCTGATAAGAAGTTATTTTTCTATTACAGCTTTCAAGTTTTTCTCTGTATTCCTGGCACTGAGCAGAGTGACTACTTGTGTGCCTAAATGGGTTCTTTTGTTCCTAAATGGGTTCTTTTGTGCTAATCCTGACTGAGCTTCCTGGTTAAGTAGACTGAGCTTTCCCCTGAACAGGAGTTTTCGGCTCTCAGTATCTTCTACCTCACAGGTCTCTCATTCTGTCCTCACCTCTACTCTTCACATTCTTCACCCTTCAGGTTGATGACTGACTACTCTAGTTAAGTGACCCTTGTTATTGCCAAACATCTGTTTTGCGTTTTTCTGGTTTTTTTTTTTTTTTTGGGGGGGGGGGTTGAGACAGGGTCTCCTGTAGCCCCAGCTGGCCTAGAACTCACTATGTAGCCCAGGCTGGCCTTGAACTCACACATGCACATACACAGAGAGAGATAAATGAATAACATGAAGGTAGAAGGGGGGCTATCTGAAGGAAGAAAGAGGCCTGGACAAAAAACAAGCCAGGGTCATGAGAGTTAAAAAAAAAAAATACATATTTTCTCTCAAATTCGGATCTCTATTTCATATGAAAGCACTCTATTTCATATGAAAGCAGAAAAGGATGGGAGACTGAGATAAAGGGACCATGAGCCAGGAAGAATGATATGGGAAGGTAGCGGGGATGTGTCAGTATGGACAAAATACAGTGAAAGCTATTTTGTACACTAAGTTAAAAATTGAGTGGAGGAACCTGGAAGTCACTCAGGATTGAAAGGTTATTCCTGGACAAACTGTCAGCCCATGAAAGGAAACAGCCAGAATTGACCAGAGTCCAAGACGACAGCTCCAGAGAAAGTAGACTGTTTTGCTTCTCGTCCACCTGTGCCCCTTTTCTAAGTCTAGGGAACAATCTGCGGAAGAGGGGGTGTGATAGAATGTAAGGGCTGCGATTGGGGTGAATGGTGAAACTACAGCAACATAGTCTGGACACTCATCTGATCAGCTGATTGGTGGGACCCATGGGCTGTGTGGGTTTGGGCACAACTGCTTGCAAATTGGATTTACATGAAGGATGCTTGTACTCATAAATTATTACTTATTGCTAAAAAATGAAAAAAAAATAAAGAAGTAATTTAAAAAAAATTGAGTGAAAACAGAATTCATCACAATTACCCCAGCATTGTTATACAACATTATCACAAATCTAAAACATTATGTAGTTGAAATAAAACACATTTTGAGATTAACTCAGGAAACTTGCTCCAATATTCAAAAGAACTTAGGGCTGGGAGATGACTTAGAGGCTATGCAAGGTGACTGGATAACCAGCATCCACATCATAAACAATCAGGTAAAGTCATGCCGAAAACTCAATCCCTGGGGCAGGGCATACAGGAGGATTTGCTAGGGCTTGCTAGCCAGCCAGCCTGGCCCAAAATGGCAAGTTTCACGTTCACATGTGCACACAGGCATACCTCAGACACATACACAACACACACAAGAAGAAGGAGAAAGAAAAGAAAGCAAGCAAGAGCTAACGCAAGTGAAATGATAAGCTTACCAAATTCTTGATTACATGAAACTACAAAAATAAAACTTTTTTGTCTTTTTGAGACAAGGTCTCCCTTTAGCCCCAGCTGGCCTGTATCTCACTATGTAGACCAGGCTGGCCTTGAACTGACAGAGATCCACCTGCCTCTGCCTCTGGAGTGCTGGGAATAAAGGCATGCACCACCACAGCTAGCCTAAAATTTTTCATATTTTAATCTTAGAATAAAGAAACGTGCGAGGTGGCACATGCCTATAATCCCAGCACTAAGGAGGCATAGGCAGGTGGATCTCTGTTGAGTTCAAAGTCAACCTGGTCTACATAGTGAGTTCCAAGACAGCTGGGAATACAGGGAGGCCTTATCTCAAAATCATAAAAAAAATAAAAATAAAATGAAGTGACCCAGACAAAAAAGTTTAAATCTTGACCACAGTAAAGGTGTTTAAAGGTGTTTGTGCTGACACACTGCACATTAGGAATGATAAAGCAATGGATGGTAAAAGGAGAAATCTATACGTGTTTTAGCAACTAACAGAGAACTATAAAATCAAGAAAAAAATCCTACTTAATTTGTAAATTACTCACTAACCTGAATTTCTAGACACAATTTATACAGGGATCACAACAGGTACAAAGAAAAAGTCTCATACCCAGGTAAAAATTAAAACAAATTTTTTTCCTTTTTTCTGGTCTTTTTGAAACAGGTTCTTTCAAAGCTCCAGCTGCTCTGGAACTCACTAAGTAGACCAGGCTGGCCTCTCTCAGAGGTCCGCCTGCCTCTGCCTCCCAAGTGCTTGGCTGGAAGGTGTGCACCACTTCACCTGGCTAAAATAAATGTAATTCTTATTGCATTTGCCTTACTACTCTCAGTGGTATTCATGCAGCATATATGTAAATTTAAGGGACATACAAAGTACATGGAAGGCAAGTACTTACAAGAATTCAGACAGCCTTTTTAGGATCCCGTTAATAGCAGAGACTACCTAAATAATAAAAATAAGAAAAAAAATTATTCGATGTCACAGTTAAACGCTGTCAAATTTAAAACAAACTTTTGATAATCTTAAAAAATAACTTTTTATTTCATTTTTAGTTTTTCATTGCTACCAATTAGAAATAGACTTTTTAAAAGTTTTCTAAAAAATTAAACTTTAGGTATAATAGTGAGCTATGAAGACACTGGTTGATTTTAAACATTAAAATATTTTACCCATAGTTTAAAAAATTGTATAAACTGGTAAATTAATTAAGTTTACTAGAGAGATGGTAAGCGGTTAAGAGTACTGGCTGCTCCAGGTTCAATCCTCAGCACCCACATGGCAACTAACAACTGTCTGTAACTATCCAACGCCCTTTCCTGACCTCCACAGCCATTGCACAACATGGGTACACTTACATACAGGTAATAAACTCATCCACATAAAATAAAAATAAATATTTTAGAATTGAAAAAAAAAACCTCTAGTATAAATCCTCTCAGCCAAGTTTCAAGTTGAATTAGGCTCACAAACATTCAAGAATAAAAGCATTAAATAACATTGAGGCAACTTTTGCTCTTTGGTAGGCACTTTGCTCTGGACCTGAAAAGCCTCATACTTATTTTTTTTTTCCCTAATCACTTCATTCCTAATAAACACTAAGCCATCTGCTTAAACATAGCAGGTAAACTGGACTACAGAACTCCTGTTTTTAACTGTTTTAAACTAGGCGTGAGCCCCAGCACTTAGGAAATGGAGAGAGGAGAATAGTGGATTCAAGGTCATCCTTAGCTATAGGTGCCTTCAAGGCTACCCTTGGATAGAGATGCTGTCTCAAAAGAAAATACATATGTACATACACATGCAGGCACAAAAACTACCACCACCACCCCTAGCACCATCATTGTGACTCAAAAAATGTAATACAGTATGAAGTAAAATTGCCTGCCTCTTTAGTCAGGTGGAAAATCTAAAACTTCTAAAATTCCTTTTAAAGAATTACCAGATTTAGCACAAAATGTAACTGTCGTACAAATTACACTACAACTTATGAAATTGCTTTTTGGCCAGCAAGATAGCTCTGCAGGTAAAGGCCCTTAGCATCAAGTCGGACGATATCAATTCAATCCCTGGTATCTACTTGATAGTGAACAGACTCTAGCAAATTGTCCTCTGGCCTCCATAGGACACACACAGGCATATAAACAAGACAAATAAATAAATGTAATGAAAACTTTTTCTGAGTAAGCCATAAAAAGAAAACTTCCCTATCTTCTTGTGCTAAAATCAGAATCAAATTAATAGCACCCACAGCTCAAACAAAGGAAAAAAGGAGAAAGAAAAAGGATTTAGAGACCTAAACATCAAATATAACACAACAAAGCTTCTATAAAATGGCAAAACATTTGTTACAACTTTTTCAAGTTAAGCAAAGATTTCTTTTCTCCCCCCCCCCCCATCTTTTTGAGGCAGGGTCTTCCTTTAGTCCCAGCTGGCCTGGAGCTCACTATGTAGAGACCAAGCTGGCCTTGAACTCACAAAGATCCCTCTGTCTCTCTCTTCCAAGTGCTGGGATTAAAGGTGTGCACTACCACACCCGGCACACAAAGATTTCTTAACTAGGACACGGGGAAAATTAGGTTGTTACAATTATTCTTTATGAAAAACTGAAAATGCAATGTAAGCTGCAGCAGAAAATTCTAACAATGCACACATGCCACAAAGTCTCATACCCAAAATAGATTTTCAAAACCATTTCAAATCACCAAGAAAATGACAACTTCTTTTTTTTTTTTTTTTTGGTCTTTTCGAGACAGGGTCTCCCTGTAGCCCCAGCCGTCCTGGAACTCACTCTGTAGAAAAGGCAGATAGCCTAATAATCAATCAAATTTTTAAAGATCATTAGAAAGGATATCAAACATAATAAATCAGGAAAATACAAGTTGCTACCACAGTGATATACTACCAAAATAATTACTTTTTAAATCTTTTTTTAATTTTTTATTATATTTTTTGTATGTGTATGAATGTACTGTCTGCATGTAGGTTTGTGCACCCATGTCATGCAATGCTATGGAGGTCAGAAGAGGGCGTCGGATTCCCCCTGGAACTGGAATTAAAGACGGTTCTCAGCCACCATGTGGGTGCTGGGGATCGAACCCTGGTCCTCTGCAAGAGCAGTCAGTGCTCTTAACCACTAGGCCATCTCTCCAGCTACTTTTTAAATCTTAAGACTACATAGTATCAAGTATAAGCAAGAGCATAGAGTAACTGGTGTTCTCATACTCTAGAGGGAAAAACATAAAACAGAATGAAGATATACATTATACACATTCCCATTGACTATTCCTGGGTATCCCATCAATAAAAATGTGTTCACATGTGTACAAAGAGAGGTACAAGAATTGTCACAGCAATATTATTAATACAGAAATAGAAGGGAGGAATGAATTTCATACATTCATGTAAAAGAATCTAAAACACACAGAAAAGCCAGGCTGGTGACATACGACTTTAATCCCAGCAGTCTACAGGCAGAAGCACGTGGATATCTGTGAAATCGAGGCCAGCCTGAACTACATAGTGAGTTCCAAGCCAGCTGGGGCTACAGGGAGACCCTGTCTCAAAAAAAAAAAAAAAAAACCAACAACAAAAACCCACAAAGAAAATGAAAATACCAACACCACAAACAAGGTAAGATGCATCTGAAAAACATAATGCTATGTCTAAGGAAGCAGCCAGAACCAAAAATAGGCACAAGCACTCAGAATTTATATAGGTAAACTTCAAAAATAAAGCAACCTTATCTGTAATGAAATCACAGAGGGGCTAGTTACCTTTCTTGTGAAGGAGTTACTGTAACAAAAAAACAAAAACAAAAAATCGTAACAAATCAACCAAAAATAAATATTCTCTCTAGAAGGCTCATGCCTTTAGTCTGAGCATATGGGAGGTAGAGGGTGGTGGATCTCTGTGAGTTCCACACCAGCCTGCTCTACTTAGTGAGTTCCAGGCCAACTGGGGCTATGAAGAGACCCTGTTTCAATAACGCCAAAAAAAAGATATAAGGAAGACTTGAAAAATGTCATACTCAAGAAACAAATGCTTCTGAGACAGTGGCTAACTTGGATGGGCTTTGAGGACTTGGAGAAGGAAAAGCTAGAAGCCAAGGGCAGAAATTACATGGTCTGAAAGACAAACAGAAAAAGACTATCAAAAACTGGGGCTGGAAAGATGGCTCAGCGGTTAAGAGCACCGACTGCTCTTGCAGAGGACCCGGGTTCTATTCCCATCACCCACATGGTGGCTCAGAACCGTCTTTAACTCCAGTTCCAGGGGAATCCAACACCCTCTTCTGACCTCCGTGGCATTGCACAACACGGGTGTACAAACCTACATGCAGACAGTACATTCACACACATATAAAAATAAATTAAAAATTTTTAAAAAGACTATCAAAAACCATCAGACACAAACCTCCTCTGCTTCACCTCTTCCAGTCTCTTGCTCCTTAACCCAAGAAAAAAGCCCTATAGATTTAAGGGAATTGTACTTCACTATATGAACAAAAGGGAGTGCTCAGGAATAAGGACTCTTAGAAAGGAATCAAGCAAAGACCTCACTTCTGTCTACACAGAACTGTAATTTAAAATGAACAGATGTCAATAACCAAAAGCTACCTTAACTCAGAAAATTCAAGTGAAAACATTTCCACTAATAAAAACCTCAAACCCCAGTTCTCCCAGAAAGCAAACACAGAAAACAGAAAACAGTAAAATAAGGCAAAGTGGAGTATGTGTATTGGTATTTATAGAGCACTTACAATTTTTAATCTTTTAAAAAAAAAAAATCCAGGGACTGAAGAAATGGTCAGCAGTTAAAAGCACTGATTGTTCTTGCAGAGGTTCAATTCCCAGCATCCACATGGTGGTTATCAACCATCTATAACTCCAGTTCCAGGAGAATCTGACACCTTCTTCTGACTCCGTGGGCACTGCACGGCACAAGTGCACTTACACATGCAGATAATATACTCACCCAGTAAAATAAAAATTAAAAAATCTAAAGGCTGGGCTGAAGAGATGGCCTAGCAGTTAAGAGTACTGACTGCTCTTGCAGAGGATTCGATCCCCAGCACCCACATGGCGGCTGAGAACCGTCTGTAATTCCAGTTCCAGGAGAATCCAGGACCCTCTTCTGACCTCCACGGCATTGCACAACACAGGTGCACAAACCTACATGCAGACAGTACATTCATACACATACAAAAATAAACTTAAAAAAAAATTTTTTTAAATCCAAAGGCTATTACAACAGAAATGGACAAAACACAAAACACAGCAAGAAACTGACCTTCTGGGGTGGGTGAGGAGGATAAAAAAAAATGAAGATAAAGACAATGGATTGAACTGGAGAAGAAGAAGAAAAGCACAACCAAGAAAATAAAAATAAAATGAGAAGAAATTAATATGGATAATATATAAAAATAAAATTCTGAATAAAAGTAAAATTGTAAAGGAGAAACCTTACACTTAAAAATTATAGTTCAAGGATGGCAAGATGGCTCAGCCAGGTAAGGGCACTTGCTGCCAAATGACAACCTCAGTCTGGTCCTGGTACCCACATGGCAAAATGAAAGAACTAACTTCAGCAAAGCGTCCCCTGACTTCCACCAACAGCACACCCAGATATGCCGAAGAAATAAACATTAAATGAAGTAAATAAATAAATAAGTAGGATGGTGTGCCATACTGATGGCTTTACATTTTCTCTAGTTTAATAATTCCTGTATCTCCTATTAGTATCAAACACTACTCAGAAGTGCAAACAATTCAATCATGTTATCCTAACTACATGAAACCATCCTATTAAAAATATCAATTAGTAAGCATATGGGAAAGTCAACTGATGTAAGACTGGTAAAATAAAAAGATATGAAATTCATCATTTTTTAAAGTGATAATGGAAGTAATCTCACTCTTTACCATATTTCTTTAAATACTTTAATCCATTTGTGAAAACTTCGTATTTTCTGCTTAACTGCTTTCTGGTCAACTGTTTGTTTTTAATTTTATTTATTTTTGTATGTGTATGAATGTACTGTCTGCATGCAGGTTTGTGCATCCGTGTTGTGCAATGCCACAGAGGTCAGAAGAGGGTGTCGGATTCCCCTGGAACTGGAGTTCTCCTGGAACTGGAATTACAGACGATTCTTAGCCGCCATGTGGGTGCTGGGGATTGAACCGGGTCCTCTGAAAGAGCAGTCGGTGCTCTTAACCACTAGGCTATCTCTCCAGCCCCAACTGTTTTCATTTCTCTACTCCAACATAATCATGAATTGAAATAAGAACTCTTAGCTCTTCAGACCGTCAAAGCTACTAGTATGCCACAGCCGATAAAGCAATTCCAGGGCTGGAGAGATGGCTCAGCAGTTAAGAGCTCTGACTGCTCTTGCAGAGGACCCGGGTTCGATTCCCAGCACCCACATGGTGCATAAGAACCATCTTTAACTCCAGTTCCAGGGGAATCCAACACCCTCTTCTGACCTCTGCAGCAATGCACAATACGGGTGCACCAATCTACATGCAGACAGTACACTCATACACATAAAAAATAATAAAAAAATAAAGCAATTCCTTCACTAATGCTACTGATAAAGCAGCCTTTTGTCCAACTGTAAAACATCAGCCCCTTCAGACTCTAAGCTCTGTAATTTCCCCCTTTTGTCATATGAATATCAAACTTTTCTTAAAGCCATTTACTTTAAAACATCATTCAAAGATCAATCTTCTCTATGTAGTATGTCCCAACTGCAAAAATTGTTCCTAGATGAAACTAAATATACTTTATTCTATTTTCTGTTCTATTTTCCCAGAGTCAAAAACTATCTACTAAGTGTCTAAAGAAACATCCCTTATAATATTCTAAATAAAAAGCATGAGTAATCACTTATGCAATCAACACTAATCGAGCAACTTCAGGAAGCAAAGCACAGAACATACTGCAAAATTATTATATATCCTTTGCCTTCAAGCAATTTAATTTAGAGAATAAGATGAGCATCTAGAAAATTATTGTAAAATATCATATAATATTAGTAACTACTAAATAGTAAAAAGGATATAACTGATTGATCTTGGAAGGTTACAGTAATTTTTGAAGCTAAATAAAGGACAATGTATATAAGTTTTATGAACAGCATTCATACAAAGTCAGATGAATCAAACAGACAAAATTAATGAGTAAGACTAGAAAGTATCATTCATATAAAAAAAAAAAATCTTGGGCCAGGCATGGTGACACAGGCATAGCTATAATCCTAGCACTTAGGAGGCAGACAGAGGGAGGCAGATCTCCATGAGTTCAAGACCAGCCTGGTTTACATAGTGACACAGGGAGTTCCAGGGCAGCCAGCACTACATCATGAGAACCTGTCTCAAATAAATAAATTAAATAAATAAATAAATAAATAAATAAATAAATAAATAAATAGAAGTATTATGTTAGGAAAAGCTGATTGTGTTACATGTTACTCTAGAATCTAGACTCGATTCCAGGCAATCAATAGACAGTCACTGACAGGTTGTAAAGAGGTGCTTAGGTCTTGTTACTTAGAAAGATCACTCCTGTGCACAACAAGCCCCTGGTTTCAATCTCCAGAACTACATAACAAACAAAAACCACCTCTGAATCATATGAATTACCAAAAGCTCCCTTTTCCAAATTTTTTTTTTAATTTGATGTGTATGTGTTTATGTGTGGTTATGTGCACAAGTGAGGGTACTTACAGAAGCCACGGGTATCAGTTCCTGCTGGAATTATAGGTTGTGAGCCACCAGATGTGGATTCAGGGAATAAAACTTAGGACCTCTTGGAAGAGCAATCCACACTCTTAACATCTGAGACATCTGTCCAGTCACCAAAGCTCCCATTTTTAGTAATTTCGGAAAATATAAAGACTTGGGGAGTTAACATATCTCAGAAGTATATTAAGACTTAATTTTCAGGGCTGGAGAGATGGCCTAGCGGTTAAGAGCGCCGACCGCTCTTACAGAGGACCCGGGTTCGATCCCCAGCACCCACATGGTGGCCGAGAGCCGTCTGAAACTCCAATTCCAGGAGAACTCCAGCTCCAGGGGAATCCGAGACCCTCTTCTGACCCCCGCGGCATTGCACGACATGGGTGCACAGACCTGCATGCAGACAGTACATTCATACACATACAGAAATAAATAAAAAAAATAAAAAAAGACTCAATTTTCAAATGTGATTCATATTCAATATAACTATACATAGTACATACTATTAGCTTAGATTAAGCATTTTCTAAATTAGTTACTATTAAAAGACAAAAATTATCCATAAAATGATTGAAATATTGGGTATTTTAGCCTCTCTCAAAGATTCAAGAGAACAATAGTTCCTGTGAATTATAAAGACACACTGTTGGTACAATTTAAGAGCTGCTTTTATATTGAACAGAAAGCACTTGGAATTTTTATTACATTTTATTTTATGCGGTGGCATGCACGCCATGCTATAACAAGCATGTAGAAGTCAGAAGACTCCTTTCAGAGGTTAGTTCTCCCTATACTTTATGGGTTCCAGGGATCATACTCAGGTCGCCATGCCTTCCTGGCAAGCACTTTTACCTACTAGCCATCTAGGCAGTCTAGCATTTAGAATTTGTAAGAATTAATCATAGATTTATTTTCTTGTAATCCTGCTGTGAACATTGATGGTATCATCTGTCTGGTGCTCTTGTGCTTTTTTTCCAAGCATTCTCTCTTAGTCTACTAGCTGCCCTCCCTCAACGACCTCCCCACACACCTACCATCCCTATCATAATCCATATTTTGTTTGTTTTGTTTTTATTTTCATAATCCACATTCTTACATAAACCAGCTATTGTCAATTAGTCCAACCTGACCCAGTCCCACCACTGTCTCTAGCTCCCTATTATGAATACATCTACTATGCATATCCTTTGGAAAAACTGTGGATACATGTTTTCACTTCTATTTGTACCTTCTCCAACCACACACACAAAAATAATAATAAAGCTGGGAATTAACAGCTATAATACATGCTATAACATGGATTAACACTGTCTCAAATGAAATAAGTCAGCCAGTCATAAAAAGATAAGCACTGTATGATTCCATTTACATGTATATCTAGAATAGCCAAGTCCACAGAGACAGAGTGTAACAGAATTTACAAGGGGCTATAGGAAAAGGAGAGGGGGATTACTGCTTGTAGGTAAAGTATTTGTGTTTGAGATGAAAAAATTCTGGAAATAAAAGTGATGATTTTCATCAGGTATGGAGGTACACACCTTTTATCCTAGCACTTCGGAAGCAGAGGCAGGAGGATCTCTATGAGTTTAAGGCCAGCCTGGTCTACATAGTGAGTTCCAGGCCAGCTGGTGCTACAAGGACACGAGTCTCAAAAAGACAAAAAAATAAAAAATAAAAAAAGATGATTATTAGAAAATATTGTGACTATGCTCACTGTCACTGAATTCTATACATAAAAGGCATTTAAAATCTTAAGTATTTGTGTTATGCCACAATTCAAAATAGGGGCAGGAAAGATGGCTCAGTTAGCATTCTGGCTGACACCCTCTCCTGACCTCCACAGCACTGTATGACACGGGTCCACCAAACCTACATGCAGACAGTACACTCATACACATAAAAAATAATAAATAATTAAAAAAAAGAAGTCTGTGGGAGACCATTCAGATCCAAACTATAACAATTAAAGAAATCACGATTGAAATAAAAAACTATGGAAAGATACATACACCCCTCCCCACCCCATGAATGTTCTAAATCAAGAAAATCTTTCCTTCATAGGTGACTTATTTTTTTGGTCTTTGGGAGACTGGGTCTCCCTGTAGCCCCAGCTGCCCCGGAACTTGCCATGTAGACCAGGCTGGCCCTGAATTCACAGAGATCTGCCTGTCTCTGCTGGAACTAAAGACATGTACCACCATGCTTGGTGGAGTAAATTTTAGACTAATATTTGCAAGGGGTTTAACATAAAGCAAAAGCTGGGCATGATAGCACACACTTGTAATCCCAGCACTTCCAAGGCTTAAAGTAAGAGTGCAACTTTAAGACCAGCCTGGGCCTCTGCCTCAAAGAAAAGTAAAGAAAGATTCTGAATAAAGGTTACTAAGAAGGCAATGTGGAATCCTAAGAAAATCATATTAGTAGGGTTTTTTTAATTAAAACTAATAGAGGATATACAGGTGTTTGTATCAGAACATCTGACCTTTACAACTTTATGTTGAAGATTTCAAACATATACAAAATGAACAAGTGACTGTGGACCCACTACTCAACTTTACTGGTTATCCACAAGTGACTGTGGACCCACTACTCAACTTTACTGGTTATCCACAAGTGACTGTGGACCCACTACTCAGCTTTACTGGTTATCCACAAGTGACTGTGGACCCCACTACTCAGCTTTACTGGTTATTCACAAGTGACTGTGGACCCACTACTCAACTTTACTGGTTATCCACAAGTGACTGTGGACCAACTACTCAACTTTACTGGTTATCCACAAGTGACTGTGGACCCACTACTCAACTTTACTGGTTATCCACACTCTGCAACCTCTTGTTTCCTCACCTCCCACTTCTAGCCACTCAGTTATTTTCACAATTATTAGATAATCCTTCATACCTAAAAATTGACATGTCTCAGCTGTACAACTTTCACAAAAAGATACACCCTGAAACAAACACCTCTAATACATACTGAATGCTTCCTTCACCTTAGGAAACATGTCTAAGTTGACTATTAATCATCAACATTCTCCACAACCCAAAAGCAATCAATGGCCACTATTTTTTTCACCATATATTGGCTTTCTCTTGCCTCGAACTTAATATAAATGGGATTATAAAATACTGTGTCTAGTTTCTGCTGAGCATATCTGTGAGATTCATCTATGTCTTTTGTATACATTGAGCATTCCTTTACATTAATGAGTAGCAGTCTACTGCATGGGTTTTTTTGTTTTTTGTTTTGTTTTTTAGTTATCATGAGGAAATCTAGTAAGTATTCTTTTAAAAAAAGCTTTTTGAGAACATGTTTTCATTTATCTTGGGAATACAAAGGAGTACAATGTAGAATGCAAAAGTAGGTATATGTTCTTTCCAATTTATGAGAGGGAGACTCTACCAACCCGAGTGCCCCTCAACTGATGAGTGGTTAGAGAAAATGTGGTACATCTACACAATGGAGTTCTATGCAGCAGTAAAGAAAGATGATATCATGAACTTTGCAGGTAAATGGATGGAACTAGAAGATATTATGAGTATTGTTAACTGAAAAGTAACACAGTGTCCCCCCCGCAAAAAAAAAAATGACAAATGGTATCCCTCATCTGTGGATGCTAGCACCAAGTACCTAGTTGTAAGGCAAACTGAGAAGTGAATGTTATATTCCTCATGATCTGAAAACAACTGTGCTATTATATTGTGAATCCTTAACAGGTTCTAGAATTAACCTACCATTTATTTTCAGACCTTTGGAATTTGGGGTATATGGTGGAGGGTATGTAGCATATTTTAAGTAATATAAAAAATGAAACAATGAGAAAAAAAGTAGTTTGTTATGACATTGTATCTAACCACAGTATTTTTTTATGGGAGTGCTCCTTAGTATTTCTTATACAAGCTGCTTGAGCTTTGTCCAAGCCTCTTCTAAAATATAACAGTAGTGAAAAGTATCAGGCTGGTGTAACTTAGCTTTCTGGTTGCTTAGACCTCTTTGCCCATACCAATTTGGCAAGGGACTTAAGGGATAACTCTGTTCCTTGCCTCAGAGATCAACTAAGTCCCAGGGGACTATGCAGGAGGGCATCTCTTGAAATGTCCTCAAAGTGAGTCACCAGTCTCCTGTGCAGGGAGGTCTTGGAGATCGGACTTCAGCCAGTGTCCAGTCCACAAAGAGGAAAGTCTGCTCATGCTTCTAAAAGGGAAGCCTGGTCTAGCAGTACCCAACTTTGTCCTGAGTGGATGGAATTGGTAAATGAAAAGCCAAAAGAGCCAGGGACTCCCTCCCCCCCAAAAAAACCCTGAGGACCAGATCCTCAACTGACCTTGAGAAAACAAAAACTTTGGTTAATCTGAGCTGTGTGGCCTTAAACATCCAAAAGGAAAGTATAACCAGAATAATAATGTAAGCCTGAAAAGAATTGTACTTCAGGTATAAACTTGAGATCTTAGTAAAAAGACAAAAAAGTAAAACAAAAACAAACAAACAAAAAAACAACCAAACAAAACAAGCCCTGTTGTTTTGCCTGTCTTCAATTCTTACTGGCAAGTGCAGCTACCCTGTGGCTGCCACTGCTTTTACATCCTTCAAAGACATGAGACACAGCTTTTTCAAACTTCCAATATGGAGTGAAAGACTCATGTCTCTCCAAGAATCCTCCAAACCTTCAGTGCCAGATGGGGACTGCTGAGTCCAACTTGTGGACTTGAGCTACTTACTACTGGGGTTTCAGCCTCTTCAGAGTATAGCTGCCATTGTTGGACTACCCGGCTGTATCACAGAACCAGAAAAGAAGATCAAGACAGGATGGTGCTTACTGGAGCATTTGGTGACCATGGGAAGGGAAAACCCGTGTGGAATACAAGGGCAAAACTGATGGTCTGGGCTAGCCAAGGAAGAGACTTCAAACATGACATCTTCAGCCTAATAAAAAGAACAAAAAAAATGCTGAAGAACAAGCCAATATGAAATGTATCATGTCTGTGTGTGCATATTTTGGAAGTGGAATATTGGAAGGAACAACAACAGAAGACTGTGTCAAAGAACTGACTGAAATGGTGACTTCTGCTTGAAACAGTAAACTTCTTGCATCAAGAATTTTGAGAGACTGAGAAAAGGATGAAAACATTGACAGAATGCATGAGCTCTGGTGGGGTGGGGGGACAGAGAGGGAGACATGGGTCTAGATTGATTTGAAATTTTGTAATGAAATGCAGAATGCTCAATAAAAAATTGCTTTGAAAGAAAGAGAGAAATTTTTCAAGAATGATTCAAATTGCAATGGATGCCCATGATTGATGAGTATGATTTCAATTAGAGAAATTTGTTTAACTGTACATCTAGTCCAGAAAGCCTTTCCCAAAGAAACATATACAGAAAAGATATATCAAAACCACCCTTTTGAATGAATCTTTTAGCCAGCATAAAAGTGAAATCTTCAAATGTCAGTAACACCAGTAAGTTTGCAACTAGCAAGATAGCACTGACAGTTTATTTATCCTACAATGTGTTACTAGCTGGAATCTATATATTTAACCTTTGTAGGGACTGCGGTTGAAGCTTTTGGTCCTTAAACTCCAATGTCCTGGGGGCTGGAGAGATGGCTCAGCGGTTAAGAGCACCGACTGCTCTTCCAGAGGACCGGGGATTCCCAGCACCCACATGGTGGCTAAGAACCGTCTTTAACTCAGTTCCGAGGAATACAACACTCTCTTCTGACTCCGAGGGCACATGCACCTCACATAACACAGACGTATATCAACACATTAAAAAAAAAAAAAAACTTCTATGTCCCTTCCTTACCCACTAATATACATATATTAGAGCCATGATTGAAGAAGAGAAGCAATATTAGCACAAGGGCAGCATTAATATTAAAAGATTAAGAACAGGCTTGGGGAGCAAGAGCAACTAGCATTATTTGTTTTGGTTTGGTTTTGTGGGGTTTTTGTTTGTTTTGTCTTTTTGAGACAGGGTCTCCCTGTAGCCCCAGCTTGGCTGGAACTCCACGCTTGTAGACCAGGCTGGCCTTGAAGATCTGCCTGCGTTTGCCTCCTGAGATGTCCTAGGCCAAGCATTATTCATAAATTACATGATTATCAACACAAGACACTCAGAAGAATCTATTATTAGAATTAAGAGTCCAGGAAGGTTGCTGGATACACAAATGAGTATACATATTGCAATCTGTTTCTCATACTAACTGGTTTGTAACAACTGCATTTTTATGGGTCAAGAGAGATGGCAGTTAAGAACACTGACTGTTCTTGCAGAGGACCCAGGTTTGATTCCGCAGCACCCACGATCAGTTAACAATCATCTTTAACTCCAGTTCCAGGAATTTCCATGCCCTCTTCTGACCTTGAGGATTGCACAACATAAGTGCACTTATACATTTAAGTTACACATAAAAAAAAACAAGGGGGCTGGAGAGAGGTGCTCAGTGGTTAAGAGCACTGACTGCTCTTGGCAGAAACACTCAGGTTTGATTCCCAGCACCCACCTGCGGCTAGTCTTAGACTGGGCTTGGTGGCAGAAGCCTTTAATCCCAGCACTCAGGAGGCAGAGGCAAGCAGATCTCTGTGAGTTCAAGGCCAGCCTGGTCTACATAGAGAGCTCAGACCAGCGGGACTAAAGGGAACCCTATCTCAAAAAAAGAAAAAGATTTTTAAACATTTTTTATAAAAATTCCTAATTACAACAGTAACAAGAATAACCTAAAGACTCTAAGGAAACAGCACTATGGTAGAAGACACTAAACAATATATAGAAGGCAAATGACTCACCATCCAAAATGAAGACCACAGCTACCCCCATGGAAAGCTAAGAATTCAATGAGATTCCAATCACAATCTAAGCATAAGTTGGGGCTTTTTTTTATTAATTTTTGGGAGGGTTGAAACATGATAAGCTGGCCTAAGTTTCAGAGAGAATTCCACTTTATTAGATATCAAGACACATCAAAATTTTTCCAATTAACAAAGTGTTGATGATGATATGAAGGTACACAAACCAAGACATGGTATTACTCAGTCTTAGGCTTTTCATCACTGTTAAAAACAAATGACATGGGCTGGAGAGATGGCCTAGCAGTTAAGGAGCCCGACTGCTTTGCAGGGACCCGGGTTCGATCCCCAGCACCCACATGGCAGCTGAGAACCATTTTGTCCAGTTCCAGGGGAATCTGACACCCTCTTCTGACTCTGCGCATTGCACGACATGGGTGACAAACCTGCATGCACTGCAAGACATGGGCACAAATCTACATACAGACAGTAACATTCATACAATACAAAAAATAAAATTTAAAAAAAGCCTGCAAAAAAAAAATGACAGAATAATTGAAAGTGGGAAAGGATTACTTTGGCTTGAGGCATTAATCCATCATGCCAAGAAAGGTGTGACATGGCAATCATATCACATTGGTCAGGAAGCAGAAGGCAACATGCCTAGGCTGACAGGCTTCTTCCTTCCTCCAGCACCTCCACTCCCATCCATACTTGGGGTGTTTGTCTGTTTGTTGTTTGTTTTGTTTGAGGGCAGTTCTGGGACTCTAACCTCATGCTCGCAAGCATTCTACCACTGAGGTATAGTCACAACCCCTGGCCTTTTGAGACAACAGTCCTGCTATGTAGCCCATACTAGCCTACAACTCCAGATCATCCTCCTCCCTCCTGCCTCTAGATGCTGGGAACAGTGTGTATACTGGCCTGCCCTCCCACGTTTAGTTCATCTGCCCCTAACCCACTGATTGGTGTGGCCCACAGTTAGGGTATCTCTTCCATCCTCAGTTAATCCTCTTTGGAAACACCCTCAAAGACACAACCAGAAGTATGTTTTACTAATCTCCCAGGCTGGCTCAATGTAATCAGGCTAACAATAAAGCTTAACTATATACTCAGGTAATAAACAATCATTTAAACATAGCTGAATGACAAAGACACTAAAGAACATTTCCCAGAACACCAACATACAAATTATAAAAATGACTGTCAAAAAGAAATATAAATCCAAAATACAATAAAAAATAATCACACAAAGAATCAGAAAACAGAATAACCAAAACCACAAAAAATCAATTTCACCAGAAATTAAAATAATAAAACACAATCTGGAAAACTTCACCTTTATCTTTGAAACTGGCAAAATGGCAAAGATAAAATTAAATTTTGATAATAATATAGGGAAATATGATGGTGGGTATCAAGCTGTTCCTCCCTTTTAGACTAGGCATAATACCTGATGAAGAAGTATCTTCTAGACCTAAGGATCCTGTTAATTCTTCAACAACAACAACTCAAGAACTGAGGCAGGCAGACCATCAGTTCAAGGCCAGCCTATGTTAGTTACAAAGTGAGATCTTGTCTAAAAACAAGGGGAGGTGTGGGTGGCAGGCAAAAGGTTAAATTTGCTTGACCAAAAGTTAGGCACCAAAGGTCTGTTGTATTTCATCTTGTGTACCTTTATGGTATTAAATTTCTTATTTATAATCCAATTTATTTATAATCAAATTTAAAAGATATTTAAAGTAGCAAGCTTGCTGATGAAGATTACCAATTCTAGAGGGCACAATGAATTAGTAGAGAAATAGAGGCTTTTGTCAAGCAAAAGTTATAAACCTTACAAAGACTAATTCAGACATTACCTACTGAGGAGAGTTGCTAAAAGGCAAGTCGGAGACTCCTTAAGGAAGAAGGAAATTGGGCCTTTATGGCCTGGCTACTAAGGTAAATCAAGTAGAACTAGTTTATTATCTCCGCTCATTCAGCTTGGCATCACTGTGATTTCCTACTAACCTTGAATCTCAGAAGTGCAGGACTTTCTGCAAAAAAAAGAGGCCTATTACCAGTCCACAAGGAGCATACCACAGAGTGCTGCTGCTGCAACTAAGATGCACATACAGAGAAAAACAGTAACACTTCATACCTAAACAACTGCTGTTAGAATTCAGAGGAAGCAAAGAATCCACCTGGCAGCTGGGATGGTAGAAGAAAGGTTTAATAACTAAACCTGAGTAGTGAAGGACAATAAAACAAAAACTTCAAAGGTATAAAACCTGGCATAGGGAAAGAAGACCTCCAGGAAGAAAAAAAAGGGGAGTGAAGTGTTTAATAATTTTAGGTATTGTAAAATAAAATCTATCACCATTTAAGAAATCTGTAAAATTAGGGCTGGAAGATGGCTCAGCTATTAAGAGAGCACTGGTCTTTCTTGCAGAGGACCCAGATTCCCAAGCACCTACAGGTTGGCTAATATCACTGTAACTCAGTTCCAGGGGAATCCAAAACACTCTTCATCATCTGTTGGCACTGCATGACATGGATGCAATTACATATATGCACCATAACATCATACACATAAAGTAAAAATTCAAATTTAAAAAACCTAGAAAATTAGATTCACCTAACTGCAGAAAAAAATAATTGTCAAAACCTACCAGGCGATTCAAAGGATTCTCCCCAGAGAGCTAAGAATGAGCTTGCAAGGTATGTAGCCACGAAAAACACTCTAGTCCACCAAATGCTACATACAGCACTCTAGCATCATGACAGCTGAATTTGAAGCAAGATTCAATGGGACCTCTGGCACAGCTACCTCCCTAAAGTTCCACGTCTCACACCTCATGTCTACAATGGGAAGTAATTCCAAGCAAGAGCTGTTACTGTCCAACTCTCTTCTTCTGAATTCACATCTGCCCAACACATCTGATTCATAAAGCCTAAATCACATGCTTGTATCTTAGTTGCAAAGGATACTGGGAAACTGAACTCTATTACTGGATACCTAAAATGCAAGTGTCCCCAATAATAAGAGGCAGTCTATTTGAAATAAGCAATCATAAACACAACCAATATACACACTTATTCTTGAAGTCAAGTTCCAAACAAGATTGTCTCAAGATTACAGATTATAACTTAGACTTGTACAAAAAAGCCCCTGTTCCTCACAAGCAAATAAAAATCACAATCTCAACTCCAATACCAGAATATTTAAGTCACATCCTTTTACTGCTTTGTCTAAAACTTACAGACCAAATTGCAAAAGGGGAGTCAGAATGGAGGAAAAAGGCATAAAAAATTTTTTAATGCATAAACACACACACACAAATAAAAAAATTTAAACCCAGACCTCGTGGCAGACGCCTATAATCTCAGCGACTCCAGAGGTTCAAAGCCAGCCTGTACAACTTATATACCACCACAAACAAAAAACTACAAGTAGCAGGACATTGCTTGGCATACTCAAAGGCTTGGGTTCAATCCCACTATAGAAGGGAAAGAACTTAACCTCATACTCAAGTATAGGACTATCTACCACAGCAAAACCCTTAATGGCCTGCCAGGGTCTGTTTGAGTTCCAGAAATTCCAGTATTCTTAGCCACAGCCAAGGAGAATTCCCACCATGATGCTTATCATGCTTCCTTAGAGAAATGATGCCCATCTTGCCTATGGAATTTAGAGCACCCTAGAATCCCACCAACCCTTCCTGAAAAACAAAAAGGACAAGACAGTTTCAATGGAAAGATCTTCTACTTACAACCAACCACAATTTCTGTCCACCTACAATAACTCAATTGTGGCATTTCTTTCTTTTTTTTTTTTTTTTTTTGATCTTTTCAAGACAGGGTCTCCCTGTAATAGCCCCAGCTTTCCTGGAATTACTCTGTAGACAGGCTGGCCTTGAGCTCACAAAGATCGCTGTCTCTGCCTCTGCCTTATGACTTTGTTAAACCATTGTTTTCTAGATATGTTGGTAGAGAACTCTGGAGAGAGAATCGGGAAGGAGGGTGAAATGGTCATAATAATAAATGTATTCTTGTTTCCTTTAACTTTTTGGCTTTTTCCTCTCAATTGTACCATGAGATTTTTAGGTAATCCATTTCATTTAGTATAAAGCAATACCANATTCTCTTCACAATAGCAAGAAGTTGGAACCAACCCAAGTGCCCCTCAACTGTTGAGTGGATAGAGAAAATGTAGTACATCTACACAATGGAGTTCTATGCAGCAGTAAAGAAAGATGATATCATGAACTTTGCAGGTAAATGGATGGAACTAGAAGATATTATGTTAAATGAAGTAACACAGTGTCCCCCCCGCAAAAAAAAAAAAATGACAAATGGTATCCCTCATCTGTGGATGCTAGCACCAAGTACCTAGTTGTAAGGCAAACTGAGGAAGTGAATGTTATATTCCTCATGATCTGAAAACAACTGTGCTATTATATTGTGAATCCCTTAACAGGTTCTAGAATTAACCTACCATTTATTTTCAGACTTTGGAATTTGGGGTATATGGGTGGAGGGTATGTATGCATATTTTAGAGTAATATAAAAATGAAAACAATGAGAAAAAAAAGTAGTTTGTTATGACATTGTATCTAACCACAGTATTTATTTTATGGGAGTGCTCCTTAGTATTTCTTATACAAGGCTGCTTGAGCTTTTGTCCAAGCCTCTTCTAAAATATACAGTAGTGAAAAGTATCAGGCTGGTGTAACTTAGCCTTTCTGGATGCTTAATGACCATACCAATTTGGCCAAGGGACTTAAGGGATAACTCTGTTCCTTGCCCTCAGAGATCAACTAAGTCCCAGGGGACTATGCAGGAGGGCATCTCTTGAAATGTCCTTCAAAGTGAGTCACCAGTCTTCCTGTGCAGGGAGGTCTTGGAGATCGGGACTTCAGCCAGTGTCCAGTCCACAAAGAGGAAAGTCTGCTCATGCTTCTAAAAGGGAAGCCTGGTCTAGCAGTACCCAACTTTGTCCTGAGTAGATGGAATTGGTAAATGAAAAGCCAAAAGGAGCCAGGGACTCCACTCCCTCCCCCCTCCAAAACCAGAGTAACCACTGAGGACCAGATCCTCAACTGACCTTGAGAAAACAAAAACTTTGGTTAATCTGAGCTGTGTGGCCTTAAACATCCAAAAGGAAAGTATAACCAGAAATAATTTGTAAGGCCTGAGAAATTGTACTTCAGGTATAAAACTTGAGATCTTAGTAAAAAGACAAAAAGTAAAAAACAAAAACAAACAAACAAAAAAACAAACAAACAAAAACCAGCCCTGTTGTTTTGCCTGTCTTCAATTCTTACTGGCAAGTGCAGCTACCCTGTGGCTGCCACTGCTTTTACCATCCTTCAGAGACATGAGACACAGCTTTTTCAAACTTCCAATATGGAGTGAAGACTCATGTCTCTCCAAGAATCCTCCAAACCTTCAGTGCCAGATGGGGACTGCTGAGTCCAACTTGTGGACTGAGCTACTTACTACTGGGGGTTCAGCCTCTTTAGAGTATAGACTGCCATTGTTGGACTACCCAGGCTGTATCACAGAAACCAGTATAAGAAGATCAAGACAGGATGTGGTGCTTACTGGACCGCATTTGGTGACCATGGGAAGGGAAAACCCCGGTGTGGAATACAAGGGCAAAACTGATGGTCTGGGCTAGCCAAGGAAGAGACTTCAAACATGACATCTTTCAGCCTAATAAAGAACAACAAAAAAATCGTAAGCTGAAGATGCTAAAGCCTATGATACATGTGGCATGCGTATGTGCATATTTTGGAATGAAGCATATTGGAAGGAACAACAACAGAAAGACTGTGTCAAAGAACTGACTGAAATGGTGAACTTCTGCTTGAAACAGTAAACTTTTGCATCAAGAATTTTGAGAGACTGAGAAAAGGATGAAAAACATTGACAGAATGCATGAGCTCTGGTGGGGTGGGGGGACAGAGAGGGAGACATGGGTCTAGATTTGATTTGTAATTTTGTATGAAATGCAGAGCTTCAATAAAAAATTGGCTTTGAAAAGAAAAAGAGAAAGAAATTTTAAGAATGATTCAAATTGCAATGGATGCCCATGATTGATGAGTATGATTTCAATTAGAGAAATTTGTTTAACTGTACATCTAGTCCAGAAAGCCTTTCCCAAAGAAACATATACAGAAAAGATATATCAAAACCACCCTTTTGAATGAATCTTTTAGCCAGCATAAAAGTGAAATCTTCAAATGTCAGTAACACCAGTAAGTTTGCAACTAGCAAGATAGCACTGACAGTTTATTTATCCTACAATGTGTTACTAGCTGGAATCTATATATTTAACCTTTGTAGGGACTGCGGTTGAAGCTTTTGGTCCTTAAAACTCCAATGTCCTGGGGGCTGGAGAGATGGCTCAGCGGTTAAGAGCACCGACTGCTCTTCCAGAGGACCCGGGTTTGATTCCCAGCACCCACATGGTGGCTAAGAACCGTCTTTAACTCCAGTTCCGAGGGAATACAACACTCTCTTCTGACCTCCGTAGCACCGGATGCACCTACCTACATGCAGACAGTATACTCACACACATTAAAAAAAAAAAAAAACTTCTATGTCCCTTCCTTACCCACTAATATACATATATTAGAGCCATGATTGAAGAAGAGAAGCAATATTAGCACAAGGGCAGCATTAATATTAAAAGATTAAGAACAGGCTTGGGGAGCAAGAGCAACTAGCATTATTTGTTTTGGTTTGGTTTTTGTGGGGGTTTTTTGTTTTGTTTTGTCTTTTTGAGACAGGGTCTCCCTGTAGCCCCAGCTGGCCTGGAACTCACGCTGTAGACCAGGCTGGCCTTGAAGATCTGCCTGCGTTTGCCTCCTGAGATGTCCTAGGCCAAGCATTATTCATAAATTACATGATTATCAACACAAGACACTCAGAAGAATCTATTATTAGAATTAAGAGTCCAGGAAGGTTGCTGGATACACAAATGAGTATACATATTGCAATCTGTTTCTCATACTAACTGGTTTGTAACAACTGCATTTTTATGGGTCAAGAGAGATGGCAGTTAAGAACACTGACTGTTCTTGCAGAGGACCCAGGTTTGATTCCCAGCACCCACATGTCAGTTAACAATCATCTTTAACTCCAGTTCCAGGAATTTCCATGCCCTCTTCTGACCTTGAGGATTGCACAACATAAGTGCACTTACATACATTTAAGTATACACATAAAAGAAAAACAAGGGGGCTGGAGAGATGGCTCAGTGGTTAAGAGCACTGACTGCTCTTGGCAGAAAACTCAGGTTTGATTCCCAGCACCCACCTGGCGGCTAGTCTTAGACTGGGCTTGGTGGCAGAAGCCTTTAATCCCAGCACTCAGGAGGCAGAGGCAAGCAGATCTCTGTGAGTTCAAGGCCAGCCTGGTCTACATAGAGAGCTCCAGACCAGCTGGGACTAAAGGGAAACCCTATCTCAAAAAAAGAAAAAGATTTTTAAAACATTTTTTATAAAAATTTCCTAATTTACAACAGTAACAAGAATAAACCTAAAGACTCTAAGGAAACAGCACTATGGTAGAAGACACTAAACAATATATAAGAAGGCAAATGACTCACCATCCAAAATGAAGACCACAGCTACCCCCATGGAAAGCTAAGAATTCAATGAGATTCCAATCACAATCTAAGCATAAGTTGGGGCTTTTTTTTATTAGATATTTTTGGGAGGGTTGAAACATGATAAGCTGGCCTAAGTTTCAGAGAGAATTCACTTTATTAGATATCAAGACACATCAAAATTTTTCCAATTAACAAAGTGTGATGATGATATGAAGGTACACAAACCAAGACATGGTATTACTCAGTCTTAGGCTTTTCATCACTGTTAAAAACAAATGACATGGGCTGGAGAGATGGCCTAGCAGTTAAGAGCGCCGACTGCTCTTGCAGAGGACCCGGGTTCGATCCCCAGCACCCACATGGCAGCTGAGAACCATCTTTGACTCCAGTTCCAGGGGAATCTGACACCCTCTTCTGATCTCTGCAGCATTGCACGACATGGGTGTACAAACCTGCATGCACTGCAAGACATGGGTGCACAAATCTACATACAGACAGTACATTCATACACATACAAAAATAAATAAAATTTAAAAAAAGCCTGCAAAAAAAAAAATGACAGAAATAATTTGAAAGTGGGAAAGGATTACTTTGGCTTGAGGCATTAATCCATCATGCCAAGAAAGGTGTGACATGGCAATCATATCACATTGGTCAGGAAGCAGAAAGGCAACATGCCTAGGCTGACAGGCTTCTTCCTTCCTCCAGCACCTCCACTCCCATCCATACTTGGGGTGTTTGTCTGTTTGTTTGTTTGTTTTGTTTGGAGGGCAGTTCTGGGACTCTAACCTCATGCTCAGCAAGCATTCTACCACTGAGGTATAGTCACAACCCCTGGCCTTTTGAGACAACAGTCCTGCTATGTAGCCCATACTAGCCTACAACTCCAGATCATCCTCCTCCCTCCTGCCTCTAGAGTGCTGGGAACAGATGTGTATACTGGCCTGCCCTCCCACGTTTAGTTCATCTGCCCCTAACCCCACTGATTGGTGTGGCCCACAGTTAGGGTATCTCTTCCATCCTCAGTTAATCCTCTCTGGAAACACCCTCAAAGACACAACCAGAAGTATGTTTTACTAATCTCCCAGGCATGGCTCAATGTAATCAGGCTAACAATAAAGCTTAACTATATACTCAGGTAATAAACAATCATTTAAACATAGCTGAATGACAAAGACACTAAAGAACATTTCCCAGAACACCAACATACAAATTATAAAAATGACTGTCAAAAAGAAATATAAATCCAAAATACAATAAAAAATAAATCACACAAAGAATCAGAAAACAGAATAACCAAAAACCACAAAAAAATCCAATTTCACCAGAAATTAAAATAATAAAAACACAATCTGGAAAACTTCAACCTTTATCTTTGAAACTGGCAAAATGGCAAAGATAAAATTAAATTTTGATAATAATATAGGGAAATATGATGGTGGGTATCAAGCTGTTCCTCCCTTTTAGACTAGGCATAATACCTGATGAAGAAGTATCTTCTAGACCTAAGGATCCTGTTAATTCTTCAACAACAACAACTCAAGAAGCTGAGGCAGGCAGACCATCAGTTCAAGGCCAGCCTATGTTAGTTACAAAGTGAGATCTTGTCTAAAAACAAGGGGAGGTGTGGGTGGCAGGCAAAAGGTTAAATTTGCTTGACCAAAAGTTAGGCACCAAAGGTCTGTTGTATTTCATCTTGTGTACCTTTATGGTATTTTAAATTTCTGCATTATTTATAATCCAATTTATTTATAATCAAATTTAAAAGATATTTAAAGTAGCAAGCTTGCTGATGAAGATTACCAATTCTAGAGGGCACAATGAATTAGTAGAGAAATAGAGGCTTTTGTCAAGCAAAAGTTATAAACCTTACAAAGACTAATTCAGACATTACCTACTGAGGAGAGTTGCTAAAAGGCAAGTCGGAGACTCCTTAAGGAAGAAGGAAATTGGGCCTTTATGGCCTGGCTACTAAGGTAAATCAAGTAGAACTAGTTTATTATCTCCGCTCATTCAGCTTGGCATCACTGTGATTTCCTACTAACCTTGAATCTCAGAAGTGCAGGACTTTCTGCAAAAAAAAGAGGCCTATTACCAGTCCACAAGGAGCATACCACAGAGTGCTGCTGCTGCAACTAAGATGCACATACAGAGAAAAACAGTAACACTTCATACCTAAACAACTGCTGTTAGAATTCAGAGGAAGCAAAGAATCCACCTGGCAGCTGGGATGGTAGAAGAAAGGTTTAATAACTAAACCTGAGTAGTGAAGGACAATAAAACAAAAACTTCAAAGGTATAAAACCTGGCATAGGGAAAGAAAGACCTCCAGGAAGAAAAAAAAGGGGAGTGAAGTGTTTAATAATTTTTAGGTATTGTAAAAATAAAATATATCCACCATTTAAAAATCTGTAAAATTAGGGCTGGAAAGATGGCTCAGCTATTAAGAGAGCACTGGCTATTCTTGCAGAGGACCCAGATTCCCAGCACCTACAAGGTGGCTAATAGTCATCTGTAACTCCAGTTCCAGGGGAATCCAAAACACTCTTCTATCATCTGTTGGCACTGCATGACATGGATGCAATTACATATATGCACGCATAACACTCATACACATAAAGTAAAAATTCAAATTTAAAAAACCTAGAAAATTAGATTCACCTAAGCTGCAGAAAAAAATAATTGTCAAAACCTACCAGGCGATTCAAAGGATTCTCCCCAGAGAGCTAAGAATGAGCTTGCAAGGTATGTAGCCACGAAAAACACTCTAGTCCACCAAATGCTACATACAGCACTCTAGCATCATGACAGCTGAATTTGAAGCAAGATTCAATGGGACCTCTGGCACAGCTACCTCCCTAAAGTTCCACGTCTCACACCTCATGTCTACAATGGGAAGTAATTCCAAGCAAGAGCTGTTACTGTCCAACTCTCTTCTTCTTAATTCACATCTGCCCAACACATCTGATTCATAAAGCCTAAATCACATGCTTGTATCTTAGTTGCAAAGGATACTGGGAAACTGAACTCTATTACTGGATACCTAAAATGCAAGTGTCCCCAATAATAAGAGGCAGTCTATTTGAAATAAGCAATCATAAACACAACCAATATACACACTTATTCTTGAAGTCAAGTTCCAAACAAGATTGTCTCAAGATTACAGATTATAACTTAGACTTGTACAAAAAAGCCCCTGTTCCTCACAAGCAAATAAAAATCACAATCTCAACTCCAATACCAGAATATTTAAGTCACATCCTTTTACTGCTTTGTCTAAAACTTACAGACCAAATTGCAAAAGGGGAGTCAGAATGGAGGAAAAAAGGCATAAAAAAAATTTTTTAATGCATAAACACACACACACAAAAAAATAATTTAAACCCAGACCTCGTGGCAGACGCCTATAATCTCAGCTACTCCAGAGGTTCAAAGCCAGCCTGTACAACTTAATATACCACCACAAAACAAAAAACTACAAGTAGCAGGACACTTGCTTGGCATACTCAAAGGCTTAGGTTCAATCCCCACTATTAAGAAGGGAAAGAACTTAACCTCATACTCAAGTATAAGGACTATCTACACAGCAAAACCCTTAATGGCCTGCCAGGGTCTGTTTGAGTTCCAGAAATTCCAGTATTCTTAGCCACAGCCAAGGAGAATTCCCACCATGATGCTTATCATGCTTCCTTAGAGAAATGATGCCCATCTTGCCTATGGAATTTAGAGCACCCTAGAATCCCACCAACCCTTCCTGAAAAACAAAAAGGACAAGACAGTTTCAATGGAAAGATCTTCTACTTACAACCAACCACAATTTCTTCCACCTACAAACAACCACAATTGTGGCATTTCTTTCTTTTTTTTTTTTTTTTTTTTTTTTTTTTTGATCTTTTCAAGACAGGGTCTCCCTATAGCCCCAGCTGTCCTGGAATTCACTCTGTAGACCAGGCTGGCCTTGAGCTCACAAAGATCCGCCTGTCTCTGCCTCTGCTTATGACTTTGTTAAACCATTGTTTTCTAGATATGTTGGTAGAGAACTCTGGAGAGAGAATCGGGAAGGAGGGTGAAATGGTCATAATAATAAATGTATTCTTGTTTCCTTTAACTTTTTGGCTTTTTCCTCTCAATTGTACCATGAGATTTTTAGGTAATCCATTTCATTTAGTATAAAGCAATACCAAAATCAATCAAAAGAGAAAACTATTAGAACCACTTGAGCTACAACAATGAACCATAATCCTTGATAAGTGTACCACATCAATTAATTCAACAAAATGCAAAAGCATGTTGTCCATTAGCGTTTATGTATGCACATGCCAAAGACTCTCCCTCTCTCCATCCATGGTTAGAACCAATTTCTGCACATGCTTAAAGTTCTTCCTGTATTAGCAAGTCTTTAAACACACACACACACACACACACACACACACACACACACACACACACACAGCATATACAATCCTTTTCTTCAGAGGCAGAGGGGGAGGAAGGCAAGCAAGAATAACTTCTGCCACCAAAAGATACTCATGGAGAATGGAAACCTGAGAATTATGTATCAATAGTTCCTTATCAAGGCCACAGGATTGGCTCAGCAGGTAAAGGCAACTGCTGACAAACTTGATGACCTGAGTTCAATCCATGGTAGAAGAAAACTGACTTCCACAAGTTCCCTCTGACCTACACACAGACAGACAGACAGACACACACACACACACACACACCGACACACACCGACACACACCGACACACACACACACACACACACACACACACACACACACACAATTTAATACCGAAATAAACTTATTCAGCACAGATACAGCACACTGGTAGAAGACCCTAGATTCCAAACTAAGTACCACAAACCAAAAGATTATTGACAACAATAAATGTAATAAATCCAATTTTAGGATATCTATACATTTTCTTAAAGTTAGGAAATGGAGTATTTTTCTATCAAGCTCTTTTGTTACTGGGCCCTAAGTGTTTAATGGTTAATGTCTACACGATAAGCATTATGGTGCTCAAATTTAAGAGCAATTGAATTTATGCCTCTAGAGGGCAGCATTTATCACAGGACAGACAAGCTTGAATGAAAAGAATTTCATTGTTCAAGAAGCTTATTCAGGATAAACAAGCTTTAGTAAGACTCTTATGGGATATCTCAAAACCTTTAATATATGCATATGTGTTGTGAATCTTTAATAGGCCATTATTAACAGTCTGTAGTATTCTTCAACTTAATCACAGAATTCTCTCTTCAGGACCAGTGGTCCTAAGACTGAATGTACTACAGAAACAAACTACAGGCAAAATGTCTTGAAAAGTTGGTAGTCTCTAATTTATCCTCCTCCTTTATTCCTGGGATTATTCTTCTGACTTCAAACAAGTCTTAGACATCACTTTGCAATTGTGGATTACAACTAAGAAAGGGACAAACACTAGCAAAAGTGCTCATTTCTGTGGAGGTTAGAAACTGAGAATTTACTACCCAGCTTGATCAAGAGAACAGTAAAATGATGGAAGAATGCAGGCTAGTGCTATGTAGCTCCGAGACACACCTACTTTGGCTTTAGAACATCACAGAAGAGCTGAGGAAGGCTTAACTTAAAAAACAAACGAACAAACAAAAACAGCAGTTAGTTTAATCCCAGAACTCAGGAGGCAGAGGCAGGGGAATCTCTGTGAGTTCAAGGCCAGCCTGGTCTACATAGTGAGTTACAGGCCAGCTAGGGCTAAAGGGAGACCCTGTCTCAAAAAGACAAAAAAACAAAACAAAACAAAACAAAACAAAACAAAAAAACAACCTGCAGTTATCCAAACTCAGGAGCTTATGTGACATCAGAAAAATCTATATACTGACTCTCATCCACATTATTCTTATGGTTCTATAAACAAAGTCAAAAAAGAATCCTTAGCCAGGTGTGGTGCAGCATGCCTTTAATCCCAGCACTCCAGAGGCAGAAGCAGGCAGATCTCTGTGAGTTCAAGGCCAGCCTGGTCTACATAGCGAGCTCCAGGCCAGCTAGGACTAAAGGGAGACCCTGTCTCAAAAGGACCAAAAGAAGAATCCTTAGTTTCTTTTTTTCCATCTTGTTCTATTTTATCTCTTTGTGCTTGGAAAATATGAGTGAGACAAGAGATAGCAGCCTCCCTTAGGCAGTAAAGGCAGGGCCCAAAGTGGATTTTGAGCTAGTTGCTTATCACATGTGACCCCCACCCCTGAACAAGGGAGTTGGGCCTCTTCCCCAAAGGACAAAGGAGCATGAATAGGCATGTGGAATCCTTACTGGCTGGGCCCACAATGTGTTCAAAAATTACCAATCCCAATAAAGACTACCCAGTCTCCAGCCAATCTCATATAAGTAACTGACCAGCTATCTAGAAAATTGTTTCATTGTGGTCATCCACCTCCTCGGGCTCTTACAATCTTTCCGACCCTTCTTCCCCAATGAGCCTTGAGGGTCGGAGGTTTGAAATAAGTGTCCTATTCAGGGATAAGTACTCTGCAGCCTCCTGTTCTGTACACATTGGCCAATTGTGGGTTTCTCTGCTAATTGCCATTTGCTACATAAGAAAACTTCTCTGGTAAGAGAATACATTCACCCTACGTGTAGAGGATGCACTGAAGATATGTCACTTATGAACAAACATCTCACAGACTTATTCTCTGTGTTTAAACTTTGTCTTTTAGAGATGGGAGCCTCACAGTGGTGCCCAAACTGGTCTCCAATGATCTCTTCCTGACTCAGTTTCCCAAGTAGCTAGAAGTACAAGTATTTAACATTGCATTGCGGCTAGAGAAAAGGCTTAGCAGTTAAGAGCACTGGCTGCTCTTCCAGAGAACCTGCATTCGATTCCCTGCACCCACATGGTGGCTACCAACCATCCATAACTCCAGTTCCCTCGTTTGGCCTCTTTGGGCTTTCCAAGACACAGGCAGTTGCATGAAGGCAAAATACTCGAACACATAGAATTTTTTTTTTTTTAAGAGTGTATTGGATGGATCTTTGGCCTGGCAACTTCACTTGTAAAATCCTTCCCTGCTGGGTGTGGTAGTGCATGCCTTTAATCCTAGCACTTGGGAGGCAGAGGCAGGTGGATCTCTGAGAGTTCAAGGCCAGCCTGGTCTACATAGTGAGTTCCAGGCCAGCTGGGGCTACAGGGAGACCCTGTCTCAAAAAAAAAGAAACAAACAAAAAAGAAAATCTTCCCTACACAAATACTGTCATATTATGAAATGATGCTATATGAAAACTTGTTCACTGCTATCTTACTATTTGTAAGAGCAGGATTGGAAACAACTTAAATGCCCATCAACAGTGGCTTGTTTCAAAAAACAATGGAATGTCCATCACAATGAAACAGATACTACTAAAAGTCATAAAGTTTTCAGTGTACCAATATTAAAAGATCTCTACAACAGAGTGAAATAAAGGAAAACTATACACTATGTTGTCTATCCTATAAAATGTGAGAGTATCAGTATATATAGTCATTCATGGCTCAACAGTATGTGACACACTTCACTGACTAATCATTATGTGGTGCGTGACTGTATTTGTTCATGTAAGACATTCTGGAAATTTTTTTATTTTTATTTATTTATTTTTATATGTATGTATGTTAATGCACTCATGTTGTGCCTTTTGCCCTCACAGGTCAGAAGAGAGCCTTGGATCCCCCTGGAACTGGAGTTACTGACTGTTGTTAGCAATCATGTGGATGCTGGGAATCAAACCAGGGTTCTCTGCAAGAACAGCAAGTGTTCAAACCACCGAGCCATCTCTCCAGCCCCATATTTCTTTTTTTTTTCTTTTTTTTTTTTTGAGGGGGGCGGGTCTTTTTGAGACAGGGTCTCCCTTCAGTCCCAGCTGGCCTGGAGCTTGCTATGTAGACCAGGCTGACTTTTAACTCACAGAGATCTGCCTGCCTCTTCCTCCCAAGAGCTGGGATTAAAGGTGTGCGCCACCACATCTGGCATTTTTTTTTTTGCCATATTTCTTTTTATTTTTTTATTTTTATGTGTATGAATGTACTGTCTGCATGTAGGTTTGTGCACCCGGTTGTGCAATGCCATGGAGGTCAGAAGAGTGTGCCAGATTCCCCTGGAACTGGAGTTAAAGACGGTTCTCAGCTGCCATGTGGGTACTGGGAATCAAACCCAGGTTCCTCTGCAAGAGCAGTCGGTGCTCTTAACTGCTAGGCCATCTCTCCAGCCCCGGCATATTTCTAAGTGTATATAAAAACAGTATGTTTACTACCTTAGACATATCAAATGGAAAAAAGGCTCAACTGTCTAGAAAGAAAGGGGAGGTTAAAGTTTGGAAACAAACAAATTAACAGAAAATGAATGATCTAAACCAGGCATGGGCATGGTGTCTCATGCCAGTAATCCCAGCACATAGGAGGCTGAGGTAAGAGAATTCTCATGAGTTCAAGGCCAGCCCAGGCTACACAGTGACGAGAGAGTGGAGAGAGAGAGAGAGAGAGACTCCATGTCTCAAAAAATTGCACACCATTAATCCCAGCACTTAGGAAGCAGAGGTAGGCGGATCTCTTTGAGTTCAAGGCCAGCTGGTGCTACAGACTCTCTCAAAAATACCAAAAAGAGGAGCAAGGTGGACAAAAGGAAAAGGAGCAGAAGTACAAGAAGGAGAGGTCTAGGTGAGAATGGGAGGCAATGGGAAGAAATAAAATGTTTCAACTGAGTTCCCATATACTCAAAGCTTGATTCAAGTGAGGTATTTTTTTTGCCCACAGATAAAATCGAGTATTTCTGTTTAGCATTACAGAAAAAATGCAAGGGAAATCTTTGTCTTTCGTTTTACTATAATGTTTCCTATTTACTCTGTTTTACTGGCATTTTCCTCAAATTCTCTAGACTATATAAATTCCTTGGCTCACCAACGTAGTTTCATTTTTAGAAACTTAGAACAGGGCCTGCAAACTGGCTTAATGGATAAAGGAATTTGCTGCCAAGCCTAATGTTCCAAGTTCAATCTATAGGACCCAAAAAGAGAACCAACTCCCTCCCATAGGTTGTCCTCTGACTTCTATATGCACACTGTGGCAGGCACTGCCTAGAGACAGACAGACACACACACACACACACACACACAGATGTACTAAAAAATTAAATTTTGATCATATGACTTCAACTGACTTTATCTATATAATAATCTGTAATTCATATTATAACACATATTCAGAGGTATTAAACAACACAGTGGAAACTAAGAGTGGATAAGAAAATAGCCAGGCGTGGTGGTGCATGCCTTTAATCCTAGCACTCGGGAGGCAGAGGCAGGCAGATCTTTGTGAGTTCAAGGCCAGCCTGGTCTACAAAGTGAGTTCCAGGCCAGCTCCAGCTGAGACGGGCATGGTGGCCCATTTCTTTAATCCCAGCACTTGGGAGGCAGGTGGATTTCTACATCACTCGGCTCACTTTATTTCTTTATAAAGCAGGCTGCATCAAGTAAGTATTTCACTACAGTAGTGTACACGAACTCCCATACACCAACATGGGTTACAACACAGAAACATCCTGACAGCCCTGAGTGAAAGAAGCCAGACACAGAAAGCAGTAAGTTACTTGACTCCAAGATTTGACTGAAAGATTACTAGCTGGCCACAGCTGGTGAGGGAACCTGCTGATGGACACTGAATTTCTTTGGGGGATAACAATGTTCTGGAATCATGACAGCTGCTTAACCTTGTGCATAGTCTAAAACCTACTGGGCTAAGGGCTAGAGGGGTATCTCAGTGGTTAAGAGCACTGACTGCCAGGCGTGGTGGTGCACGCCTTTAGTCCTAGCACTCAGGAGGCAGAGGCAGGCGGATCTCTGTGAGTTCAAGGCCAGCCTGGTCTACAGAGCGAGTTCCAGGACAGCTGGGGCTACAGGGAAACCCTGTCTCAAAAATACCAAAAAGAGGGGGCTGGAGAGATGGCCTAGCGGTTAAGAGCACCGACTGCTCTTGCAGAGGACCGGGGTTCAATCCCCAGCACCCACATGGCGGCTGAGAACCGTCTTTAACTCCAGTTCCAGGGGAATCTGACACCCTCTTCTGACCTCCGCAGCACTGCACGACACAGGTGCACAAACCTACATGCAGACAGTACACTCATACACATACAAGAATAAATAAAAAATTTTTTAAAAATTTAACAACAACAAAAAAAAGAGCACTGACTGCTCTTGCAGAGGACCTGGGTTCCATTCCTAGCTGCCACATGGCAGCTAACAAGCATCAGTACCTCCTTCTGTCCTCCCCAGGCAGTGTATGACATGGGTGCTTTTACAAACATGAAGATAATACACTCATACATATAAAATAAAAATAATAAAATATAAAAGTAAATAAATAAAATGTGAAATATCAAAGGCACATGCCTTTGATCCCAGCACTCAGGAGGCAGAGGCAGGCAGATCTCTGTGAGTTCAGGACAGTCTGATCTACATAGTGTGTTCCAGGACAGCTGAGGCTACAGGGAAACCCTGTCTCATCTCGAAAAGACAAAAAAAAAAAGGCACTTAAATGCCTTAGTAAGAATACCTGGATATAGTACATAACACTACTAGAACTTAGGTAGGTGGGCACTGTCTTTTGAGCAGTGCCGTCTGAGACAATAGTTAAGGCTTTGGAGGGCTTCACTGAGTCTTCTCTAGACTCCTTTTTCTGTCTGTTTTAGGAAGTCAGGCTTTCCAGGGTGCTTCCTACATTGCGTCCACAGAGCAGCATGGAACAGGCAAGAACAGCAAGTGACTACAAGGGGAATCTTACATGTTTCCTAAAATTCACACTGTAATGTGAACGAACTATAATGAGAAAAACCCATTGAGATAAGTGTATTTCAAGACTCTTGGGAGGGAATAGAGGAGAGGGTCGGTAACCAGTAAAAAGATTCAGCAACACTAGAATCTCCAGTTGGAAATTAAGTGTTTAGGCCTTATAACAACAGTAAGCAGAAAAGTAGATGAAGAAGCTATACAAGTCCATCTGGCTTAGAAGAGCTAACAGATCAAGAACATGCCAGACCTATCTTGAGAAAACTAAAGGCGATTTTACCCAAATAGCAAAATAATAAGCTAACACCTAACAAAGAAATGTTTTACCAAGAATGAAGGGATCTGAGGAAAACAAAAGTTAAGAATAACCTGTCCCCATCTCTTTATTCTCTCACACTATTTAAAATACTTCAAGAGTACAGACCAGTGTCCCGTCAACAGAAAATGAGTAACTGCCAGAGGGTGAAGCTGCTTTAAGGAGGGACTAGGGAGCACTATCTTTTAGGGTTTTGGAAATGTCTTCCTTCTGGTGGTTTTTATGGGTATATACAAATGGCAAAACTCTATAAATGGATGTGCTCATTGCATATAAATTTTACCTCAGTAAAGTTGACTTAAAGTGTGTAGAGAACAACAAGCAATGATGCTTGACAGCTGCTATGTGCCCTGAAGCAGCACACATACAAATGTAGTCCTGGCAGATTCTATCACCAAAGCTTTGCCCTTGAGAGGGCCATTTGGCAAGATTCTAGAAAGCCTGACAAACTCAGAGTGGTCCTTGGATTGCAGCTATCAAGAATAGGGGCATCTGTCCTACAATTCTCCAGTTAGTGAGCTTCAAAGAGAACCCAGAGCATTAGAAGAGGGACAATAGGCCAGGTGACACCTTAATTTCAGCTCAGTGATTCCCTGAGAAAGCACCCAGTTAAAGCACATCCAGATTCCTAACAAAAATGCAGCAATATTTCATGCAGCAGTGGAAAACAAATACAGATGAGTTCTTAGATTTGCGACAATATGGCTTATGTCTCTTTAAGGTGGCTTATCTTCATCAGTAAACCAAATTCCAATAAATCACATTATTTCTTTTAATTTCTCAAGTCAGTAAAATGAGGTAACATTACTCTCAACACTTCATAATTTAAAAAAGATTTTGTAGGGACAGAGAGATCACTAGCTTGGCAGTTAAAGAGCACTAGCTGCTCTGGAAGAGAAATCAGGTTTGGTTCCCAACACCCACATGGAGGCTCACTTCCTAACTCCAGTTCCAAGGGATCTGACACCCTCTTCTCTTTTCCATGGGCACTATATCCATGTGGTGTACATACATGCAAGCAGACAACACTCATACACATAAAATAAAAATCTTTTTTAAAGGCTTTGTAACTAATAAGAATGCATTTCCTCCATCAACAGAGTACACTGGTTAAGAAAATAAATAGTATGCATACATCTGCTATTCTAAACAGTGAAGAAAAGAAGGAGAAAGAGGGGGGAAGACAGAAAGAAGAGCAAGGGGAAGAGATAAAAGAAGAGTATAGAAAAAGAGAAAAAGTAGCTAGCCTCAGTTCTTGCCATTTCTAAGAGAATGTACAGCAGTAGGTGATAAGAAGGGCAGTAATTTTGAGATCTAGCATAGCCATACAGTATCAAAAAATTTCCAGGAACTCAGTTAAGGACCAGAGAGATGGCTCAGTGGACAAAGGCACTTAACACAAAGGCTAGTGGCTTGAGCTCAAGTCACCTGGTGAGAGAAAAGAACTCACATAAGTTGTCCTCTGACCTCCCTCACATGCCCTGACACACACAAATAAATAATGTTTTATAAAGTAGTAGATATAAGGCTGGAGAGAGATGGCTCAGCAGTTAAGAGCACTGGCTGCTCCTGCATAGTACCAGGGCTCAATTCCCATCACCCACATGGTGGCTAACAACCATCCATAACTCCAGTTCCAAGAGATCTGACACCCTCTTCTGACCTCTGTGGGCATTACATGACACAGGTGCACTTACAAGCAGGCAATACACTCATACACATAAAATAAAAATAAAATATTTTAAAGTACTGGAAATAAATTAATAAAAGGAATAAAAATGCATGCTCTGCCAAACATATAGTTAAGCATCACTGAAAACAGATATTTCTATAGATTTTATTGCATGGTTAGTGTTGTTCCATTAAAAATTCATAAGAAATAAACTGACAAATAATAAAGACGGCATTGAGTAGCCATTAAGGTCCCATGCACTAGAGCCAAACTGCCTGGATACAATCCCAATTCCACTATTAACTGGAGGTGGAACTTTGAGCATGTTTAACATCTTTGTGTCAAACTCTCCACTATAAAATAGGAACATTAATAACACCTCACAGGACTATTGTAAGAAGTGAATAACATGTGCAGAAGACACAGAACAGTGTCTGGTACATATTAAGTATTCAATGTTGCTTGCTTCAATTTATTTCTACAGTGCTGTGAATATAAACACCCATTTCAAGAACAGTAACTGTGAAAGGGAATCTCCAAAGGCACTAAGAGTTTTAAGACTTGATTCTCTCCAACCCTATAAGAACTCAATACCATTTAGGCTTTTTTGAGTTCATTTATTTTGTTGTTTTTTTGGTTGCTTTTGTGTGTGTGTGTGTGTGTGTGTGTGTGTGTGTGTGTGTGTGTGTGTGTGTGTTGAAACAGGGTTTCCCTGTAGCCCAAGCACCTCCTGAGTGCTGGGATCAAAGGTATGCACCACCACCATTTTAAATCTTTGATAGACCATCACTCCTCAGGTCTTTTTTTTTTTTTTTTGTCTTTTTGAGACAGGGTCTCCCTGTAGACCCAGTTGTCATGGAATTCACTATGTAGACCAGGCTGATCTTGAACTCACAGAGATCTGCTTGCCTCTGCCTCCTGAGTGCTGGGATTAAAGGCATGCACCACCACACCTTTAGTCCCAGCAGCTCTAGTCTATTTGCTTGCATGTAACCTTTGATAAAATTTCACAAACGCATAGAATTGAGAGTTCTTGATCCTTTTTTGGTTCATAAGGATGATGATTGGGTGTTCACGCCTTTGCATGACAAGTGCCGCCCTCAAACCTTGTTACGTGTTGGCACATTACCTGTCTGACAATGGGGGAAAAAGTAAGTTCTCAAAGAGGCGCAAAGTTCAAATGTATATGATACTATTTGCTAACATAGTACTTTATTTTTTTTTTTATTTTAACACAGTACTTTAAATACAACCAAGGGGCTAGGGATGTAACTCACTGACAGAATGCTTAGCATCCACAAGGCTCTGAGTTCAACCTCGGCATTGCAATAAATAAATTACAACCAAGAGAAAAATCTTTCTGGGGCTGGAGAGATGGCCTAGCAGTTGGGAGCGCCGGCCACTCTTGCAGAGGACCCGGGTTCGGTCCCCAGCACCCACATGGCGGCCGAGAACGTTCTGAAACTCTAATTCCAGGAGCACTCCAGTTCCAGGGGAGACCGACACCCTCTTCTGACCTCCGCAGCATTGCACGACATGGGTGCACAGACTTGCATGCAGACAGTACATTCATACACATACAGAAAGAAATAAAATTAAAAAAAAAAATCTTTCACAAAATGTTTTAAAACCAATACCCAGGCTTAGATCTTTGTAAGTAATAAAATAAAATGAAATTATTTAAATCTCCTAATAAACACATTAAAGTATAGATATCAAAGTATTTTATAAGTGAAAAATCTATAAATAAATCAATAAAGCTGGGTACGCCTTTAATACCAGCACTCAGGAAGCAGCAGAGACAAGTGGATCTCAGTGAATTCAAGGCCAGCCTGGTCTACATAGTGAGTTCCAGGACAGCTGAGGCTACAGGAAGGCCCTGTCTCAAAAGAAATAAAGAGGAGCTAGAGAGATGGCCTAGCGGTTAAGAGCGCCAACTGCTCTTGCAGAGGACCCAGGTTCAATCCCCAGCACCCACATGGCGGCTGAGAACCGTCTTTAACTCCGGTACCAGGGGAAGCCAACGCCCTCTTCTGACCTCTGCAGCATTGCACAACACAGGTGCACAGACCTACATGCAGACAGTACATTCATACACATAATAAAATAAATAAAATTTAAAAAAAATAAAGAAATAAGTATATAAGTAAATAAATAAATAAATGGCTTACTCTAAACAAAGAATAGAAAACAAAAAAATATCACTTGTTTTCTTTTTTTTTTTTAAGACAGTTCTTAGTCACCATGTGGGTGCTGGGAATCAAACCCTGGTCCTCTGCAAGAGCACTCAGTGCTCTTAACTGCTGAGCCATCTCTCTAGCCTGTCACTTGTTTTCAATGATGAAAAAGAAATTACATTAGGGACTGAGCGTGGTGGCACATGCCTTTAGTACTAGCAGAAGCAGGCAGATCTCTGTGAGCTCCAGGCCAGTCTGGTCTTCAGAGTGAGCTCCAGGCCAGCTAGGTCTAAAGGGAGAACCTGTCTCAAAAAGACCAAGAAAAAAGAAAAAAAGAAATTACACTGGGGAAACAATTCTTCAACAACATATAGTATTAATTAATTGCCAGATTTTTCTGGCAATTATACATTCAAACCATGGTTTGAAAAACCATAAATAGGGTATGGAGAGATGGCTCAGTGGTTGAGAACGCTGGCTGCTCTTGCAGAAGACCCAGGTTCAGTTCCCAGCACCTACATGGAAGCTAACAACCACCTGTAACTTCAGTTCCAGGGGGATCTGACGCCCTCTTCCGGCCCCTGCAAGCTTTGCACAGCACATGTGAACATATATACATGCAGGCAAAACATTCATACACATAAAATAATTTTTTAAAAACCCAAATTTTAAAAAGTTAATAAAGAGCTGGAGAGATGGTTCGGCAGTTAAAAGTGCTGGCTGATCATTCGGACAACCTGGGTTCAGTTCCTAGCACCCATATGGTAGCTAACAACTGTCCTTTAGCTCTAATTCCAGAAGATTCAACACTTCTGGCCTCTGCAGGTACTGCACACACAGTACACTTACATATATGCAGGCAAAGCATTCATATACCTAAAATAAAAATAATCTTTAATTTTAAAAAACCATAAATTTTTTTTTTTTTTTTTTTTTTTTTTTTGAGTCAGGGTCTCTCCCTTTAGTCCCAGCTGGCCTGGAGCTCGCTCTGTAGACCAGGCTGGCCTTGAACTCAGAGATCTGCCTACCTCTGCCTCCCAAGGGCTGGGATTAAAGCATGCACACCATGCCTGGCCTAAAACAGTTTTTATCCGCCATGTGGATGCTGGGACTCAAACTCGGGTCCTCTGCAAGAGCAGTTGGCGCTCTTAACCGCTGAACCATCTCTCCAGCCCCAAATAATATATTTCTAAGGCTCAACCCTTCCCCAAGCATAATTTCCTCCAAAAGAGTTAACTGGGGCTGACAGTATCAGCACATTCCTGTAATCTACCACTAAGAAAGTGGATCCAGAGTTTAAGGTCAGGACAGGCTATATGAGCTCTTGTCCAAAAAAAAAGAAAAAATGTAAGAGTAAAACAGTTAACTTAAATCAAAATTTATTTAAAAAAAAAAAATCACTTTGCTCCACAATCCTTTTCTCCTTTAGCAATGCTAGAAATGGAGCCAGAGCCTTGTACACTCAAGCAAGCACTCAACCACTGGACTACATCCATCCCCCAGCCCTGCTTCATAATCTTTTAAATACATTTTAATAAACTTACACTAGAGAAGTGGCAGTACCCGAGATACCTGGTTTAATAGTGACACTAAAAACAAGATGAAGAAGTGAGGTTCCTGCAAAGCCATTCAAATTACAGGCTTCAATTTCACAATTTTTTTTTTTGGGGGGGTGACAGGGTCTCCCTTTTGTCCCAGCCTGGAGCTCACTACATAGACTAGGCCGGCCTTGAACTCACAGAGATCTGCCTCCCTCCCTAAGATGGTTCTTAGCCACCATGTGGGTGCTGGGAATCGAACTCGGGTCCTCTGCAAGAGCAGTCAGTGCTCTTAACCACTGAGCCATCTCTCCAGTCCCCACAATTATTTTTAATATGGACACATACCTAGGAATTGTTTTTCTAGGAGTCTGTCTCTTTTAACAAAATGAAACCCTTTCAATTTCTTTTTCTATGGCAGTCCAACTTCCCATTTTCAATGTAAAGCACCATGCAGTTTCTGTGAGTTCAAATTTCCAGCAGTGTGCTCAATTCTCTAAATGTTTCCTCTACCTATTATGCTATAAAATCTGAACAATGCATGCAGAAATCCTCAGCAAAAACTGACACTCAGTAAATAATCACTAAACACACTGAAGGCCATGACAATGAATATAAAATTACTTTTAGCAGATGATCAAAAATATATTTCTATCTTCTACACTCAAACAATTCTCCCTTGTAGCTAATTATTTATAAGTTACTAAGAGTAGCTATGAAGTTGAAAACAATCATCAGAAGAAAAAGAGTAGGCATATTCCTCACTTCCATCTGCCCTTTTTCTTTCCCATGCCTTAACAGCCTTTAAAATGTACATATTCATTTGGTTTAGGTCCAAATTTTGTTTACCATTTTTATTCAATGACAGCTCTTATATAATGTAAGACTGATAAGACAATATTCATTTCAACAAACTCAACACTAGAGGAGACTCATGAGTAGAAAGAAATCAGTCAAAATCATCTTTTGGCCATATGTATTAGATCACAGCTTTTTTTTTTTTTTAATCTTTATCTTTGAGACAGGGTCTCCCTTTAGTCCCAGCTGGCCTGGAGCTCACTCTATAGACCAGGCTGGCCTTGAACTCACAGAGATCCACCTGCCTCTGCCTCTGCCTCTGCCTCCCAAGTGCTGGGATTAAAGCCGTGCACTACCATGCCTGGCCAGATAATAGCATCTTTTTTTATTTCATTTTATTTATTTTTGTATGTGTATGAATGTACTGTCTGCATGTAAGTTTGTGCACCCATGTCGTGCAATGCCACGGAGGTCAGAAGAGGGTCTCAGATTCCCCTGGAACTGGAGTTCTCCTGGAATTGGAGTTATGGACGGTTCTTAGCCGCCGTGTGGGTGCTGGGGATAGAACCCGGGTCCTCTGCAAGAGCAGTCGGTGCTCTTAACCGCTAGGCTATCTCTCCAGCCCCAAGATCACAGCTTCTTAAACTGTGGGTCATAACCCCACATAGGGTCAAGTACCTGAATGTACAGTTAGTGAAAAATTTAGCAATGGGAAACCTTCCTGAACACAAATGACCAAAACTTAATTCAAAAATCAAATGTATAATGAATCTGGGTGACACTGGCCTGTGTTGTACCACATGACTTCACTGCAGCCTTGGTTATGAACACAAGAACATGTACACTCTGCACTATGTATACTGCCATGTAACAGCACCAATGAACATTCTGTGATCACCTTGGCTGCAACATTCAAACAGTATAGCTCAGATTCAAGACTCCCATATGTTATGAACTGCCATGTTTGTATTGTGTGTACAAATACTGTTCTACCATCATTTCTCAGAATGAAAGTATCTTTGGATTATATTGTGACTTTATCTTCTTGGTTTCTTGAGATAGGATCTCTCTGCTGCCCCAGCCTGAGTGGAACTCATTATGTAGAGACTAGGCTGGCCTTGATCTCACAAAGATCCACCTGCCTCTGCCTCCCAAGTATTGGGATTAAGAGCATGTGTCATCACATCCACTTCAGTTTCATTTGTTAAAGAAAGCTATTCAATGAATTTTGGCCTGAGATTAGGGCAGAATTTCCAACCATTTCTGAAACTACCATTTTACACTATGCAATTACATAAAATAGCATTCTCAGCATTGAGAATTATAAAAACAAAGTATCAATCAACTAAAAAATGTTTAAAGTGCTCAATGTGCTACAGTATCAAAACTAATTTTAAAAACTCCTTTTCTTGCGAGGGGTTCTGGTGCACACCCTTAATCCTAGCACTTGAGAGGCAGAGGCAGGTGGATCTTTGCGAGTTCAAGGCCAGCCTGGTCTACAGAGCGAGTTCCAGGACAGCTGGAGCTACGGGGAGACCTCGTCTCAAAAAAGAAAAAAAAAAAATCCTTTTCTTAATTCTACTAATTAAGAATTTCATACAATGATTTTTGATCATACCCCCCCAACTCTTCCCAGATCCACCTCCCCACTTCCTCAACTTTATGTCCTCTTTTTTTTTTGTTAACTTATCTTTATTTTATGTGTATGAGTGTTTTGCCTACATGTATTTAAGTGTATCACCTATGTGCACAGAGGCCAGAAGAGGGCACTAGATCCCACAGAACTAGAGTTCAGACCATGTAGGTGCTGGGAACTGAACCCAAGTCCCCTGCAAGAATAGTCAGTGCTCTTAACTACTGAGCTATCTCTTGTCAGCCCCCACTTAAAGAAAAAAAACCCAAGTTGTGCTGCCCATAATCTCATAGATGTGGGACCATCCACAGGAGCATAGTCCACCTACTATAGGGGCCACGTTCTTAAAACTCACTCTCTCTCTTGAAGCTGGAGAGATGGCCTAGTGGTTAAGAGCGCCGACTGCTCTTGCAGAGGACCTGGGTTCGATCCCCAGCACCCACATGGTGGCTGGGAACCATCTGTAACTCCAGTTCCAGGGGAATCCAACACCCTCTTCTGACCTCCACAGCATTGCACAACACAGGTGCACTGACCTACATGCAGACAGTACATTCGTACACATACAAAATAAATAATTTTTTAAAAAAATTTACTCTCCCTCCCCCAGCAGCCATCAACTGTCAATAATAGCTCTTTGGTTAGAAATGGGGGCTTACGGGGCTGGAGAGATAGCCTAACGGTTAAGAGCACCGATTGCTCTTGCAGAGAACCTGGGTTTGATTCCCCAGCACCCACATGACGGCTGAGAACAGTCTGTAACTCCAATTCCAGGAGAACTCCAGTTCCAGGAGAATCCGAGACCCTCTTCTGACCTCCGCAGCATTGCATGACACGGGTGCACAAACCTACATGCAGACAATACATTCATACACATAAAAAATAAATTAAATTAAATTAAAAAAAAAAGAAATGGGGGCTTGTGAGCCACAACCCCTCCTTGATAAAATGTTTAATTGGTTTAAATTTTAATTCTTTATGTAAAAATAAGCATAACCATCTCATTAGTATGCAGATTTGCTTTTGTCTTTAATGACTGACATTTTTTATTTACAAATAAGAGCTATCAAAAAATTGTTTTAAAATAATTTTTATAATTTATTATCAGTAAGTGTTCCAGTTGCAATCTATTTTATATACCTATATACCTGAGGTTGCATATAAACTTTTTTGTGAAAGGGGTCCCAAGTAGACAAATTTAAGAAACTGTGAAGTAAATCAAAATCTTACTACTACTAAATCAAGAAAAAGGTCAACTTAAAGCATCAGATTCTCTGTCTTACTTCTAGAATATGCTTTCTAGAAATGAGTAAGGAAAAAAACACATGAAAATAATTAACTATTAAAATCTGCTTCTATGGCTGAAGAGCTGGCTCAGCAGTTAGGAGTGCTTGCTCCAGAGGACCCAAGTTCCTAGCACCCACATAGGGTGGTTCACAACTGCCTGAAACTGCTACTTCAGGGGATCAAATGTCCTCCTCTGACCACTAAGAAAACCTGCACATACAAGATTTGCTTCTAATTTGTTCAACAAATCTTTGAAGAACACCTTTGGACAAGACACTATACACTAAGCACATGGACATAAGGTTGACAGGACAATGCTTCCAGTGTAGAGCTTATTGAAAAACCTTTTTTGTTCTTGTGTAGTCTCTGTTCACATGCCACACCCCTACTGTGAAGCCAGAATGTAATATTAAGGCATTTGAGGGAAGAGGAGTTTACTAAACACAACAAATAAGACATGACCCTTGCCCTCAAACAGAGTAAAGAGAAAAACAGAATTAATAATGTTGGGTGCCATAAAAGCCACACGGACACTGTGGGTTAAAAACTAACTCTATCTGCATTTATCAGGACAATTTCCTACAGGAGAGGACAATTAAGTAGAGTTTTAAGAGATAAATGTTTCCCAGAATACTCCAGGCAGAGGAACAGTAAGGTGTAGAGACTAATGCACATAAACGTGCAGTTGGCCGTCCACATCTGTGGGCTCCACAGCTACAGGTTCAATATCTTCAGTTTCAACCAAATGCAAATCAGAATTTTTTTTTTTTTTTTTAAAAGGGGAGAGCTAGAGAGATGGCTCAGTTATTAAGAGCACTGGCTGCTCCTGTAGAAAACCTGAGTTCAAATCCCAGCCCCCACATGGCAGCTAACTGTAACTCCAGTTGCAGAGGATCTGATGCCCTCTTCGGTCCTTCAAGGCACTGCACAACACTGGTGCATTTACACACATGCAGGCATAACACTCATAAAACAGAGCCAGTCTTTGTATATAAATGATAGAAGTCATGAAACTACAAAAGCCCAAAATGTTATGACTATTTTCTCAATTTTCACCAGATAACATACAACTAATACTGTGTATGAGAGAAAAGTCTGTTCTTCCCAATTCCTACTGTAAGGCATTAGGGCTTAAATGTCTCCAAGAAATGAGGGGGGAATATGTAAAAAGAAGCTTGAATATAGATAGGATCTGGACTAGAAAAGCTGATAGCAAAGAGTCAACTGAGGTAAAAATGCAGAGAAAGAAGAGAAGGAAGGAAATGAAAAGGATCATGAAACAGTAAGTAGAGCAAGATTCTATTTTAAACAAGAAGAAAAAAAGTAAGAGGAGATGGATAGAAAAACAAGAGACCTTGATTTGGTGCATAATAAGACAGAAGGAAAGAGAGAGAAAAGATTACACATGATGCAGAGTTTCCCCAAAAGAGCATCCCATCAACCTGGATGCATGTTCTTCCTATTAATGTACATGTCACTATACAAAATCCACATTCTTATGTCAAAAGCCCTGGGTTCTCAATATACTTTTATACGAATAAGTACCAATTAAAAAATTAACTAGGGAGCTGGAGAAATGGCTCAGAGGATAAGAGTGCTTACAGCTCTTGAAAAGGACCCAGGTCCAGTTCCAACACCACATAAGGCAGCTCACAACCACCTGGAACTCCATTTCCAGGGGATCAAACGCCCTCTGGGCTCATGTACATATGTGATGCCCATAAACTCACACTTAAATATACATAATTTTTTTTTTTTTTTGGTGTTTTTGAGACAGGGTCTCCCTGTAGCTCGGCTGTCCTGGAACTCACTCTGGCCTTGAACTCACAAGAGATCCACCTGCCTCTGCCTCCCAAGTGCTAGGATCCAAGGCGTGCACCACCATGCCCGGCTTACAGGCGATTCTTAGCAGCCATGTCGGTGTTGGGAATCAAACCAGGGTCCTCTGCACAAACAGTCGGTGCTCTTAACCACTGAACCATCTCTCCAGCCCCAGGGCACACCATAAACTTTTAATCTTTTTTTAAAATCCTCCAGAAAGTAGGAAGCTTCCTAGTTTATGAAAAAAACACAAGCATTTTTAAATTACCTTTGAAATAACTGTCCTTTAACCTTAACAAAATTGTGAGGCTGGGCCTGGTGGCACACACTTTTAATCCTAGCAATGGGGAGGCAAAGAGAGACAGAGACTCTGTGAATTCAAGGGGGGCTTGGTCTATATGGTGACCAAGGTTCCCAAAAGACACCTATTTATTTGCCTATAAATCTTTTCTTTTTAAAAAATTATTTATTTCTACTTTTTATGTGTATGTGTGTTATACCTGTATGTGTATAGGTGTACCCATTACATGCAGTAACATCAGAGGACAGAAGAAGGCATCAGATCCCCTGGAACTGGAGTTACATATAGTTGTTAACGGCCATGTGGGTGCTAGAAACCAAACCTGGGTCTTCTGCAAGAACAGCCAGGGCTCTTAACTGCTGAGTCATCTCTCCAGCCCCCAAAAATCTTTTCTTAAAGAATGAATGGCAAATAAGACTTATCCATGTCTATGGCTTATGTTTATCAATAATCAATATTTATACAGAATCTAACTGGCAAAGTATGTCCCACAAAGAAAATATCCAAATGAAAAGCACAGAGAGCCTAATTACAAAGGTTTCTCAACCTCAGCATTAATGGTATTTTAGACCACATACAACTTTGCTTTGAGTACTGTCCTCCTATGCATTGTTGTTGGATATTAGTGTTCTCTCTTGTCTTTTTCTTTCCCTCTCCCCCATCCCCCCCATTCTTCTCCCTCCATTCATTTAGTTCTGGCTGTCAGGAACACTTCCAAATACTGTTCTCTGGGGACAAAGTTAGCATGTGCCAGCTACTTACTATTTTTTCCTAAAAACAGCATCCGAGAGGTGAGTATTATTTTCCTCACCTTACAGATAAACTGAAGCAGACAGACTGAAAAACTTGCCAAAGGTCACACAACCAGTATGTGTAAGCACCTCCTTCTGAATCCACACATGGTTGCTTGACTTCCTGCCTATAACCATTGTTACACTGTTTCTTAGTAATGCCTCAGCATTTTTCATGTGACACTACAAATCTTACTGAAAGTAAAAAATAAAAATGTAACTATCCACCAAAGTGGAAGTAAAATTTATTAATTTCCCAAACTCAACTCAGGATAAATGAACAAGTATTCTTTATGCACTAAGGCATAGCTTTAACTACAGTGAATCAAAGGCAGAGAAACTGCCACTAATGAAAGATCTTTCATACACTATCTCTTTGAAATCTAACATCATCCCTGCTGACAGGTTATCTTTATTTTTTTCAAGGAAGGAAGCTCTACTCTAAACAGAAAAGTGGTCCAAAACCTAAAAAGGTTCACAATTTAACTGAAGAGATAAGAAAAAAATTATGTTTTTTTTTTAAAAAGAGACTGAGTTAAATATCTCAAGGATAACTATAAGGCAGGAAATATAAAACTGGAAAGCACTATGTAAACAGGGAATACATTCTAAAAGAGGTTTCTAGTAAACTACCTCAAAAATGACAGAGAATTAAAACTTCAGAGAACACTAAAACAGAAGCTTAGGGACTAAAAGTCTTGAGCTAGTCCACTGAAATAGTGTGTCAAGGAAGTAAAGAACTGCCTTACAAGGGACGGAACTGCAGGAGAGACACTGAGGCCCATCTGTACATCTGTGTGCTCAGGGTGCTCCTGACAACTACTCTTAAGTACTGCAACAGAAACAGAGGAAAAAGGACCAAAAGGGTTGGGTAATGGCAGGTTCAATTCACAGCCCAATAACCAAACCTCTTAATTTCCATGTTGTTGCTTTGTATGTATCTTGCCTCCTCCAACCAGAGGGCAAGTTTCAACCAGGCAGTTATTTTTTTATGCTTTGTTCACCTAGATCAATGGTAGGTGTTCAGTGAACATCTGCTGCTGAATAAAGGAAGGAGTCAACAGAGCAACACCTTCAAGAGCAAAGATCACGAATGACTTCAGTGTTCAAAAACAGAGCAACCTCACAGAAGTAACAATAACTTAATAGTGCACTATTTATTACTGGAGCAGCTAGCATTTAATGAACACTAAGCCGGACACTATTCTAAAGGTTTACATGCATTATGTCACTTAAGCCTCTTAATTACCCTACCAGAGCAGTAGGTACTATTATTATCATCAGTTTCACAGGAAACACATAAAATAAATAACTTGCCCAAAACCACAAAGCAGCAGAGCTGGCACTTGGCCTATCAACTCTAAAGCCTGCCTCTTAGCTACTACACCCCTTGGAGACTTGCTTGCATCCCTCTTAAATAAAGCTAGGGTAATGTGGCTAAGAAATAAAAGACAACAAAATAGAAACCGCAGGGTATGTCAAATCTTTTATCTGGTCCCTTCTAGCAAGCACAGTAGAAATTTTCCCACCCTGGGACACACTGATTATGCATACAGATTAAAAGGGGTTTTAAGAATCCAGATGTGGAAAAGCTGGGAAGAAAAATCAATCTTCTAATCAACATTTCAAAGGGTAGTAGATAACACGTGGTACCACCCCCAGTCCACTACTAAGAGAAATAACAGGGTGTGACCTCTAAGATAGAACTTCCCGACCCACACTCCTCAGGTCTGCTTCAACTCTTACTCTTCTGCTCAAATGTCTCCCTGCACCCCTGCACATATCACCTCTCCTCTCATATGCAACGACCTTGATAACAAACTTAAATTTCTGTTTTCTGCTCCAAATTTCTAAAACAGTACACTAAGTGTAAATCTTAGTTTTCTCTAATGAACTCTAAGTAGTCAAAAGATATTACACATTCACAACTGAGAGACTAGCTATCATGTAAAGGGAAACATGACTCAAATATTCATCTATACAACCTTCTAGTATTACACACTGCTGTACACAGAGAGAATTAAGCACAAGCTCTCCCTTCATCTAGTTAGTAATTTGTTCATAATTATAAAATCCCTCTTGAAAATACCTGAAATAGAAAGAACTTAAAAGATACAACTCTTAACTGCTACCAGCAAGAAAAATGTAAAACAATGAAAATTTTAAACATAAAATTAAATATCTAACCATAGAACCATCTGCAGATGAAACCAACCTAACTTTGCTTTTACACCAAAATCTAAAGCAAATCTGCCATTAAGGAGAAACTAAAGAATAAAAATCAGACTAACAAGGTAATCAATGCTAGGAAATATATTTCAATTTTTTACCTTGTCTATGGATTTTTACATACTTAAACATATAATTCTGTTAAATAAAAGCATAGCCAATTTGTTCCCAAAACAGAAAAATCTGACCAGAGTTCAGTCCCCAGTATCTATGGAGAGTGATTCATAATTCCAACTTCAAGGGATCCAATGCCTCTGGTCTCCCCAGCACCTGCGTGTATGCATACACATATGTGTGCATGTGTATGTACACATATCCACATGCAGAAACACACACATAACCAGAATTAAAAATAAATTTCTTAAAATTTGAGAAGCACAGCCTGGGGTGGTGGCGCATGCCTTTAATCCTAGCACTTGGGAGGCAGAGGCAAGCGGATCTTTGTGAGTTCAAGGCCAGCCCGGTCTACAGAGCGTAGAGCGGAGTTCCAGGCCAGCTGGGGCTATAGGGAGACCCTGTCTCGAAAAGACCAAAAAAAAAAAAAATTTTTTTTGAAAAGCACTTATTTCTTGAATAGGCAGATAAAACAGATGATGCTAAGCTTGAAAGTAAGTATTTCTAAAAGTTTATCTTGTATTTTTAAGGAACACTTTTTAAAAAACATACTTATTTTCCCCAGCTGCCACATCCAACATCCCTTTCAGCATAGAAGTCAGAGTTGGTAGCCCAATTCCCTTCTGGCGATTGAGATGACCCTTTTCAGAGGATAACATAACTAAACAGGAGCTAAAAACTGACTAGGCAGTTTAAGGATGAGACTCCCCAAATTAACCAGACTCTTTTTCAGCTGAGAACTCAAGGCTTCCTGGACCAGCCAGTACACACTTATCCTTCTGGTAGCCCCGAAAAAGAAAAGGAGAGAGAGAAAGAGAGAGAGAGAGAGAGAGAGAGAGAGAGAGAGAGAGAGAGAGAGACTGACTATGAATATGAATTACATACCAAGCCCTGTAGATTGATTATTTCACAAGAAAAGAAATGGAACCCCCCCCCTTTTTTCCCACTTTGTTTTGTCATTGTCATTTTGTACATTATGGGGGGTGAAAAGAGAAAATTTTTTTAATTTTATAAAAATAGGTAGTTATGGGGCTGGAGAGATAGCCTAGCGGTTAAGAGCACCGACGCTCTTGCAGAGGACCCGGGTTCGATCCCCAGCACCCACATGGCGGCTAAAACCGTCTGTAACTCCAATTCCAGGAGAACTCCAGTTCCAGGGGAATCCGAGACCCTCTTCTGACCTCCGCGGCATTGCACGACATGGGTGCACAGACCTGCATGCAGACACTACATTCATACACATACAAAAATAAATATATCATAGGCTCTGCAAAAATCATCCTAACAAGTCACCTCAGAGGAGCATATCTCATCTAGAAAACAGAACTCACCTAAAATAACCAATCCTGGATATGAAGTGTAAAGTAGCACATACTTTATTTGCTGGTGGGAGTCCTCTATGCCAGGGTCCTAAAAGTATGGCCTACAGATTAATAAGTCTCAATCTCTACTTCTAGTTTTTAAACATCAGATTCCCACTAACGGACATCAAACTACTTTGCAGTCTGGAAAGCTACATAGGGAGGTAAGGTTTTAACTGGTTGGTGCTGAATTCAAACTGAGGAATATAAAAATAACAATTATATATTTCTACTCACAATCCTTAATACCCTTGCAAAACCAACACCAAATGCCAACCATAAAGATTCTGGGCATTTTAAGTACTGAGTGTGTTGATTTTTAATTTTTAAAAAGTTACCAACTATACCATTTTCCAACACACTGCTGCACATCCATTCCATTGTGTGGGACACAAAGATGCATACCAACTGCTAGTAAGGGAAATAGCCTTCCCTGAAGCTATTTTTAGCCCCATTTCACAGTAGTAAGGCCACACTTAAGATTAATAATAATGCAAGGAAACTTTAAAAACATGAATTTGGAGAAAATAATACTCCTTTCTGTTCATAAGTTCCTTAACAATAAAGTCCTGTTTTTCTGACTTAAAATCTCAAGGCACTAAACACTCCACTGAAAACCTGTAGCTATATCAAAAACAGAATTTTATGTCCTAAGACTAAGTTTTGCTAACTATGTTTGAAGACTGTTCCATTCTTTTCACATGCAGATCCACTCACGTACAAAATATCTTTTGGGGGAGGTGTCTCCATTCTCACCTCTTTTTTTTTTTTTTTTTTTATTGGTCGTTTTTGAGACCGGGTCTCCCTGAGCCCCAGCTTGTCCTGGGAACTCACGGTAGACCAGGCTGGCTTTGAAACTCTGCCCTCTCCTAAGTTGCTGGGATATTAAAGGTATCACCATACGACCACTGGCTCCCTATATAATAAAAATTTTAAGAAAATATCCATTTCAGCTTTCACAACCCTATATTCTTTGAAAAAACTTCCACCTCTATCGTGTCATCTGCATGATCATAGCCAAACTACTTTTGCAGTCTGGAAAGCTACATAGGGAAGCTAAGGTTTTTAACTGGGTTGGTAAAGTTTGCCTATGTGAAGCCCTAAGGTTCCATCCCCAGCACTAAATGGTGGAACATTCCAGTAATCCTCAGCACTTGCGGCGGGGAGGGATCCAGGAAGGAGGATTAGAAGTCATCAAGGTCATGCTCAGCTTCATAGAAAGTTCAAAGTCAGCTGGGACAGGAGGACCCAGTAAAAAAAGAAGACAGAAAGAAGAGGGGAAGGACAAGGGAACAAATTAACTACATGGGCAACTACCTCCTAATTCTAACTTCAACATCCAAAGCAAAGTCTGCTGTCTGAATGTTTGTCTTGAGAAATCATTCACACCACGTTAAAACACTGAAACCATTTCTTTTTTTTCATGCCTCCTGTGTAGTCCTAGGTGACCATGATATAAAAATGTTGGTTCCCTAGAAAAACAATATCCTAATCCAAGCATGTCTCTGGCCTAAAATGCAACTTCTCCCCAATCACCTGAAACTACCCTCTTAGAAACATTTTCAAATCCTATTGTCTGTAACCATGCATCTCTAGAAGCACAAACTGACCTTAACCCTAGTCAACCTCCCTCAGTAGGTATTCCTATCAAGTTAGCTTCCTAATTAGATCTGCTCCTTACATGTTTAATTCCATCTTCAACTATTTCTGTTTCTTCCTGAAAGAAACCTCTCCACAGGTTTAGTTCAGACAACTCCAATTTAGTCCAGTGTAGTACAAAATCAGTATTGCCCTAATGATATCAGTCACCAACTCTATGATACTACACAGTACCAGGCAAATAGTGAAATCTCAGAGTTAATATTGGTAAATTCTTATTATATTACTACTATTTTAGAGTTGTGTATGTGTGGTGCGTGTGTGTGCGCGCTTGTGGAATTCTGAGGAAAAACCTGTTGGTGTCAGAGTCAGTTCTCTTCTTTACTTTACCTTTACCCAGGTTCCAGGGACGGAACTCAGGTTCATCAGTGTGTGCCGCAAGCATCTTAATCCCCTGAGGCAATCACAGACAGCCCAACATCTTTTCCTACAAGTTTTGTGCAATTTGTATTTGATGGCCTCTGCTACTTGTAAGTAAAAGCACCTCAAAGACTGCAAATACCAAATGCTTTGTTTCTACCCACAATATTCGTAAAATGCTACTGTGATTTTAAACTAATTTATGATCAAAACAATAAAAGTAGGTCCTAAAGTGAGCAAGCAACTCTGACCAGGTGCAATGTATACTTAAAGAATAGCTTCTTGAGGACCCGGGGTTCGATTCCCAGCACCCACATGGTGGGTAACACCATCTTGGTTGGCGGGCGTGGTGTGCACGGCGTTAACTACCCAGCACTGGGGACTGGCAGAGGCAGGCGGATCTCTTGTGAGTTCAAGGCGCAGCCTGGTCCACAACGAGCCATCCAGGCCAGGTTGGGACTATTTTTAAGGGAGAACCCTGTCTTCAAAAAAAAAAAAAATAGGCTTCTTGGTTGAGACCTCCTCTTCCTTCTCCACCACCAAAACAAAAATCTAACCTATCACGACTAGCTTTTCATCATCTTTTTGTAAAATGGAATTACAAGACTTTTTCCAAGGGTCACAAAATAAAGTAACAAATCCAAAAATATTGTTTTATTCTAAATTTAACCTTACACTCAATGTTCAATATTTTCATGCCGATTGCCATTTACAATACGTAGAATTTTAAGTTTCCTTATAAAGCATATTAAGAACAAAGCATCTAAAGAAGAAAAATGAAACAGCTGGCGGAAGATCCAGAGAAGGAAAGGTGGTCAAAAAAACTAAGGAAAAAAAGTACACTAAGATAAAAAGTTGGGACAGTAAAGAATAATCAAAATATGCAAAAGCAGAAAAAGATAAACTCGACGGATTGTTGTAGCATTTATAAGACAGTTTCTCTGGAACTTTAAGAGGTAACTTTAGATAAGTGAGAGGGTAATAATTTCCAGTTGCTCATCTTTTAGAATGAAGAGGAAAAACACACAAGACCCAACATTTATGATTTTGTGAGAATTTTAATAATTTTTTAATTTTTTAATAAATTCTTTCAATGGCGAAATTGGGATGGGTGGCTAGGACAACTCCAGCTTCCTTCAATTTCTACAAAGCATCTCTTTTTTTTTTTTTTCTTCTACCTTACCCACATTTAGTTGTCTGGATGGACCAGAATTCTCAGTCTTACACTACCAATGTGTCTTGCTGCATAAAATTCCACTGTCTGTTTAACCCTTAAGGTATTTAACTCTGATATATGTAAACTATTACTTTGATGCACCTCTAATGTAGTATTAAAGACACCTTTATTAAATACATTCTTGAAAGAATATTAAGTTTCTCTTAAACAAGATAATCCAAGTAAGAAAAGCTCCATGCCTTTCTCCCAAATAAAAAAGTACTATCATGTATGTTACTTCCCCAAAAAAGAGGGGAAAGGGGCATTTAATTGAAAGGGAAAGTGGAACAACTTTTATAAAATGGTAATGCATTAAATGCTCTCCCTGCAATAAGTCCTCAATGAGCTGTGAATACTAAAAACTCGGAATTTCCTGAGCAACTGAAATGTGTTACTGTGTCCTCCTTGCACACAGGAATTTGTGGACTTGAGAAACAGAAAGGGGAGGAAACCAAATGCCTGTATGTAGTAAAATGAAAACTGGTCTTCCTCTCAAGGAGAACTTCGAAAAGGAAGAAAAAAAAAGAAGAAAAAGGAAAAAAAAAAATTTCCTTTCAAGAGTGTCCAAGCGGTTCCCCGTGAGAATTCATGAGAGTTCCCCTGAAACAAAAACTGTGCTGGATCACAGTCGGTGTACTAGGAAAAGGTACAGCACAGAGCTGTCCTTTGTGCGCACACAGGCTCTGGGCTTCCTCAATTTCCCTTTACCAATTAGTGTCCCGGAAAGGTGCAGATGTCCACTGTGGAGATAGCATTCCTCCAAGCAAACCCTTCACCACTCCGTGCAAGCCGAAGGTTGTGGGTCAGACAAGTGCCTGGTGCACTTGCGTGTGACCCACGCACACCTCCTCACTTCTCCAGTGCCAAACCTCCCGGGAAACATCTGCAAAACTCCAGAACGCAGCACCGGCCGGCTCCCCCATTGCCACCCCTGAATGCCCTCCCCCAGGGTCCACTCACGCTTCAGAGACGAGCGGCGGCGCTGACAATGTGGGCTGGCTCCCTTCCTCCTTCGGGCTGAGGCGGCAGCTGCGGAAGGCTGGGCGCGGAACTGAGGAAGAAGTGGTGCTAGCGTCGCTCCACCAGGCAGCCACCCGGGGCTCTTCCGCGCTGCCGGGGGAGAGGCGGTGGCCGTCCCGCTCACCTCTTTTCCTCTTCCTGGGTCTCTGCGGGCTGTGGCTTCGGCCGGTCCAGGGCCACTTGTCTCGGGACAGTTACGATCCCGAAGCTCGAAGATTTCGTGAGGAAAAGTTTTCTCTGGGAGGAGGCTGCGGCCGGCCCCCCGGGTCCCCCCCGGCCCCGCTGCCCTTGGGGGCTGGGGGGGGAGGGGGCGCCCGAGAGTCTACTGGAGTACCGACGAGGATCGGGGGCGGCCGGCTGGCCCAGGGAGAACGCCCCCCGCAGCGGGGTGACCGGGAGGGGAGGGAACGGGAGGGGCAAGCAGAGGGACCGGCCGCGCCGGGGCCGCTCTCCACGCCGCCTCAGCCGCTGCTTCACATCGGGGTCCCCGCCCCCCCGGCTGGGGGGTGGCTCCTGAGCCGGGCGCCCCGGTTCATACACTCCGCGACGGGATGCTACGGCCTCGGGCGGACGGACCGGACGGCGGCGAGCCTGGGGACCCGGCGGGCTCCGATCGGCGCCGCCTCCGCTCTCGGCTCCCGCATGTGTCGCTGCGGCCGGGACCCCCCTCCCTACACCTCGGGGGTCCTTCGTCTTTTGCCCCGGAGCGAGGCAGAAACCCCAGCCCCTCGTCGGCGTCCTCTCCCCGCCGAGCAGCTACCAGCCCCGGCCCCGCGGCAGCCGCCTCCCTGCCCCCCGGCTCCGGCTCAGCTCCGGCTCCGGCTCGGGCTCCGGCTCCGGCTCCGGCGTGTGCAGCAGCCGCTGCCGGCCGGGAAGGTGAGGGGGGGAGTGGAGGGCGGCCGCGGCTCCCGCTGAACCGGTCCTACTTAAGAGATCTCGGCGGCAGCCTGAGCTCGGGGGCCGGGTCTCTCGGATGCTCGCTCGCTCGCTCGCTCACTCTCTCGCCCGCGGCGGCCAGAGCGCCCAGAGCTCAGCTCGCAGTCTGCCTCGCTCTGTGCGGGGCTCTCGCCTCACTCCACAGAGGGGCGGGAGGAGAGTGGCGCCTGGTGATGACGCAGTCGGCCTCTAGCCAACCCGCTCCCTCCCTCCCTTCTCTTTCCGGCTCTGCCCCTTCCTGCGCTGGCCTTTTCTACTCCTCTCCATCCACCCCCGCCCTGGGGCGCCTGGGGCGCACTCCGATGACGCGCTAAGGGAAGAGGAAGTCGTGGATCCGCGAGCGGGTGGGTGCGCCTCGGCAGCGGGACTCGCTGCTGCTGCTGCTTGCTGCCGCCGCAGTCGCCGCCACCGCCTCTACGGCCGCGTCAGAACTAGAGAGGAAGGGGAGGAGCCCAGGCGAGCCTTAGCTGCCGCCTGATCCTACCCCTGACCCGAGGGCGGCGGGGAGAATGTGCTTCCTAGCTGTTCCCTCCAGGGCAGGTGCGGACTGCTCCTCTGGGAGCAAGGGGGACGCCCAGGCTGCGGGGCCGGGCTCGGGCGCGCACCACCCGAAGGTGAGGCTTTTGGCCCGGAGCAGGTCTTCCCACAGCCGGAGGTGGAAAAGTTGAACTACTGCCCGGTTGCTGCACCTGCTCCGGGGAGGGGTCGCCCCACCCTTCCCGTGGCGTGGGGTGAGACCTTCCTCTGGATAACGTGTGGTCGCGCGCGGTGCGAAGGTTTGATGAATTGAGCGAATGAATGAATGCCTCTTGCGTAGCACTCGCGGAGCTCAGTGGCGGTAGTGGAAGTGCCAGCGCTTTGTAAAGATGAGAGTTGTAATACTTGGGTCTCCCCCCCCCCCCCAGCCATGGAAAGAATCCGATGCAACTCAACTGTGAGAGTCGCTACTTTAGGCTTTTGTGGGAAAAGAATCTAATTGCCGGGGTTGGGAAACGGAGTTTTTACTTTTTCAAGGGGCGAATGTTGCCATGCCTCATTTTTAAGAATCATTCTTGCTTACAGTTTTGGAAGTTTGGAGACTCGCACTCGGTTCTCAGGTCCCTTGCCTCAAAATTTTGCTAGCGTCTCAGCTCTGATCGCAAATAGCTGTTTTCGTTTTGATTTAAAATAGAATACCAGGCTTGTTTATTTCCTACAGATGTTACCGAGGAACAAATTCAATTTCTTGGAAAAACACTCATGAATTTCAGGTATGGTACTCTAGGAAAAGAAACAGGAGATTAAAAGAATCAGAATCTTCAGTAAAACTGGCACTGACCTGGCTTATAGTGGAAGAATGAATTAAAGTGCAGCCGAAAATGAAAGGTAGCAGATTCCACATTCCCGTGGCTTGGACCCAGTGGCACCTCGCCCGTTCCGAAGCCCCTTATTTCTCATCTTCTCCTGAGCCATAGCATCAGTGATGGGATATCACAAGTGCCACAAGCCTTTACACGTTGTTTGGAAAAATTAGACCAAGTAAACTATGGACAAATTTGAGGAGCCCAGGGTTTCTGCCACGCCTGCCACTCCTGCATGAAAACAGTAGACAAAGGAAACTTGGCAAATACAAGGGTTCGTTTTTGTTCAAAGGCCACGGGAAAGGTAAGTAAAGGGGAGGGGAATGCCACGAAAACAAGGAAAGATAGTTGCATCTGGCCCTGTTACCCGCCACCTGAAATCCCAGGAAACAGGTTAAACATCGTGCCTTAATTACCCTGGACTTGAATGTCGGCATGATCCATTCACCTGCTGCAGTAAGATTCATCCGGAATCAGATCAATAAACAATAGGCCACAGATGGCTACAGAATAATCGTGTTGGTGTACTTCTTTTACCTACAGCAGAAATAAAAATAAATCTAGGGGATTGAGGGAAGCTGATGCACAAAGTTAACTTTTTAGAGGCCTGAATGTGAAAGGAACAAACACAGCACCCATGAAACCCAGCAGAGAACAACTCCAGAAACCTGGCACACGCAGAGTTTCAGAAGGCATCTGATCGCGTTTGGTTCACCTCTAGACACTAGGGGAAGATAGCCACTCAGGAAAGAGCTCTGAGCCACCTAATTATCAAGTAGTAGCTCCACTAAGCTTACTGGTCGAGATCTGTTCTCCTGATAACAGAAAAGAAAACAGCTGTTGCCAGAAGTCTGCAGAGAGAGGAGGAGATTCTTGAATTTCCAGCTTGCTCTCTCTCTCTTTACGTTCCTTATATTGTCTATTAATCCAGAAGAGAAGTCAGTTAATTCAGAATTCTCGAAAACCAAAATATATTTCAGCTCACATTTGCTTTCCTGGCCCATCAGTAGGTAATAAAGATCTCCATACTGTGCTAAAGTGTGCCTGTATGGGATGGGGTTCAGAACATCTTCACTTGAAAGCAAGCTTGTGTGAGACTAGAGTTTGATTATAACACACGCATGGTTTCTACTGTCAAAGACTGCATAAGTAATTACCTGGCAAAATTTCCTTTCTAAAATTGCCATACAGGGCTGGGGGAGATGCCTCCTAGTGGTAAAAGAGCACCAACTCTTGCAGGGACCCGGGTTCGCTTCCCAGCACCCACATGGCCAGCTGATATCATCCGTCCTTAACTCCAGTTCCAGTGGGGAATCCAACACCCACTTCTGACCTCCGCGGCATTGCACAAGGGGCACAAACCTACATGCAGACAGTATATTCATACACATAAAAATTTTTTAAAACCAAGTTTTTTTTTATATATTTTTAAAGTATATTTCTTGAATATACTTAAATGTTTAAACAATTATATACTGTGGGAAAATTATCAAAGCAACCACCCTGTAAGCAATCAGCCAGATCTAGAGGTGGAATTTTGCCAGTACCCCAGAAGCTGTGTAATGATCTTTCTAGACCAAGAAATGTCCCTCCTGGAGGTTGCCTTTATTCTGACTTTTGAAATCAATTTCTTTGTTTGGGTCATTGTTTTGTCACAGGTCTTTGTTTATCCCTAAGCATTATGTGTTTCCCTTTCTTTTGAATTTTATGTGTAAATGGGACAGTGTAATACGTAATCTGTTAATGCTTGTTCACATTTGTTCAACCTTGTTTTAATATATGCTGTTCAGATTGTTCATATAGCTATAATCTGTTTTCTTTAATTGCTAATGTACAGTAGTCCGTTTTTCACAATATGAAATATGTTTGGCCATTCTGTTGTCTGTGGTCATTTGGGTTCAGTTTGAAGCTGTTATAAGTGGTGTTAGAATGATTCCTTAAGTCTGTATTCCATCCCGTCTACATCAGCTTGTGTATGATCTGTACTTGGGAATATAGGTGTACACTTGAATAAATAATGCCACACTTTTCTAACATGATACACTCACACTAGCTATATGTGACCACTGGTGCACCACACCTCACTACACTTCCTTTTCTATTACCATGCTACTGGGTGTGGCGAGATAACTTATTTCAGTTTTAACTTACATTGTGCTGGTGCCCTCTTCTCAATTTAACTTACATTGACTCCATTGAAGGACCTTGGTCATGTGTCACGACTACATTTGATATCAGTTGGACTCCTAAAAAAAAAAAAAAAAGTTGGCCCAGACGGGTGGTACATGCCCTTTAATTCCCAGCACTCAGGAGCCCGGAGAGGCGAATGTCTCTTCCATGTTCCAGTTGCCATTGGGGGCTTACAGGGAGATCCTATCTCAAAAAACAAAAACACCAAGAAAAAAAAAATTGTTAATCTTCTTTGTATTTGATGCCCAGTGCCCTTTTGTAGTGTTAGAATGTCAAGATTGGAATAAAGTATTGCCACCAAATTAGTTATATGTGGGACAGATTAGTTCTAGAATAATAATTGGGACTGGGAGATGGCTCTCAGCGTAAACTGGGATCACTCTCTGTCCCAGGATGGAATCCAAGTTCAATCCAAAACCCACATGGCAGCTAACAAACATCTAGTAAACCCAGTTTCAAAGAACTAGCTCACGTATTTCTGGACCTGCATTGTAAGTGGTCATGTCTACATATAAGCAAATACACTAAACACAAAACTAAAAATTAAAAAATAATAATTATACTTTACCTGATTTTGATTGAACTGATCATATACTTCTTAAAAGTAGGACAATCATTTTTTTGCTCTTTCTTACCTTTCAAAATGAGTGCTCGTTTTGACTCAAATTGATAGGTCTCCACGTGGTAATCGTCATGGTATTATAGTTCCTTCAAGTTCAGGAATGGCAGAGTCTCTATTGCTTATTACTTTCTATTTTCTCATTGGCAATTATAAAAATGTGTTTTCCCATCAGATTTTCTCTCTTTCCTTGGTTCATTTCTGATTTTTTATAATCAAATGCTTTTTCTTCCATGTAGCACCCTACTAAAAACACATGGAATTATTTTTATGATTTTACTCAGTAATTTCATCTAGACCATGCCATACCACCCAATATACTACATTTGACTATTATTTCTTATCTCGGCTCTTTGTTAAGAATCAGTGATATTTTAAAATGGAGGGAAGCCGAAACCCTGAGAAATTAAGTGACTCCCAGAGTCAGGAAAGCAAGTAAATAGGAAAGCTGAGCTCCACCCCAATCTCCAAATAGAGCCCATTCTGTCACACTGGCTCAGTGTTCTGGGAGAATAAGGTAAAGTAATTCCTAAGCACTATAGAGTATTCATTCCCATGTACCAGAGCCCAAACTCTACAGTTAACTATTATTAGCCTAACGGCTTTCGGATTGCTGAAAGTAGGAGGGACTTGTTGGGAGAAGTGGTGTGGGGAAGGGTATATGGGACAATGGGTAGGAGATCATCAAAGCACATTATGTGTAAGTATGAAAATAAAATATGTAAATGAAAATTTAAGATTAATATTCCTAAAGAGGAATTTAGTGTAAAAATTTTTGCTTTTAAGTTTAAAATAATAATCCTAGCACTTGGGAGGCGAGGCAGTGGATCTCTGTGAGTTCAAGGCCAGCCTGGTCTCAGAGTGAGTTCCAGGCCAGCTGGGAGACAGGAGACCCTGTCCGAAAAGACCAAAAAATTAAACAATAAAAGGGGCTTGGTGGAGATGGCTCAGCAGTAAGAGCACGCCGACCCTGCTTCTTGCACGAGGACCGGGTTCGATCTCACAGCACCCACCATGGTGCTCAGAACTCGTCTTTAAGCCAGTGGGGCACAGTGCCTTTAATCCTCGCACTTCAGGAGCAGAGGCAGGCTGAACTCTGGAGTTCAAAAGCAGCCGTGTCTACAGAAGAGTTCCAACGGCAGCTAAGCGATCTATATACCCTGTCTCAATAAAAACAGTTTCTTTCATCTCCCCTTCAACCTACTGCCAATTCACCATACTCCCACGATACCTGTGCAAGTTTCACTGAAGGAAGCAGGAGAGAGGTTGTATAAAATATCAAAGAAGGTCACTGTAGATGGTGAAGCAGATCCCTAACCAGTCTGATAATGCTTTTACCAGTCTTGGAAAGTGTCCCAGTGCCCCCTTGAAAAAGAACAAAATCAATGGAAGAAAACTTGGAGAATGTTAGTAATGATTTCTTCTCTCATCCTTAATTCTTAGAAAACTGGATCATAGTTCAACTGCTGGTTTTAATAAAGAAATAAGTGAAGTATACTGAATTCCTTGTAATCATAATTTACCTAAAACTTCTAATGGACTCTCCTTCAAGATGACCACTTGGATTTTGCTGAGGTCATGAAATATTTTGTACATAAAATCCAGCCATCACATTTTAAATACTGAGTAAAACAGGCTTAAAGAAAATTAAAAGCTTACATCCCTCTAATGGTTTCAGGATGATGTTCTAAGCCACAGTAAGACCCCTGTCATATTTAACAAGAAAAAAATGAATTCATGGATTAACATACCATCCAAAATCTTTGTCTACTACCACAGTAACCTACATAACAATTAGTACTATTTACCAATACCTATATATCGGGCTGGAGAGATGGCTTGCTGGGGTGGCTCAACTTGTGCTCTTATAGCCGGGTTCACCCAAGCACCCACATGGCGGATGAGAACCATCTGAAACTCCAGTTCCAGGGGAATCGACACCTTCTTCTGAACCTCGCTCTTGCACACACGGGTGCAATAATCTACCATGCAGACAGTACATTCCATACCCACAACCAGAAATAAATAAAAATAAAAAAAAAGATGTTCATCTTGCGGAGTAGTAACACCTGATGTTATTAGAAGAAATGTTAAGTCATAGCAGTCATGGAAGCAGTTAATCTCATCAGATTTGCAAAATAATACATGGATTCTCCTTGAAAATATAAAAAGTAATTTATTTTTTATATATATTAATAATACTATATATTCAATATATATATGCTTGTTGCTTCATAGTAGGATCGAAAGGTTTATTCTGGACAAACCTGTCAGGCCCATGAAAGGAAACAGCCAGAATTGACCAGAGTCCAAGTACGACAGCTCCAAAGAAGAGTAGAGCTGTTGCTTCTCATCCACCTGTGCCCTTTTCTACAGCCTAGGGAACATCTGGTTAAGAGGAGCGTGGTTAGAATTTAAGGGCTCAATTGGGGTGAATGGTGAAACTACAGCTATATAGTCTGGACACTCATTTGATCCAACTTGATTGAACCTACAAACCCCCTCCCCCCCACTGGATGGTGGACCCATGAGCTGTGTGGGTTTGGCACAACTGCTGTGCAAATAGTTTACGCATGAAGGATTACTGACTTCATTATCACTTATGTTTAAAAAATGAAAAAAAAAAACGCAGAAGATGCACAGGCAGTTATGGCAGAAGAATGATCTGGGATGGTGAGATGGAGTGGGGTGGGTGAAGGAAAAAGGGAAATATGCCCTGAATTGAATTGGACAAATGATGATGAATACAGCATCCAGATAAAAAAAAATGAAAAGAATTAAAGAAACAGTAAGTTAGGCTTAGATGTTATTTAACTTGTGGCCCAAACAGCTTTAAACATATCCAGCTGAAGCGGTGCGAGACATGCTCAGTGGTTAAAGCACTGCTTTTTAACCTGGGTTCAGTTCCTAGCACCCACAGAATTGAATAATTCACTCAAGGCTGATACCCTCTCTTGGCCTCTATACATTGCCACGGAACGTGCGTAAGAAACCCAAAAAAAACCTGTTACAATGTCCGCATGAAACTTAAAAGTGGGACTAATTACAAGCTCGCCAGAGGTACTAGCTGTGTAACGTGGAACTACTATAGCACTTACATTAACTTCTAACATGCCATGAAATGGAGTAAAAAGCAATATCGTAAACAGACTTTCACATTACACCACACTTCATTGCCGACACAAACATATCATGCTTCCTAGCAGCTGGCTAAGTGCTAGATGTGTGAAGAGAGAGGCAGAAACGAGGCCAGGGAAATGGCTCAAGCCAAACTGTGACTCGAGTTCAGTCTCTGGGACCCACAGGTCAAAGGATAGAACCAAGTCCACAAGTTATCCTGTGATCTCCATGCATTGCACACCAAACACAAAAATAAAATTAATTTTTAAAAAGACAGGCTTCGGGGCTGGAGAGATGGGCTCATGTGATTGACCGCACCGCACTGCTCTTGCAGAGGACCCGGTTTGATTCCCAGCACCCACATGGCAGCTAAGAACCATCTTTAAACTGGGCATGGTGGAGTACACCCTTAATTCCCGGCACTGGAAGGCAGAGGCATGTGGTCTACAAAGTGGTTCCCGGCTAGCTGGGGTACAGGGAGACCCTGTTTCAAAAAAAAAAAAACAAACAGGCCTGCATCTTTGATTGTGGAGGCTTACACCTGTTGCCTAGAAATTTTTATAGACCAGAGGCGTTTGAAGGCCCACACAGTTATACTTTAAACATTCTCTAAATGTGTTCTGTTGGATAAATGGATTATAGTTTTGTTTTCTTGATAAGCCAAATGACTGTTTTATACTGGAAATGTGTGTTGTTTTTTTTTAATTTACTTTTTTTTTTTTTTTTTTCTTTTTGGTCTTTTCTGAGAAAGGGTCACCCTCTAGCCACAGCTGTCCTGGAACTTTGTAGACTAGGATGGCCTCCATCTCACAGAACTCCACCTACCTCTGCTTCCAAGTGCTGGGATTAAACTGCACGTGCCACCAGGCCCAGCCATTTTTAAAACACAAAGCAATCTGTATTGTATCTTCATACACTCTCCACCAGGATTCAGTCATTAATATTTTGCTTTGTTTGCTTTCTGGACCATTTGAAAGTAAGTTTACAGGTATTTTGATACTTCAGGTCTTGAAGTGCTCAGGAGAAGGCTACATCTCTACCTAACCTAACCTTTGATCATACCAAAGAAAAGTATTTTTAAAAAAATTTATATATAACTCAACTTTATATTCACTGTTCCTATTCTGACTATCTTTTATTTTAACTTTATTATATGTGTATAAGCATATGCCTGAATGTATGAAAGTGCAACCCATGGGGAATATATATTATATATATATATAAAATAGTCATATAGAAAAACCCGTCTATCGCAATATACCAAGTACACAAACAAACATTCAAGAGAGGAAAAAAAGAGCTACCTCTTTCCAAAGCCACCCAAAATTTCAGTAGCTGCTCTTCAGCTGGAAAGGCAGAGGCCACACAGCACAGCCACAGAAACTGCACAAAGTCTGACTGATCCGCAAGCTCTCCTTCAGTCTGATGGGGAAGAGCAGATGATAGCTGAGCAATAAGATCTCTTGTGCATTGTTTATTTCTTTTTCAACTACCTGCATGGAAAGAAAATACAACACGAACACTGGTTCTCATATTTTCTTGTATTAGCTTACTGCTTTCGAGAAATCAAATATTACTCAAACTTAAATTTTCTTTTCTTTTAAATTGATCATTCTAATATCCCAGTGCTCAGTGAGAGTTGCAAATGTTCTCCCAAATATTTCACAATCTCAAAGTATCTTGGGAGTAAGTTTTAAGTATATTCATGTGTAAATACATAATTACTAGAATACATAAATGTCATATACACTTAGGAAATACATTCCATTTAAATATACTATGAAAGGTATCATGAAAAAGTATCAGTGAGGTATCATCAGAAAAAATATGAATGTAATTTTTAAAGCCTAGGGCAGAAAGGTTTTATACTATATGGAAAAGGTCTCAAATAGAAATATATAATAACCAGAGTTCAGTGTTTGAAAGCAATTTGGCTCATCTATTTCTAATGCTAATGAAATGACAAAAATAACAAACAAACAAACAAACAAACAAAAACCCACCATCCCTTTTCCCGATATACTGAAAGTGTTGCCAAAGTAAAATATTTCTATTTGAAATACTTGCAGACATGAGGGGAACACTTGTGTCTTTTAACTTTGTCAATCATCCTTTGACAAAATCATTTGAAAAGAAAAATTTTAAAGTAAGATTTTTTAATAAACAAATTAAATCCAGGTATGGTTGTATGTGTCTATAATCCCAGCACTCCAGAGAGTGAGGTAGTAGTACTGCAAGTTCAAAACCAACTCGAACTACATGGAATGACTTTTAAAAACACAAAATAAATAAATATATACATACATAAAATACAGAGAACACCCCCCCAAAATATGAAAGATACTTTATAGCGACCCTCTTAATGACATACTAAAATTGTTAACTATGTATTCTTTTCTCCAAGGGAAGAAGAAAAAATTCAAAGTATCAGTTATACATATAGAAAAGAAAGTTGACACTCTGTTTCTGTGACTTCCACATTTGCAGATTCAAGTAACCACAGGTGGCACTATGCAGGGGAGGAAAATGTCTATAGTAGACTCTTCTTTTCATTACCCCCTGCATAATACAATGTAACAAACAACTTTTCACATTCCCTTTTTTTTTGGTCTCTTTCGAGACAGGGTCTCCCTGTAGCCTCAGCTGTCCTGGAACTCACTCTGCAGACCAGGCTGGCCTTGAACTCACAAAGATCCGCCTGCCTCTGCCTCCCAAGTTCTAGGATTAAAGACGTGCGCCACCACGCCAGGCTATGCCTTTTATATTATATTATGTATTTTAACTAATCTAGAGGTGAATTTTGTACAGTAAAAAAATATATAAATACATACACATTAAATGTAAATACTACTTCATTTTATATAATGGACTTGAGCATCCTCAGATTTTGGTATCTGCAGGGGCTCTATATTGCAGAGGGTAACTTTATATAGTAAATACAGCTTTTAAACTAAAAAGGGATCACTACTGCCTCCCTTGCAAAAAGTAGGACTATCCTAAACTAAGATTTATAAAACTAGGGTAAATATACAATCATCCAACACAAGTATTTGTTGGCATACAAAATTTTTTAATATTAGCTGTAACATAAAAATTGCACAAAATAAACTGTCCTTTCTACGCAATGCATTTGTAATATATTTACTCTTAAGAGGACAGCAACACTATTTAAAGCATACATTTGAATAACAAGACAGAACAACACTTTAGAAACAAAAAAAATAATAATTTTGAACCAATAATTCCACACCGAATTAAGTCTTTCATACTGAGTAATTCCACACTGAATTAAGACTTTCATACTGAGATTAAGACTTTAAGAGTGGATGCATTAAACTATAAAATTCTTATTTAACTTAACATCTTTGTCTGATTTAAAACAACTTAAATACTTTTGATTTTACCTTAAAAGCAAATGCTTTCAATTTATTTTCAGAATGTTTGAAAGGTAAAGTTTCACCGGGAGATGTAGCTCAGTGGTAGAATGCTTGACCAGCGTGCATGGAGTTCTGGGTTCAATATCCATTTGGGGGATTGGGGGGGATGGGGGCAGGGCTTCTTCACAGACATAGCCATAATTCAAAACTAGCATATCATTACATTCTAATTATGGCAACAAAATGCAGGTCTCTACTTTTGAGCTGCATCCATTTAGAGAGCATCTCAGTCCATACTATGAAGGCAAAAGCATTTATATCATAGGCTCTGCAAAAATCATCCTAACAAGTCACCTCAGAGGAGCATATCTCATCTAGAAAACAGAACTCACCTAAAATAACCAATCCTGGATATGAAGTGTAAAGTAGCACATACTTTATTTGCTGGTGGGAGTCCTCTATGCCAGGGTCCTAAAAGTATGGCCTACAGATAAAATTCAATCTACTTCTAGTTTTTAACCATCAGATTCCACTGGAATCATCCAAACTACTTTGCAGTCTGGAAAGCTACATAGGGAGGTAAGGTTTTAACTGGTTGGTGCTGAATTCAAACTGAGGAATATAAAAATAACAATTATATATTTCTACTCACAATCCTTAATACCCTTGCAAAACCAACACCAAATGCCAACCATAAAGATTCTGGGAATTTTAAAGTACTGAGTTGTTTGATTTTAATTTTTAAAAAGTTTACAATTAACCATTTTCCAACACAGGCGCACATCCATTCCATTGTGTGGGACACAAAGATGCATACCAACTGCTAGTAAGGGAAATAGCCTTCCCTGAAGCTATTTTTAGCCCCATTTCACAGTAGTAAGGCCACACTTAAGATTAATAATAATGCAAGGAAACTTTAAAAACATGAATTTGGAGAAAATAATACTCCTTTCTGTTCATAAGTTCCTTAACAATAAAGTCCTGTTTTTCTGACTTAAAATCTCAAGGCACTAAACACTCCACTGAAAACCTGTAGCTATATCAAAAACAGAATTTTATGTCCTAAGACTAAGTTGCTAACTATGTTTGAAGACTGTTCCATTCTTTTCAACTGCCAGATCCACTCACTTACAAAATATCTTTTGGGGGAGAGTGTCATCCATTCTCACCTCTTTTTTTTTTTTTTTTTTTTTTGGTCTTTTTGAGACAGGGTCTCCCTGTAGCCCCAGCTGTCCTGGAACTCACTCTGTAGACCAGGCTGGCCTTGAACTCCTCTTATTAAGCCTCTGCTTATTACAAAACCCAAACCTGCCTGCCTAAAAAGTAAAAATTTTAAGAAAATAATCCATTTTCAGCTCTTCACAACCCTATATTCTTTGAAAATAACTTCCACCTCTATCTGTGTCATCTGCATATCATCCAAACTACTTTGCAGTCTGGAAAGCTACATAGGGAGCTAAGGTTTTAACTGGGTTGGTAAAGTTGCCTATGTGAAGCCCTAGGTTCCATCCCCAGCACTACATGGTGGCACATTCCAGTAATCCTAGCACTTGGGAGGTCCAGGAAGGAGGATTAGAAGTTCAAGGTCATGCTCAGCTTCATAGAAAGTTCAAAGTCAGCCTGGGACAGGAGACCCAGTCAAAAAAGAAGACAGAAAGAAGAGGGGAAGGACAAGGGAACAAATTAACTACATGGGCAACTACCTCCTAATTCTAACTTCAACATCCAAAGCAAAGTCTGCTGTCTGAATGTTTGTCTTGAGAAATCATTCACACCACGTTAAAACACTGAAACCATTTCTTTTTTCATGCCTCCTGTGTAGTCCTAGGTGACCATGATATAAAAATGTTGGTTCCCTAGAAAAACAATATCCTAATCCAAGCATGTCTCTGGCCTAAAATGCAACTTCTCCCCAATCACCTGAAACTACCCTCTTAGAAACATTTTCAAATCCTATTGTCTGTAACCATGCATCTCTAGAAGCACAAACTGACCTTAACCCTAGTCAACCTCCCTCAGTAGGTATTCCTATCAAGTTAGCTTCCTAATTAGATCTGCTCCTTACATGTTCTAATTCCATCTTCAATATTCTGTTTCTTCCTGAAAGAAACCTTCCAAGGTTTAGTTCAGACACTCCAATTAGTCCAGTGTAGTACAAAATCAGTATTGCCCTAATGAATACAGTCACAACTCTATGATACTACACAGTACCAGGCAAATAGTGATCTCAGAGTAATATTGGTAAATTCTTATTACTATTACTACTATTATTAGTGTGTGTATGTGTGCGTGCGTGTGTGTGCGCGCTTGTGGAATTCTGAGGAAACCTTTGTGTCAGAGTCAGTTCTCTGCTTCTACCTTTACCCAGGTTCCAGGGACGGAACTCAGGTCATCAAGTTTGTGCAGCAAGCACCTTTATCCACTGAGCTATCACGACAGCCCAACTTTTCCTACAGTTTTGTGCAATTTGTATTTGATGGCCTCTGCTACTTGTAAGTAAAAGCACCTCAAAGACTGCAAATACCAAATGCTTTGTTTCTACCCAAATATTCAGTAAAATGCTACTGTGATTTTAAACTAATTTATGATCAAAACAATAAAAGTAGGTCCTAAAGTGAGCAAGCAACTCTGACCAGGTGCAATGTATACTTAAAGAATAGCTTCTTGAGGACCCGGGTTCGATTCCCAGCACCCACATGGTGGGAACCATCTTGGGCCGGGCGTGGTGTTGCACGGCTTTAATCCCAGCACTGGGGAGGCAGAGGCAGGCGGATCTCTGTGAGTTCAAGGCCAGCCTGGTCTACACAACGAGCTCCAGGCCAGGTGGGACTAAAGGGAGACCCTGTCTTCAAAAAAAAAAAAAAATAGCTTCTTGGTTTAGACTCCTCTTCTTCCCCCCACCAAAAAAAAATCTAACTATGCACGACTAGGCTTTTTCATCATCTTTTTGGAAAATGGAATACAAGACTTTCCCAAGGTCACAAAATAAAGTAACAAATCCAAAAATATTGTTTTATTCTAAATTTAACCTTACACTCAATGTTCAATATTTTCATGCCGATTGCCATTTACAATACGTAGAATTTAAGGTTTCTTATATAAGCATATTAAGAACAAAGCATCTAAAGAAAAATGAAACAGCTGGAGAAGATCCAGAAGAAGGAAAGGTGGTCAAAAAAACTAAGGAAAAAAGTACACTAAGATAAAAAGTTGGGACAGTAAAGAATAATCAAAATATGCAAAAGCAGAAAAAGATAAACTCGAGATTGTTTTAGCATTCCTAAAGACAGTTTCTTGGAACTTTAAGAAGGTAACTTTAAGATAAGTGAGAGGGTAATAAATTTCCAGTGCTCATCATTTTAGAATGAAGAGGGAAAACACACAAGACCCAAACATTATTATTTTGAGAAATTTTTAAATAATTTTTTAATTTTTTAATAAATTTTTAAATGGAGAAATTGGGATGGGTGGATAGACAACTCCAGGCTTCCTTCATTTCTACAAAGCATCTCTACCTACCCACATTTAGTTGTCTGGATGGACCAGAATTCTCAGTCTTACACTACCAATGTGTCTTGCTGCATAAAATTCCACTGTCTGTTTAACCCTTAAGGTATTTAACTCTGATATATGTAAACTATTACTTTGATGCACCTCTAATGTAGTATTAAAGACACCTTTATTAAATACATTCTTGAAAGAATATTAAGTTTCTCTTAAACAAGATAATCCAAGTAAGAAAAGCTCCATGCCTTTCTCCCAAATAAAAAAGTACTATCATGTATGTTACTTCCCCAAAAAAGAGGGGAAAGGGGCATTTAATTGAAAGGGAAAGTGGAACAACTTTTATAAAATGGTAATGCATTAAATGCTCTCCCTGCAATAAGTCCTCAATGAGCTGTGAATACTAAAAACTCGGAATTTCCTGAGCAACTGAAATGTGTTACTGTGTCCTCCTTGCACACAGGAATTTGTGGACTTGAGAAACAGAAAGGGGAGGAAACCAAATGCCTGTATGTAGTAAAATGAAAACTGGTCTTCCTCTCAAGGAGAACTTCGAAAAGGAAGAAAAAAAAAGAAGAAAAAGGAAAAAAAAAATTTCTTTCAAGAGTTGATCCAAGCGGTTCCCACGTGAGAATTCATGAGAGTTCCCCTGAAACAAAAACTGTGCTGGATCACAGTCGGTGTACTAGGAAAAGGTACAGCACAGAGCTGTCCTTTGTGCGCACACAGGCTCTGGGCTTCCTCAATTTCCCTTTACCAATTAGTGTCCCGGAAAGGTGCAGATGTCCACTGTGGAGATAGCATTCCTCCAAGCAAACCCTTCACCACTCCGTGCAAGCCGAAGGTTGTGGGTCAGACAAGTGCCTGGTGCACTTGCGTGTGACCCACGCACACCTCCTCACTTCTCCAGTGCCAAACCTCCCGGGAAACATCTGCAAAACTCCAGAACGCAGCACCGGCCGGCTCCCCCATTGCCACCCCTGAATGCCCTCCCCCAGGGTCCACTCACGCTTCAGAGACGAGCGGCGGCGCTGACAATGTGGGCTGGCTCCCTTCCTCCTTCGGGCTGAGGCGGCAGCTGCGGAAGGCTGGGCGCGGAACTGAGGAAGAAGTGGTGCTAGCGTCGCTCCACCAGGCAGCCACCCGGGGCTCTTCCGCGCTGCCGGGGGAGAGGCGGTGGCCGTCCCGCTCACCTCTTTTCCTCTTCCTGGGTCTCTGCGGGCTGTGGCTTCGGCCGGTCCAGGGCCACTTGTCTCGGGACAGTTACGATCCCGAAGCTCGAAGATTTCGTGAGGAAAAGTTTTCTCTGGGAGGAGGCTGCGGCCGGCCCCCCGGGTCCCCCCCGGCCCCGCTGCCCTTGGGGGCTGGGGCGGGGAGGGGGCGCCGAGAGCTCCTGGAGTCCCGCCGAGGATCCGGGGGGCGGCGGCGGGCCCAGGGAGAAGCCCCCCGAAGGGGGTGAAGGGGAGGGGAGGGAAGGGAGGGGAAGCAGAGGACGGCCGCGCCGGGGCCGCTCTCCACGCCGCCTCAGCCGCTGCTTCACATCGGGGTCCCCGCCCCCCCGGCTGGGGGGTGGCTCCTGAGCCGGGCGCCCCGGTTCATACACTCCGCGACGGGATGCTACGGCCTCGGGCGGACGGACCGGACGGCGGCGAGCCTGGGGACCCGGCGGGCTCCGATCGGCGCCGCCTCCGCTCTCGGCTCCCGCATGTGTCGCTGCGGCCGGGACCCCCCTCCCTACACCTCGGGGGTCCTTCGTCTTTTGCCCCGGAGCGAGGCAGAAACCCCAGCCCCTCGTCGGCGTCCTCTCCCCGCCGAGCAGCTACCAGCCCCGGCCCCGCGGCAGCCGCCTCCCTGCCCCCCGGCTCCGGCTCAGCTCCGGCTCCGGCTCGGGCTCCGGCTCCGGCTCCGGCGTGTGCAGCAGCCGCTGCCGGCCGGGAAGGTGAGGGGGGGAGTGGAGGGCGGCCGCGGCTCCCGCTGACCCGGGCTACTTAAGAGATCTCGGCGGCAGCCTGAGCTCGGGGGCCGGGTCTCTCGGATGCTCGCTCGCTCGCTCGCTCACTCTCTCGCCCGCGGCGGCCAGAGCGCCCAGAGCTCAGCTCGCAGTCTGCCTCGCTCTGTGCGGGGCTCTCGCCTCACTCCACAGAGGGGCGGGAGGAGAGTGGCGCCTGGTGATGACGCAGTCGCCTAGCAACCGCTCTCCTCCCCCTCCCTTCTCTTTCCGCTCTGCCCCTTCCTGCGCTGGCCTTTTCTACTCCTCTCCATCCACCCCCGCCCTGGGGCGCCTGGGGCGCACTCCGATGACGCGCTAAGGGAAGAGGAAGTCGTGGATCCGCGAGCGGGTGGGTGCGCCTCGGCAGCGGGACTCGCTGCTGCTGCTGCTTGCTGCCGCCGCAGTCGCCGCCACCGCCTCTACGGCCGCGTCAGAACTAGAGAGGAAGGGGAGGAGCCCAGGCGAGCCTTAGCTGCCGCCTGATCCTACCCCTGACCCGAGGGCGGCGGGGAGAATGTGCTTCCTAGCTGTTCCCTCCAGGGCAGGTGCGGACTGCTCCTCTGGGAGCAAGGGGGACGCCCAGGCTGCGGGGCCGGGCTCGGGCGCGCACCACCCGAAGGTGAGGCTTTTGGCCCGGAGCAGGTCTTCCCACAGCCGGAGGTGGAAAAGTTGAACTACTGCCCGGTTGCTGCACCTGCTCCGGGGAGGGGTCGCCCCACCCTTCCCGTGGCGTGGGGTGAGACCTTCCTCTGGATAACGTGTGGTCGCGCGCGGTGCGAAGGTTTGATGAATTGAGCGAATGAATGAATGCCTCTTGCGTAGCACTCGCGGAGCTCAGTGGCGGTAGTGGAAGTGCCAGCGCTTTGTAAAGATGAGAGTTGTAATACATGTCTCCCCCCCCCCCCCCAGCCATGGAAAGAATCCGATGCAACTCAACTGTGAGAGTCGCTACTTTAGGCTTTTGTGGGAAAAGAATCTAATTGCCGGGGTTGGGAAACGGAGTTTTTACTTTTTCAAGGGGCGAATGTTGCCATGCCTCATTTTTAAGAATCATTCTTGCTTACAGTTTTGGAAGTTTTGGAGAGCTGCACTAGTTTCTCAGTGTCCCTTGCCCTCAAAATTTTGGCTAGCGTCTCAGCTCTGACTCAAAGCTGTTTTCTTTTGTAAAATAAGAATACCAGGCTGATTATCCTACAGATGTTATCCGAGGAAATAAATTCAAGGAAAAACTCATGAATTTAAGGTATGGTACTCTAGGAAAAGAAATTTCGAGATAAAAGGATCAGAATCTTCAGAAATCTGGCTTGAACCTGGCTTTAGTAGTGTGAGAATGAGATTAAAGTGGCAGCGAAAATGAAAGGTAGCAGATTCCACAGTTCTGTGGCTGGACCCAGGGCATCGCTGCCGCCTCTGGAAGCATCAGTGATGGGATATCACAAGTGCCACAAGCCTTTACACGTTGTTTGGAAAAATTAGACCAAGTAAACTATGGACAAATTTGAGGAGCCCAGGGTTTCTGCCACGCCTGCCACTCCTGCATGAAAACAGTAGACAAAGGAAACTTGGCAAATACAAGGGTTCGTTTTTGTTCAAAGGCCACGGGAAAGGTAAGTAAAGGGGAGGGGAATGCCACGAAAACAAGGAAAGATAGTTGCATCTGGCCCTGTTACCCGCCACCTGAAATCCCAGGAAACAGGTTAAACATCGTGCCTTAATTACCCTGGACTTGAATGTCGGCATGATCCATTCACCTGCTGCAGTAAGATTCATCCGGAATCAGATCAATAAACAATAGGCCACAGATGGCTACAGAATAATCGTGTTGGTTGTACTTCTTTTACCTACAGCAGAAATAAAAAATAAATCTAGGGGATTTGAGGGAAGCTGAGCACAAAGTTAACTTTAGAGGCCTTGAATGGAAACGATACAAACATCAGCACTCCTGAACCCAGCAGAGAACAACTCCAGAAACCTGGGCACCACGCAGAGGTTTTCAGAGGCCTGATCCGTTTGGTTCCACCTTAGAACACTGAGGGACAGACTAGCACTCAGGAGAGCTCTGAGCCACCTAATTATCAAGTAGTAGCTCCACTAAGCTTACTGGTCGAGATCTGTTCTCCTGATAACAGAAGAAAACAGCTGTTGCAGAAGTGCTGCAGGAGAGGAGGAGATTCTTGAATTTCCAGCTTGCTCTCTCTCTCTTTAGTTCCTTATATTGTCTATTAATCCAGAAGAGAAGTCAGTTAATTCAGAATTCTCGAAAACCAAAATATATTTCAGCTCACATTTGCTTTCCTGGCCCATCAGTAGGTAATAAAGATCTCCATACTGTGCTAAAGTGTGCCTGTATGGGATGGGGTTCAGAACATCTTCACTTGAAAGCAAGCTTGTGTGAGACTAGAGTTTGATTATAACACACGCATGGTTTCTACTGTCAAAGACTGCATAAGTAATTACCTGGCAAAATTTCCTTTCTAAAAATGCCACTACAGGGGCTGGAGAGATGGCCTAGTGGTAAAGAGCACCGAATGCTCTTGCAGAGGACCCGGGTTCGATTCCCAGCACCCACATGGCAGCTGATAATCGTCTTTAACTCCAGTTCCAGGGGAATCCAACACCCACTTCTGACCTCCGCGGCATTGCACAAGGGTGCACAAACCTACATGCAGACAGTATATTCATACACATAAAAAATTTTTTAAAAATGCCACTACAGTATATGAGTTAGTTTAAAGTATATTTTCTTGAAATATACTTTAAATGTTTAAAGCAATTATATACTGTGGGAAATTATCAAAGCAACCACCCTGTAAGCAATCAGCCAGATCTAGAGGTGGAATTTTGCCAGTACCCCAGAAGCTGTGTAATGATCTTTCTAGACAAGAATGCTCCCTCCTGGAGGTTGCCTTTATTCTGACTTTTGGGATAATCATTTCTTTGCTTTTGGTCATTGTTTTGTCACAGGTCTTTGTTTATCCCTAAGCATTATGTGTTTCCCTTTCTTTTGAATTTTATGTGTAAATGGGACAGTGTAATACGTAATCTGTTAATGCTTGTTCACATTTGTTCAACCTTGTTTTAATATATGCTGTTCAGATTGTTCATATAGCTATAATCTGTTTTCTTTAATTGCTAATGTACAGTAGTCCGTTTTTCACAATATGAAATATGTTTGGCCATTCTGTTGTCTGTGGTCATTTGGGTTCAGTTTGAAGCTGTTATAAGTGGTGTTAGAATGATTCCTTAAGTCTGTATTCCATCCCGTCTACATCAGCTTGTGTATGATCTGTACTTGGGAATATAGGTGTACACTTGAATAAATAATGCCACACTTTTCTAACATGATACACTCACACTAGCTATATGTGACCACTGGTGCACCACACCTCACTACACTTCCTTTTCTATTACCATGCTACTGGGTGTGGCGAGATAACTTATTTCAGTTTTAACTTACATTGTGCTGTTGTGCAATTTAACTTACATTGACTCCATTGAAGACTTGGTCATGTGTCAACTACATTGATATCAGTTGGATTCCTTAAAAAAAAAAAAAATGTGCCAGACGTGGTGGTACATGCCTTTAATCCCAGCACTCAGGAGGCAGAGGCAGATGGATCTCTTCCAGTTCCAGGCCATCTGGGGCTACAGGGAGATCCTATCTCAAAAACACCAAGGGAAAAAAAAAAATGTAATCTCTGAGATGCCCAGTGCCCTTTTGTAGTGTTAGAATGTCAAGATTGGAATAAAGTATTGCCACCAAATTAGTTATATGTGGGACAGATTAGTTCTAGAATAATAATTGGGACTGGGAGATGGCTCAGCAGTTAAAAGTACTGGCTACTCTTGCACAGGACTGGAATTCAGTTCCTAGCAACCACATGGTAGCTAACAAACATCTGTAAACCCATTTTTCAGGGAATCTGATTCCGTTTTCTGGCCTTTGTAAGCATTGTATGTCATAAATACACTTAAATACAGGCAAAAAAACTAAAAATAAAAAATAATAATTTTACTTTACCTGATTTGATGAACTGATCATATACTTCTTAAAAGTAGGACAATCATTTTTTTGCTCCTTACCTTTCAAAATGGTGCTGTTTTGACTCAAATTGTAGGTCCCACGTGGTAATCGTCATGGTATTATAGTTTTCCTTCAAGTTCAGAATGGCAGAGTCTCTATTGTCTTTATTACTTTCTATTTTTCTCATTGGCAATTATAAGAAATTGTTTTCCCATCAGATTTTCTTTCATTTCCTTGGTTCATTGATTTTTATAAGTCAATGCTTTTTTCTTCCTGTAGCCCTACTAAAACACATGGAATTATTTTTATGATTTTACTCAGTAATTTCATCTAGACCATGCCATACCACCCAATATACTACATTTGACTATTATTTCTTATCTCGGCTCTTTGTTAAGAATCAGTGATATTTTAAAACTGGAGGAAGCCGAAACCCTGAGAAATTAAGTGACTCCCAGAGTCAGGAAAGCAAGTAAATAGGAAAGCTGAGCTCCACCCCAATCTCCAAATAGAGCCCATTCTGTCACACTGGCTCAGTGTTCTGGGAGAATAAGGTAAAGTAATTCCTAAGCACTATAGAGTATTCATTCCCATGTACCAGAGCCCAAACTCTACAGTTAACTATTATTAGCCTAACGGCTTTCGGATTGCTGAAAGTAGGAGGGACTTGTTGGGAGAAGTGGTGTGGGGAAGGGTATATGGGACAATGGGTAGGAGATCATCAAAGCACATTATGTGTAAAGTATGAAAATAAAATTTTAATGAATGAAAATTTTAAGATTAATATCCTAAAGAGGAATTTTAGTGAAAAATTTTTGCTTTAAGTAAAAAATAATCCTAGCACTTGGGAGGCAGAGGCAGGTGGATCTCTGTGAGTTCAAGGCCAGCCTGGTCTACAGAGTGAGTTCCAGGCCAGCTGGGACTACAGGGAGACCCTGTCTCGAAAAGACCAAAAAAAAATTAAAAAATAAAAGGGGGCTGGAGAGATGGCTCAGCAGTTAAGAGCACCGACTGCTCTTGCAGAGGACCTGGGTTCGATTCCCAGCACCCACATGGCGGCCAAGAACCGTCTTTAAGCCAGGTGTGGTGGCACATGCCTTTAATCCTCGCACTCAGGAGGCAGAGGCAGGCTGAACTCTGTGAGTTCAAAGCCAGCCTGGTCTACAGAATGAGTTCCAAGCCAGCTAAGGCTATAGATACCCTGTCTCAAATAAAAAAGTTTTCTTCATTCTCCCCTTCAACCTTACTGCCAATTCACCATACTCCCAGATACCTGTGCAGAGTTTCACTGAAGGAAGCAGGAGAGAGTTGTATAAAATATCAAAGGAAGGTCACTGTAGATGGTGAGCAGATCCCTAACAGTCTGATAATGCTTTTACCAGTATTGGAAAGTGTCCCAGTGCCACTTGAAAGAACAAAATCAATGGAAGAAAACTTGGAGAATGTTAGTAATGATTCTTCTCTCATCCTTAATTCTGAAAACTGGATCATAGTTAAAACTGCTGGTTTTAATAAAGAAAATAAGTGAAGTTACTGAATCACTTGTAATCATAATTTAACCTAAAACTCTTAATGGACTCTCCTTCAAGATGACCACTTGGATTTTGCTGAGGTCATGAAATATTTTGTACATAAAATCCAGCCATCACATTTTAAATACTGAGTAAAACAGGCTTAAAGAAAATTAAAGCTTACATCCTCTAATGGTTAGGAGATGTTATAAGCCACAGTAAGACCCTGTCATATTTAACAGAAAAAAATGTAATTCATGGATTAACATACCATCCAAACATCTGTGTCTATACCAAAGTAACCTACCATAACAATTAGTACTATTTAAATACCTATATATCGGGCTGGAGAGATGGCCTAGGGGTTGAGTGCCGACCGCTCTTACAGAGGACCCGGGTTCGACCCCCAGCACCCACATGGCGGATGAGAACCATCTGAAACTCCAGTTCCAGGGGAATCCGACACCTCTTCTGACCTCTGCGGCCTTGCACGACACGGGTGCACAGATCTACATGCAGACAGTACATTCATACACATACAGAAATAAATAAAAATAAAAAAAAGATGTTCATCTGGGAGTAGTAACACCTGATGATTATTAGAAGAAATGTTAAGCATAGCAGCTCATGGAAGCAGTTAATCTCATCAGATTTGCAAAATAATACATGGAGATTCCTTATATAAATAAAAAGTAAATTTTATTTTTAATATATATATATAGTATATATATATATATATTATATATATATAATTGCTTGTGCTTCATTAGTAGGATCGAAAGGTTATTCCTGGACAAACTGTCAGCCCATGAAAGGAAACAGCCAGAATTGACCAGAGTCCAAGACGACAGCTCCAAAGAAAGAAGACTGTTTTGCTTCTCATCCACCTGTGCCCCTTTTCTAAGCCTAGGGAACAATCTGCGGTAGAGGAGGCGTGGTAGAATGTAAGGGCTGCAATTGGGGTGAATGGTGAAACTACAGCTATATAGTCTGGACACTCATTTGATCAACTTGATTGAACATACAACCCCCCCCTCCCCACTGGATGGTGGGACCCATGAGCTGTGTGGGTTTGGGCACAACTGCTTGCAAATAGGTTTTACATGAAGGATACTTGTACTCATAAATTATCACTTATTGTTAAAAAATGAAAAAAAAAAACAGAGAAAGATGCAGGACAGTTATGGCAGAATGCATGATCTGGGATGGAGTGAGATGGGGTGGGGTGGGGTGAAGGGAAAGGGAAATATGCCCGAACTGAATTGGAAAATGATGTATGAAATACAGCATCAATTAAAAAAAAATGAAAAGAAAATTAAAGAAACAGTAAGTTAGGCTTAGATGTTATTTAACCTTGTGGCCCAAAAGCTTTAAAATATCCAGCTGAAGAGGTTGGAGAAATGGCTCAGTGGTTAAGAGCACTGGCTGTTAACCTGGGTTCAGTTCCTAGCACCCACATGATGACTAATACTGCCTGATACCCTCTTCTGGCCTCTATGGACATTGCACACGGAAGTGCGTAAGAAAACACAAAATAAATTTTTAAATGTACAGCATGAAATTAAAAAGTGACTGAATTAACAATAGCTGCCAGAGGTACTAGCTGTGTAAGTGGAACTACTATGCACTTACATTAACTTCTCAAATGCCATGAAATGGAGTAAAAGAGAATATCGTAAACAGAATTTTCACATTTACACCACTATTCAATTGACGAAATCAAACATATCACCTGCTTCCTAGCAGCTGGCTAAGTGCTAGATGTGTGAAGAGAGAGGCAGAAACGAGGCCAGGGAAATGGCTCAGCCAAACCTGATGACTCGAGTTCAGTCTCTGGGACCCACATGGTCAAAGGAGAGAACCAAGTCCCACAAGTTATCCTGTGATCTCCATGCATGCACACACAAACACAAAAATAAAATTAATTTTTAAAAAGACAGGCTTCGGGGCTGGAGAGATGGCTCAGTGATTGACAGCACCGACTGCTCTTGCAGAGGACCCGGGTTTGATTCCCAGCACCCACATGGCAGCTAAGAACCATCTTTAAACTGGGCATGGTGGAGTACACCTTTAATCCTAGCACTTGGAAGGCAGAGGCAGGTGGTCTACAAAGTGAGTTCCAGGCTAGCTGGGGCTACAGGGAGACCCTGTTTCAAAAAAAAAAAAACAAGACAGGCCTCATCCTTTGATTTGTGGAGCTTACACCTTGTTGCCTAGAATTTTATAGACCAGAGAGTTGAGCCCACACAGCTTACTACTTTAACATTCTCTAATGTGTTCTTTGGATAAATGGATTATAGTTTTTGTTTTCTTGATAAGCAAATGATGTACTGGAAATGTGTGTTGTTTTTTTTTTAATTTACTTTTTTTTTTTTTTTTTTTTGGTTTTTGTCTTTTTGAGAAAGGGTCACCCTCTAGCCACAGCTGTCCTGGAGTCTTATGTAGACTAGTCTGGCCTCTATCTCACAGAACTCCACCTTGCCTCTGGTTCTCCAAGTGCTATTAAATGCACGTGCCACCAGCCCAGCTATTTTTAAAACTACAAAGCAATGTATTGTATCTTCATACACTCTCCACCAGGATTCAGTCATTAATATTTTGCTTTCTGTATGCTTTCTCAAGCATGAGCAATCATGTTCTTATTGATAGTGTCAAGATCTTATAAGTCCGCTACATAGGAAACACATCTCAAAAAATAAAAAAAAAGTATTTAAAAAATCTATATCTAACTCCACTTTATATCTAAATGTTCCTATTCTGACTATCTTTTATTTTAACTTATTATATGGTATAAGCATATGCCTGAAGTATGAAAGTGCACCCATTGGGACTGGAGAGATGGCCTAGCGTGTAAGAGCGCCAGACGCTCGTACAGAGGACCCGGGTTCTTATCCCCAGCACCCACATGCGGTTGAAAACCGTCTGAAACTCCAATTCCAGGAGATCCAGTTCCAGGGGAATCCGAGACCTCTTCTGACCTCCGCGGCGTTGCAAACGGGTGACAGACTTGCATGCGACAGTACATTCATACACATACAGAAATAAAAAAAAAAAAAAAAAAAGAAAGTGCACCCATGTCATACAGTGCTCGCAAAGATCAAAGGAGGATGTCAGATTCCCCTGAAACTGGAGTTATGAACAGTTGTTAGCTACCATGTGGATACTGGAAACTGAACCCAGGTCCTCTGCAAGAGCACCCAGTGCTCTTAACTGCCAATCCATCTCTGAAGCCCCATGTCTTGACTATTTTTGATGACTTGTGTCCTACTACCTAACCTGGATCCAATTAAGTTTCTTCATGCATAGATTTCTTCAGTTCTACTTATATATTTTTAGAGAAATTAAAACTGTCCTCTCCAGTAATATTTAGAATTGCCTTATATTGTCTCTGCCTCATTTTGAAACTTGTAATTCAAATCTGTTAAGCATTTTGTACTTAGGAACCTTTGCCATCATCTGAAGCAGCTTTTGATGTTTAGAGGAACCACTCAAGCACTGGGCATTCCTGTGTTCTGAAGGGAACCTGTGCATTTATTTCTTAGACCACTGCTTCCTTCTACCTTTTCCAGCATGGCTTCACTGCTAGACCTAGATCTTTCTTCCAGGCAAAACCCTTGTTTCTTTTTTTTGTCTTTTTGAGACAGGATCTCCCTGTATGTAGCCTCAGCTGTCCTGGAGCTCGCTCTGTTGACCAGGCTGGCCTTGAACTCACGAAGATTTGCTCGTCTCTGCCTCCTGAGTGCTAGGATTAAAGGCATGCGCCACTACACCCCACACCTGTTTCTTTCTCCTTGAATTTGGTCTTTCTAGGGATCCCTTCAAGAGTACCTCCTAACTTCACAGTTTTCTTACTCTCTACCACCTTTTGGGTGAGGAGACCCTCTGCTTAGCTCCCAGAATCTGTACCTGATCGCTTTACCTGTGTCTCTTTGACCTTTCACCAAGAAACCTGTCACCACAGCTGATCACCTCCACCTGCTGTTGTTGCTCCATTGAACCGTAACCATATTTGCCTGATCCCAAAGAAAGGAAAGAAAGTAATGTTTATCAATGCCATTTTACTTCATCTTCACAACTGCCACAAAGTGAAGATTCCTACATTCCTTCTGCCTCTTTGTGGCCACATGGGAAGGCTATATTTCCCAACCTCCTTCACAGTTAAACTGAGTCATGCAGTGAGCCTGACCAGTAGAATGTGGGCAGAAGTAATGTGTATCACTAACAGGCTTAATCCCTAAAGTCTCTCCATGAAATAGTTTGTGATTTCTTCCTGCTTACAGTGCTAGAAGCAAAAGATGTTCAGATAGTGCATCACATGATGGAAGGAATTCAGAGTCTTCCATTGCCTGTTTAGATGCTACTCTCTGACCTCAATCAGTGTTCTGAGCAAATTAGAAAGTTGTATTAAGTTGCCGAGTTGAACTCCAGGCTTGCACTTACAGATATTAACAACATCAACTAAGTATAAGTAGTCTAGTCTAGTAAGGTTGAGTAACATTGTCTTTGGTCCTGAAGCAAAGATGCTACTACTCCCTTTTGTAATGCTGTGTTTGTAGAAGGGTGGGTTTGGGATTCTAAACTGTAAAAGAGGATGTAGACAACACTCTGGAGGCTGAGGCCAGAGGATCAAGTGGAGTCACATAGTAAGACTCTGCCTCAAAAAAATCCTGACACAACTGCTTGCAAATTGGTTTCACATGAAGGATACTTGTACTCATAAATTATCACTTATTGCTAAAAAATGGGAAAAAAACTGAGAGAAAGATGCAGGACAGTTATCACAGAATGCATGATCTGGGATGGGGTGGGGTGGGAGGGGGGGAAGGGAAGGGGAAATATGCCTGAACTGATTGGAAAATGATGTATGAAATACACAAAGCATCAATAAAAAAATAAAAAATAAAAAATAAAAATAAAATAAAAATCCTGAAAGGTTGGCACTTATGCAAATAATGTGCTGTGTTAGGTCAGCCCCCTTACAGGTGGATGTTTGCTTAAGGATTTTGTCATTGTTTTTAAGCAAATAGGTTTCCACTTCAAAGACAAACAGATTTTCAGCCTTGCATTCAGGGGTTGTTAGCATTTACTAGCCAATAAAGGTCATGACCTACCTACCATTGTATATGAAGGGAACTGTTCACATATGAACTTCAGCACCAGCTCTCTACACTATGGCTGACATCCCCATATTATTTCAGAGCCTCAGCCTGGAGAGATGGCCTAGTGGTTAAGAGCGCCGTCTGCTCTTGCAGAGGACCCAGGTTCGATCCCCAGCACCCACATGGTGACTGAGAACCGTCTTTAACTCCAGTTCCAGGGGATTCTGACACCCTCTTCTGACCTTGTGTGCACCAACCTACATGCAGACAGTACACTCATACACATAAAATAATAATAAATATTTCAGAGCCTGGCCCAGAGCTGGACACTTGTGTTCTTTCATTTCATTAACCAAAGGCTGTCTACTTAGCAAGCTTTTAGGCTTGAAGTTAGCAAATGGCAATTATAGTTTAGAAACCAACTTGAAGTATAGGAAGCAATTTTTTTTCTTTTTGAGACAGTGTCTCCCTATAGCCCCAGCTGGCCTGGAGCTCACTCTGTAGACCAGGCTGGCCTTGAAATCACAGAGATTCACCTGCCTCTGCCTCCCGAGTGCTAGGATTAAAGGTGTGCACTACTGCACCTGGCTTAAAGGCGGTTCTTGGCCGCCATGTGGGTGCTGGGAATCAAACCTGGGTCCTCTGCAAGAAAAGTCAGTGCTCTTAAGCGGTGAGCCATCTCTTCAGCCTCAGGAAGCAACTTCTAAATCCATGTCAGAGGGGCTAAGGAGATAGGTGGATCAGTGGTTAAAATACTTGAGGTACAGTCATGAGGACCAGAGTTTGGATCCCCAGAACCTATGTTAAAACTCAGTAGGCGGGGCTGGAGAGATGGCCTAGCGGTTAAGAGCACCGACTGCTCTTGCAGAGGACCCTGGTTCGATCCCAGTACCCACATGGCGGCTGAGAACTGTCTTTAACTCCAGTTCCAGGGGAATCCAACGCCCTCTTCTGACCTCCGCGGCATTGCACGACACAGGTGCACAAACCTACATGCAGACAGTACATTCATACACATAAAATAAATAAATTAAAAAAAAAAAAACCTCAGTAGGCATAGGAACCCAGAATTCTAATGCTGGAAGGTGGACAGTAGATGCCTGGAGCAGGCTAGTCTAGCCAATGTGCAGTTGAGAGATCCTACCTCGATGAATAAGGTAGAGAGTGATCAAAGACTTAGTGTCAAATTTGGGCCCCCACACGCATGCACACACACACATGTACCCACACTCATATGAATGCACAGGCATGCACGCACAAAAAAAATATCCCCCTCAGATCAGTTTCCCTTAAACTGTTGGCCAACTGCTACCTTAGGGAATTTCCCAGTGACAGTATCTCATATCTCCTGATCACACTGTATTTGTTGCTCTAATCCCCCTACCCCCCCATACTACTCACATCTGTCCAAAGCAGTCTTAAACACAGATTCCTTTCACTTTATCGAGCAAACAATTCCCAACTCTCCTGAGTCTCTACCTGTCAAACACACAAAGCCCATCAAACTTATAAATACTGAATGGTGCAAATAACAGAAAACACAACTGGCATAAATTTATTGAGGGGTCACTGTTTCTCTTGAGGAAAGGTCATCTGGGAATAGGCATGTGTGTACAATACTGTGCGCTCAGGAGTTAAAGGCAGGAGAATCGGGAATTCAAGGCCAGCCTGGAATATACAGAAAGATTTTTTTTTTTTAAGGCCGAATGGGGTGGGGGTGTCGAAAGTTGATTCAACAGTTCAGTCAGTTCAGAGATGCCATCAGGTAGCCAGGTGTATCAGTTACTTTTCTCCTTGATGTGACCACATGCCTGACAGAAGCAACGAAAAGGAGGAATAATGGCAGGGAAGACATGACAGCTGGAAAGTCCCTTTTGTAGGGAGCACTTGTCTCCCCACAGAAACACTTGCACACTTGTAGGAAACACTTGTATGAAGCCGCAGCAACAAAGCACCTCTCGCTCGTTCTTCTCAAAGCTGTTTATTATTCAGACAGTCAGGTCTTGTCAGGACGGTTTATTCAAGCACATCTTTTCTCCTTCTCCAAGCTTCTCCCTCTAAGCCTTCTCCTTCCTCAGGCAAGCAAGCTTCTCTCTCAGACTAGAAAGGAGAGAGAGTGTGTATCTCTCTATCTAGAAAGTCCCTCTATTTATCCACCTTCCCAGCCCAGGTTGCGTGGCTGGTCTATTGGTATCATCTGGCCTGATCTTGTATACAGGGTGCACCTGTACAGCTCAAATGGTGAGCGTGGCTTTACTTTGAGGTAGGAGGGAATCAGGTGTTAATCATAAGACTCAGGTGTTAGTCATAAAACTTTGCTAAAGTCTCGGGTGCCATCCTGGGACCCTCACCACACCTGCTCTCCACACCTTTGATGGAATAGGAATTTCCAGTGTGGCTTGTTCACATCTTTACAGGATGCACAGAGAACTAGACCAGAACCAGGACTGGCCTTGCCTTCAAAGGTCTGCCCCCAATGACCCACCTCAAGCTAGCCAGGGGTAGGCGTCCTAAAAGTTCTACACCATCCCAAAATAGTACCTCCAGCTGGGGACCAAGTGTTCAGAGGGGCCTATGAAGACATTTCACATTCAATCCTAAACCCAGGCTATTTCTCTTCTTGACATTAGTTTAGTGTTGACTTTTATCATCAAGCCTGTTGCCTAACAAGTAGCAAATAGACTGCCAAGCCCCAAGAAGTCAAATCCATGTTGATTCTTTCCCCCAGGATTTCCAGAACACTTTGGTTTGGGGCCCATTGCTTAACATGATGTCTTGAGGTCATGATCTGCTCCAAATAAAGCTAAGCAGTATTTTAGCTGGGCACTGTTGCCCAAGGATTGGAGTGAGGTTAGTGGTCTGTAAATGAAAAATGTAGAAAGAATAGAGATGGGGTTACCGGTTTCTGACACATAAAAGGACCATCTCCCCCAGGAATGAAATACCATTGTCTAAGCCCTAAAATAGCTACCACTGGCTTTTGATCTGGATAGTGGTTTTCATCCAGGACTTTGCACAGAAATATGTAATATGTAGAATCCTCCCTTTTATAATTTTAAAATTGGAATTTTAATTTTAGCAGTCCATCACTTTCACAACTCGACCACCTCATCTTCCATTGGAGTTTTAATTTTAAGATCATTTTTAAATAAATGAATTTGTGATCTCCAGATGGTTGACTTTTACTCTTTTGTATCACATTGCTTTTTTTAGACACATGCAGAAGAATGATTATCTCTTTCTTTTTAAAACCAAAAGTAACCATTTTTTTTTACTTATTTTAAAACAATTTGAAAGTCAGAGTTGCAAGTCCAGTACAAATAACTTTGTCTAGAATCATTTGGGAATAAGTTGACAGTCTTATGGTCTACATAGCAAGTTCTAGAGTAACCGGAGTTACATACTGAGACCCTGTCTTTAAAAAAAAAATCACAATATAACAGTCAAACTCAGGAAATTAACATTGGTAATTAAAACTATAATCCTGAGACCTCATTAAATTCCATACATTATTACAGTCATGCCTTATAACAAAATAAGGGGCCACTTCAGAATGTGCTGCTTTTAATTGACCCATCTCTTTGGTATCTTCCCATCTGAAAAACCTTTGGCTTTCATGGCAACCTTCTGAAGACAGTAACTAGTAATTTTTCAAAGAATCTATCAGCTTCATTGTATGTGTATTTAGCAAGAGTATCGCCAAAGTGATACCATATTCTTTCTGCATCAGGTACTGATGGTATTCACTTTAGTCTCTCAATTAAAATAGTGTCTGCCAGAGCTTCCTCACACAAAGACTCCAAAATGAAGTTGTTAGGGTTTTCCACTTAAAATTAATAACTATTTTGTGAGGAAATATTTTAAATCTGAATACATTCTTTTCATTTTATTCTTTGATTTTTTTATCAGTATGTAGTATCTTTTTTTTTTATTTTGCTCAGTGGACTGTTACCTGTTGGTATTATTATTTCGATGGTCAAATTGGCCCATATTTCCCTAGCAGAATCCTTTTTAAGTTGGCTTCTATCATTCTGTCTCATTATTGTTTGAATATTTATTTTTTTAACTTCCCAGACTGTGATTTTATCTCTAAAATCTCTTCCGTTAGTTGTTTTATGCTTTCTGTAGGGCACAGGTGAAGATACGCTTGACCTGTAGAAGGGTCATGAAAAGGTCTTGCTGCCCGGGAATGAGGAAAGGCTGAGTGCCCTGAACCACACCTGTGGGGTCAAAACTGTAGCTAGCCATCAAGGGAGGTTCGAAGTCCATTCTTAAGAATCAGCCCTTCCAAGACTAGAAACTGCAAATGACAGAGACCTCCCCTGTCCCAGCCTAAGTCCAACAGAGGGGCAAAGCCTCTAGGGAATGCACCCACTCAAAGAAGGCTAAAATTGATGCCTAACATGGGAACGACCCCATCTTCCCATCTGCTCCACAATCAGCCCACCGCCAGAGCAAGGTGGAACCATGGCTCTCTGTAGGAGACCACAGCTCCAGCTGCCGGGAGGGGAAAGCGGCTCCAGCTCCTGGGAGGGGAACGTGGCTCCAGCTGCTGGGAGAGGAACGGGCCTCCAGCTGCCGGGAGGGGCACGCGGCTCCAGCTCCTGGGAGGGGAACGGGGCTCCAGTTGCAGGGAGGGGAACGCGGCTCCAGCCCCTGGGAGGGGAACGGGGCTCCAGCTCCTGGGAAGGGAACGGGGCTCCAGCTGCTGGGAGGGGAACGCGGCTCCAGGTTCACAGGAGTGGACATAGTTTCAATTACAGTGGTTCCTGCTATTTTCCTATCTCCATATTCTGTCCACATAATTATATTTGGGTTTAAAAAAAGAATGTTTGGCTTCTGTACAGCAAAGGCAACAGCTATTTGCTGGCTTGAATTTCTCAGTAGGGAGCATCAGTATTGGAGAAACCACTTTTCACTTTTGCTTAAGGAGACAACTGGATCTAGTATTTTCTTTTTCTTGGTTAAAGATCTGGTTGATTTGGGGGGGCGGGGGGTGTCGGCTGTTTTCACCTCTTTGTCCATGGCAAGGAGGGGAAAAAAAAAGTGAGGCTGCCTCTCACTGGAGTCATGTTTGAAGTCTTCTCACTGCCCATCATGCCTGCTCTTCTCTGTGCTGACATCCGCTATCGCAACCATTTCCCTGGTACCTAGGGCCATCTTGGCTCTCCCATTATTTTCTTTCTTACTTGCCAAGTCCTGAGTTCCGAATTTTGAGATCAACATAGAAGCACCTAGTTTCAGGAAAATATTCATCCTATGTGGTAAGGTTCCTGATGCTGTCCAGCATAGCCCAGGCTGCCCCCCTGGGACATGCGTCATTCCACCATCTTCTCTCCAAGAAAGGAGAGATTATTAACGATTTAACTTTTTAAAAAGTTATGTTTGGGGCTGGAGAGATAGCTCAACAATTAAGAGCACTGGCTATTCTTGCAGAAGACCTGAGTTTGATTCACAGCACCCACATGGTGGCTAATGAGTGTCTGTAACTCCAGTTCCAGAGGATTCTACACCCTCTTCTGTCTTCCTTGGGTTTTGCATGACACAGGTACACTTGCACATGCTCACACAACACATGCATACACATAAAATATGGCAAAAAATTAAAAATTATGTCTATGTCAGGAAGGGGTGTTGTACATATACAAAGGCCACAAGAAGTGTGCCAGATTTCCTGGAGCTGGAATTAGGCAGTAGTAAGCTGCCTGAAATGGGTACTGGGAACTGAACTTGGGTTCTCTGCAAGAACAGAATGTGCCCTTCATCACTGAGCCACCTCTCCAGGCCCCATTATATGTTTATATTATCGGGGGAGGAGAGTACGCACATTCTTGCTACAATATGTGTGGAGGCCAGAGGATAACTTGCAGAAGTTGGTTCTGTCTTTAAATCATGTTGGTCTTGGCGATCAAACTCAGGTTGTCAGGCTTGGCAGCAAGTGTCTTTGTCCAGTGAGCCATTTCACCAGCCCTGAACATTTACTATCTTTATAGAACAACAAAATGTCCCAGGTTCATCTTGTACTTTCCTTCTTCTAGTATTGGAATCAGTCATTTCTCCAAGGAGTAGAGTTACCAAACAAAACACAGGATAATCATGTAAATTTGAATTCAGATGAGTAATGAATAAATGTTTAGTATATATATATGTCTCATGCAATAATTTTTTACTTGAGATCATTTGCTATTGCTTACTTTATTATTGTTATTATTTAAAACATTCTATTTATATTTTATGCATATGAGTGTATTACCTGCACATGTGTAAGTGCACCCATGTTGCGCAATGCCCATGGAGGTCAGAAGAGGACATCAGATCCCCTGGAACTGAGTATGGAGAGTTTTTAGCTTCCATGTGGGTGCTGGGAATTGAACCCAGGCCCTCTGCAAGAGCAGCCAGTGCTCTTAACCTCTGAGCCACATCTCCAGCCCCTATTGTTATTATTTTTAGCAGAATCTAGAACCCGGTCAGGGAGTCCTAGTTCTTTCAAGTGGGAAATGGTTTTTGGAGCCAAGATCTGGACAGGTCTCCTAGTTTCAACTTGAGTTCTCAACTAGGAACTCTCAGACTCCAGATTGGCAGAGTGCATAACACATATGCACAAACACATCGCCTATACATACCTATACTGAACAGACATCATATGGCTACATTATAATCCATGTCAGCTCACACTGGCAATTACTTCTGGCCCAATACTGAATTGTTTTTCCTAGTTCTTTTTTCTTTCCATATTTGATTCCATTCCTCTATAATGAGATATCTGGCTCCTGTTATCCCTAATATATATTTTTTTGTCTTTTTGAGACAGGGTCTCCCTGTAGCCCCAGCTGTCCTGGAGCTCCCTCTGTAGACCAGGCTGGCCTTGAACTCACAGAGATCTGCCTGCCTCTGCCTCCTAAGTGCTAGGATTAAAGGCGTGTGTCACCACACTGGCTCCTAATACATTTTTATTTCATCATTCCCTTGACTGCCACCACCCTCCACATCTTGACCTCTGTTTCCAGCCATCCCCACACGAGGACACATCCTCCCCAATTTGGGCTCTACAGTTCACCTAGGCTACCCCACCACATAGGTGACTCTTCCCCTTACTTGAAGTCTGGCACCTCATGTCAAATGTTCTCTATGAAGATCTCTCCCTTTTCTCCCAGTTTCTGCATCCCACACCAGGCCACCCTTTGTGAAGAAGCCTTCCTTATCCTCATCAGGATCTGTCACTTTATGGTCATAATTCTCCAGTGGACTATCTCTCAACTACAATGTGTGTATTTCACAGGAACATCGCCGCAGGGCTGTGTGCTAACCTGCCTCACTTTGGTCTATGCACCAGAGTCTTATACAAGTGATACTTGAGTGTCAGCTAGCATATTGCTCTTGTAGTAATAGTACAAGGTGAGCTTTTCAGCATAAAAGGGATTTCAAGAGCAGCAACTGGAAAACATGATTACCCAGGGAAATTTTAATTTATTTGCATTGAGCCAAAAGTAGAAAATATGTATTGACTAATAACAAAAATTCAAGAGAAGTCAAAGTTAGAAAAGTAGACTCCTAGTTAGAAACCCATGTTTGTCTACACTTCCTCCCAAAAGCCCCTAAGATAACAACAGAGGAATTTTTTTAAAGGCACAAAAAGTACAAAGAGAACAGAAAAGATAATGATTGCAGAGAGTGAATGTCAAGAAATTTTAGGAGACAGAGCATGACAAACATCCAGGGATGTCTGATTTGGAGACAAGAAAGCTATGACCTGAACTCCTACATGAGTGTCCAGCAAGAACAAGCCAGTCTCTGGAAACACCAACAAACGTCAGGAATGCAAACAGCAGCTAACTCTGAAGGTAGAAACCAAGCCTCCTCCTAAACATGAGTGGACAGTCAATGATTATCAGGTGCTTGAGGAAGGCCTCTAACATGAAAGTTTAAAAATCTATAGAAAACTAGGACAGTGTGGCAGGGGAAAGGATCAGAAACTGTGATAAATGTATATTTAAAAAATGAGGGCTGGGGCACAAAGCCCAGAGTCCACTGCTGTAATCCCAGCACTCAAGAGGTAGAGATAGGAGGGTCAGAAATTCAAGGTCATCCTGTTGGCTGTATGGTAAGTTTGATGGCAGCCTGGGCTACATGAGACCCTGTGTCATAAACAAATTAAACCGGGTGTGGTAGTACATCCCTTTAGTCACAGCAATTGGGAGGCAGAGGCATATATGTGAGTTCAAAGTCAGCTTCATCTACATAGTGAGGTCCAGGCCAGCTGGGGCTACAGGGAGATCCTGCCTCCTGCCTCAACCCTCCCACCCCCCAAAAAATCCAAGCGTGTCTTTTAGGATTATTAAAGGATTTTTGTTTTTTTGTCTTTTTTGAGACAGGGTCTCCCTGTAGCCCCAGCTGTCCTGGAATTCACTATGTAGACCAGGCTGGCCTTGAACTCACAGAGATCTGCTTGCCTCTGCCTCCCAAGTGCTGGGATTAAAGGCGTGTACCACCATGCCCGGGTAAAGTTTCATTTATTTTTTTAAGGTTCTTTTTTTTTTTTTTTTTGGTCTTTTTGAGACAGGGTCTCCCTGTAGCCCTAGGCTGTCCTGGAACTCACTCTGTAGACCAGGTTGGCCTTGAACTCACAAAGATCCGCCTGCCTCTGCCTCCCAAGTGTCAGGATTAAAGGCATGTGCTACCACACCCAGCAAGGTTCATTTTTTTAAAACAGGAAATGAATAGATGGTGTCCTGGTATGAGAATTATGACCCATTTGGACTGTAGATGCAAATACTAAGAGTTGGAAGTGACTGCTTCTAAGGAACCATGCTAAATGAGGGGAAGGTGCCTTACTGGCTCAGGTGGTAGCATGTCAGTATTATAAGGAGAGGAAAAGGCAAGGTCTCTCATTTTTCTTTACATGCCCCATCCCACATTGATAAAAAAAATAAGAACAAATTTAAAAAGTGAAATATATCCAGGTCAATACATCCACCCAAAGCATACCATGACAATCACAGAAAGTAATGGGGAAAAAATTGGGACTTAGAATCGAGAGACAAGCACCAATTCTGACCATTTATTGCTTATGTAACTTCATACATCTTAACCCTTAAATCTCAGTTTCTATATTTTAAAACTGTGGATAGGGCTGGAGAGATGGCCTAGCGGTTAAGAGCACCGACTGCTCGTACAGAGGACCCAGGTTCAATCCCCAGCACCCATATGGCGGCTGAGAACCATCTGTAACTCCAATTCAAGGAGAACTCCAGTTCCAGGGAAATCTGACACCCTCTTCTGACCTCTGAGGCATTGCACGACACGGGTGCACAGATCTACATGCAGACAGTACATTCATACATACACACACACACACACACACACACACAAAAAAAAAAACAACTGTGGATAGTTATACTTGCCCTGCTGTATTAGTTTGCTAGGGGTCCCACAACAAGTACCAGAGTGTAGATGGCTTAAACAGTAGAGACTTATTTTCTCACAGTCTTGGAGGCTGAGTCTGGGATCAAGGTGTTGGGTCTGGTTTCTTTGAGGCCTTTCTCCTTGGGTTGCAGATGGCTATCTTTTCTTTAAGCCTCTCTCTCTCTCTCTCTCTCTCTCTCTCTCTCTCTCTCTCTCTCTCTCTCTCTCTCTCTCTCTCTCTCTCCCTCTCCCTGGCATCGCTTCCTCTTCTGATAAAGACATCAGTCATACTAGATTAGGGCTCTACTCCAACAACCTCATTTAGTTGGATTCTGAGCTATTAGGCATTGTGACTCCAACACAGGACTTTTGAGGGAACATGATTTAGCCCCTAACACCTATCTATTTTCATTCATTTATTTGCTAAGATTGATGGGTCTCCACTCATGTTCCAATGAAAAGTGTTGGGAACTAGGGATTGAGATTGATATGATGGCATTTTGAAAACCGACAAAATATATATTTAAAAATCAAGGCAGGGGGCTAAAGAGATGGCTCAGTGGTTAGTAGCACTTGCTGCTCTTGCAGAGGACCTGGGTTCAGTTCCTAGGACCTATATGGCAGCTAACAGTTGTCCATAGTTCCCATTACCATGGGATCATAAGAGGTGCACTTAAATACATGCATACAGGCAATACACTCATACATATAAAATGAAAATAATAAATAAAATATTTAAAACATTTTAAGGGGCTGGAGAGATAGCCTAGAGGTTAAGAGCACCGACTGCTCTTGCAGAGGACCTGGGTTCGATCCCCAGCACCCACATGGCGGCTGAAAACCGTCTGTAACTCCAATTCCAGGAGAACTCTAGTTCCAAGGGAATCTGAGACCCTCTTCTGACCTCTGCAGCATTGCACAACAGGGGTGCACAAACCTACATGCAGACAGTACATTCATACACATAAATAAAAATAAAATTAAATTAAAAAAACATTTTAAAAATAAGGCAGGAAAGATGGCTCAATGGTTAAGAGTACTTACCTTTCTTTCAGAGGAATAGGGTTCAGTTCCCAGCACCTATAATCACCTGCATGCTTGTGTTGCCCATATATACACTTGGGCATACACATGGACGTAACATAAATTTAAATTTTTTTAATTATGGCATAGTTATTCGATTTTCAGGACAAATTAAATTGAATGAATTTAAAAGAAGAAGATAGAAAAATAGGAAGTCTGGGCGAATTATAGAACACCAATTATTATTTCATAAGCATATGATAAGTGCCAGTTTGAGTAACAGATTTATATATATATATATGCATATATATATATATAAATCTATTATTTATCCATTGCTACTACCCTGCTGCGTAGATATTGCCAAAATAGTGTATACAAAGCCTCAGAGGGCTGCCAAGATGATTCAGTCAGTAAAGGGCTTGCCATGCAAGCGTGAGGGCCCGAGTCAGGATCCCAGCATCCTGGTGTCAAATGCCTGGATTCGCAGCACTAGAGAGGCAGAGACGAAGGCTCTCTGTGGCTTGCTGGCCAACTACGCTAGCCAGATCACTGAGCTCCAGGTTGCGTGAGGGACCTTGTCTCAAATAATGAGGCAGATAGACAACTGAGGAAGACACTGGGCATCAACCTGTAGTTTTCCCAAACATGTGCATGCACACTTCCCCCCACACGCACACACACACACACACACACACACACACACACACACACACAAGAAACTCAGTAACCATTGTAAGGCTGAGCAGTTTATATGACAAGAATTGGGATCCACCTAGAGCCAAGGCCTAGAACCCATATTCCCTCACTAATCTTGACCTAGCATCACAGCCAGCAAGAAATTACAGTTAGACTCTAGTTCTCTAAATTATTTTGTTAAAAGTTAAATACATTCAGAAAACTGCAATCGTTGTGCGCAGAGACTAGCAATTAAGCGAACACCTGTGTGCTTGCCAGCTGGTTTAGGAAAGCATATTGCCGATGCCTTAGCCCTATCCATCCCCACTCTCTTCCCTCTTTCACCCAGAATTAACCATTATTCTAGTTTTGTGCTTATTCACTCACACCCATCATTCATGGACACCAGCATGAATGCATGCATGCACGCGCGCACACACACACACACACACCACACACATTTTCTTTTTTTTGTATTTAAAAAATCTAAATATTTATATGTTCGGAGATTTTCACCTCCTCCACAGGTCTCCAGAATTAATTCAGGTGGAAATGTAGCCCTGGTTACATCCTCGTAGCTGCCCAGGCTCTAGTGCCACCAACCAAGTCTCTAGAGTCTTGTTATTCCTGCTGACACTGAGGCATCTCTCACCACCAACCTTGATCTAAGGACAAACAATTCTGAGTTCCTCGGAATGTTCTAGGACATTCCTTATCACTTTAATGAGGGGACTATCCTCTGGGCCCTACCAAGGAGTATTATCTGGTAGTTTCTCTGACAATAAGCACATTTCTTCTGATCTCTTTCAATGTTTCTTTTTCTTTTTCTTTTTCTTTTTCTTCTCTCTCTCTCTCTCTCTCTCTCTCTCTCTCTCTCTCTCTCTCTCTCTCTCTCTCTCTCTCTCTCTCTCTCTCTCTCTCTCTCTCTCTCTCTCTCTCTCTCTCTCTCTCTCTCTCTCTCTTAGTTGCCAGGTGGCCTGAAATTCTGTAAGTAATCCAGGCTGGCCTCAATCTCAAAGAGATCTGCCTGCCTCTGTCTCCCAAGTGCTGGGATTAAAGGTGTATGTATGTCAGCATGCCTGGGTCTTTTTCAAATTTTCAACCCTTTCCATGTCTCCTAAGAATCTCCAGCATCTCCTTCCCACCGTTACTTTCAAGTATCCAGGGCTGGCATACCCTATGTTAGGTACAGTTTTAGGCATACTATCAGAAGTTTAAGTCCTGGGTTACCAGGTAATACATCTATATTAATATGCTCTCTCCTGTCAAACCTTGTATCCTGGCCTTCCTGGTGCTTTTAGATCCATTTCAAGGCACAGTCTCTGATTCCTGTTGGTACAGACTTGCCAAGTCCCATGATGCTTTGGGTGAATAATCCCTTTCTTCACATAGCAGTATTTCCCTTCTTGGCTCATAAGAACACTTCTAATTATTGGTCTAGAAACTGAGAGAAGAGGCAAGGCAAAGCAGACAAGCAGCATCTTGCATGGCATCTGCCCTAGGTGAGGCCTCGACACAGACTCGAGGAAATAGAAGCCTTGCTCTCCTTAGCAAGGGGAAAGCTCCTGACTATTTTCACTTGGAACATTAAAAGGAATCTGGAGATTGAAATCCCTCAAGTCCATCACCCAAATATTCCCATCATAGGTCTCAGGACTCTTAAGCAAGCCCCTAATATTTACATAAGAAACCTGTTGGGCTATGAATCCGATCTTTATAGTTCCGTTATACCTGCCATCAAACCTGGGTTTCAGCTGACTCTACTATCTATAGAAATGATGTCATGGGAAGATTTCTGCCTTTCACCTCAAGCTCCTCACCTGGGCCTGTTATTTTCTTCCTTCGTGGCTTTTTGGTTAACAGCAATCAGGCCTGCTCCTTAAATCTCATAGTGACCATTGCCGCTAGCACGTTTAAGGGCTGCTGTGCACTCTGCTGCACTTTCTTCCATTCAAGCACTATCTCAGTAATGGTAAGGCTACAGAATGCCAGAAACACAAAGCCCAGCTTTCCATAGCTGGGTCTTAGTTGCCATCTGGCCTCTGCTGACCTAGTCTTTGTTGACAAGCCAATGATCCAATTTTAGAGCCTCATTCTGAGAGTCTGCACTCTTGGACCTACAGACTTAAGCTAGATTCCTTTAAAACTAAGACTGGAGTGTATTAGTTAGCTTCTCTATTGCTGTGAAAAAAAAAACAAAACACTGACAAGTACCTACTTGGGGAGGAAAGGGTTTATTTGGCTTCCATCTCCCAGGTCACAGTTCATCACTAAGGGAATCTAAGGTATGAATTCAGGACAGAAACCTGTAGGCAGGAGCTGAAGCACAGGCCATGGAGGATAGCTGCTTACTGGCTTGCTTCCTTGGCCCATCCTCAGCCTGTTTTTTATTTATTTATTTATTTATTTATTTATTTATTTATTTATTTATTTATTTAGTGTATGAATGTACTGTCTGCATGTAGGTTGGTGCACCCATGTCATGCAATGCTGCAGAGGTCAGAAGAGGGTGTTGGATTCCCCTGGAACTGGAGTTAAAGACGGTTCTCAGCCACCATGTGGGTTCTGGGAATCAAACCTGGGTCCTCTGCAAGAGCAGTCAGCGCTCTTAACCTCTAGGCCATCTCTCCAGCCCCACAGCCTGTTTTCTTATGTAGTACAGAGCAACCTGTTCAGGGGTGGCACCACCCACAGAGGGCTGGGCCCTCCCACATCACTCAACAATCAAGAAAATGCCTCACAGACCTGACCACAGGCTGATTCAGTAGAGGAAAGCAGTTCCCCAATTGAGGCTCCGTCTACCCAGGTGTGTCAAGTTGACAGCTAAAGCTATCCAGCACATGGGGTATAAGTAGGAAATTTATGCTCTGTAAAATATGATGCCAGGAAGAACTGATGGAGGAGTGAAGAGGCAAGACAGCAAGGCAGAGGACTAATAGAGATTTCTGTAATGACCGGGTTACCACTGAAAACAGCTGAGGATTAAGCCAACCCTACAAGAACTCTCTTGGGGCATATGTGGCACACAAATCACAGTCATCGAAGGAGGCAGGTAAACAGGTATGTTTGTCTTTAACTTCCATTTATCCTTGGCTAAAGACTGTTCCTCAGGCACTGTCCTGCTCCATGAACAGATAGAAGTCTTCAATCCATAGACCAGACAGAGCACCTGGCAAAGGTACCTGGAACCAACTCACTCCAGAGTGCCTTGGGCACCGAAGGCTGTCACCTACATATCCCTAGGACTTCCTATCTCAAATAGCACACGTCCTGCTCTCACCCTTTCCTCTCGGCTTCTTTGTTTTTCTTCACAGTAGTATTTGCACCTGACATTCTATGGTATTTACATTTATTAAGCTTCTTTTTTTTGGGGGGGGGGTTCTTTTTGAGACAGGGTCTCCCTATAGCCCCAGCTGTCCTGGAACTCACTGTGTAGACCAGGCTGGCCTTGAACTCATAGAAATCCACCTGCCTTGGCCTCCCAAGTGTTAGGATTAAAGGCGTGGGGGTCTCCCTATAGCCCCAGCTGTCCTGGAACTCACTGTGTAGACCAGGCTGGCCTTGAACTCATAGAAATCCACCTGCCTCGGCCTCCCAAGTGCTAGGATTAAAGGCGTGCGCCACCACACTCGACTTTCACCTCCACTTAAATGTAGGGAAGAGCCTTCATCTGCTTTATTACTCAACCATAAGGAAGAAATTCAGACAATTCATTTTCAGCCTGGCTTCTTTCACTTATCATAATTATTTTAAGGGGTTTTCCTTCCTCCTGAATCAATGGTTTATATTTTTGATTGCTGAGTTCCACTGTGTGGTTATACTGGTATTTCTCTATTTGCTCATTCATGGGTATTGACTTATTTTCAGTTTGGGACTAGCACAACCAAAACTACTGTGAACATTTGGAGTTTTTGTTGGAATTTTGCTTCCATTTCGCTTGGGAAAAACACCTAAAGGCTACATGTTTCTGTATACATTTAATTTTCAAGAAACCGGTGCATCTTCAAAGTGTAATTTCACTGTATCATCTTGCACTCCTGTTAGCCATGCATGAGAGTTCCAGTTCTTCCACATCTTCACCAAGGGCTGCTATGGTCAGTCTTTCTTAATATTATCCATTCTATTAAGTATCTCATTATCATTTTAATTTGCATTGTAAGCCCAATTTATTGATTTCTTGGTATATAGCCCATATTTTTTGTGCCGTATCTGAGAAACCTTTGCTGAAGCCAGTCACTAAGATATCCCCCTCGTGTTTTCCACCAGAAATGATTTAATTTTGGTGCCTACATTTTAGACTCGTGATCATTTGTAAGTTAATTTTATGCATGATAACAGATAAAGATCAAGAGTCATTGTTGCTCTTTTGAATCTAAGTTGGAGTTTATTAAGACAAATATAAAGTGCAGGCTTAAGACACACACACACATACACACACACATACACTTAAGAAAAGGTCAGTTGTAGGCTGGGTGTGGTGGCGCATGCCTTTAATCCCAGCACTCGGGAGGCAGAGCCAGGTGGATCTCTATGAGTTCAAGGCTAGCCTGGTCTACATAGCGTGCTCCAGGCCAGCTAGGACTAAAGAGACCCTGTCTCAAAAAGACCTTAAAAAAAAAAAGAAAAGGTCAGTTGTTCATATCCAAGAGTATGAGGAGGGCTTAAGTGAGAGAGAAGGGTCTGTGTCATAGTTCAGCAAGTAAAGGTGCTTGATACCACACTTGATGACCTGTGCTCAACTATAAGATGGAAGAAGAAAACTGACTTGGAAGTTGTCTTCTGGCCTCTACATTTGAGGTGTAGCATGCACTTAACCACTATCACCCTGTCCACACAAATATATATATATATATATATATATATATGTATA
>VZQC01015718.1:2080385-2178566 GCA_009823505.1 Rhizomys pruinosus | reverse complement strand
AAAGGGAAATAAGCCTGAACTGAATTGGAAAAATGTATGAAATGCACAAAGCATCAATAAAAACTAATTAAAAAAAAAAAAAGAAAGATGACAGAGAAACATCTTTAAAAGTGAAAAAAAAATAAATAAATAAATAAATAAAAATAAAAATAAAAAAGTGCTTAAAAAGAGCCTGATGGCCAGGCGTGGTGGCGCACGCCTTTAATCCTAGCACTTGGGAGGCAGAGGCAGGCGAATCTTTGTGAGTTCAAGGCCAGCCTGGTCTACAGAGTGAGTTCCAGGACAGCTGGGGCTACAGGGAGACCCTGCCTCGAAAAGACCAAAAAAAAAAGAGCCTGATGTGGTGCCCCACACCTTTAATCCCAGCACTCAGGAAGCAGAGGCAGGTGGATCTCTGTGAGTTCAAGGCCAGCCTGGTCTACATAGTGAGTTCTAGGACAGCTGGTGCTACAGGGAGACCCTGTCTCAAAAAGACCAAAGAAAGTGTTAAAAAATAACTTAAGAATTTGTTTTAAAAATCAAAAAGAATAAATTAAAAGATTTCAGCAGCTCTCTCTTCCCTCCTGAATTAAACATAGAAGTCCTTCACAAAAGTGTTGAAACCTCTCTTTTCTTTCTTTTTTTCTTTGCTATGTAGACCAGGCTGGCCTCAATCTCACAGAGATCTGCCTGGCTCTGCTTCCCCAGAGCTGGGATCGGAGGTATATGCCCCACCACACCTGGACAAAACCTCTCTTTCCACCCTTTTTCTCCTTTTGCCTTATGCTTACCCCATTCCAAGGAGGTTGGGCCTGCCTGCTGTTTGCAGAGCTGCAGGCTGCACTTTCCCTGTCTTCTGTGTGTTCTGTTGGCTATTTAAGATGATGAGATGGCTCCTTCACACTCTGGCTCCCTTTTCCCTTAGCTATTTCTGACAAGCAGAAGTCCTACTGGTCCTTTCCAGCTTTTCTGCAAGCCCTGCTAATCACTCTTCCTTTGGGCAGTTGTATCTATCCCCCTCACCCCTGCCCCCAGGGGAACTCCTGTGAACTCCTGTGCATTTACACTGTCCTTGGCATTCTTTCTAGAACTGACCAAGAGGAGCCAAGTGAGGTACTCATCTGAGGTACAAGTTTTAAGGCTGGAGCCAGGGGCAGTAGTGCGTGGCTGTAGCCCAGCTAATAGGGAGGCTGAAATGGGGGATCACTTAAGCCCAAGAACATAGTGACACCCCTCCCCAATAAACTAATTCAATAAATATTGTGAGGGGCTCATAAGATCTCAGTAATCAAATATTTTCAAATCAGTATCCAACCAAGTTTCAGGTGCTGAACATGGTTATGTCTCCCCTTTAGTTCCTCCTTTATCTGGAACATTCAATGACTTTTTAAAAAATTTATTTATTACTTATTTTTTATGTGTATGAATGTACTGTCTGCATGTAGGTTTGTGCAACCGTGTAGTGCAATGCCGCAGAGGTCAGAAGAGGGTGTCGGTTTCCCCTGGAACTGGAGTTCTCCTGCAATTGGAGTTACAGAAGGTTCTCAGCTGCCATGTGGGTGCTGGGGATCGAACCTGGGTCCTCTGCAAGAGCGGTTGGCGCTCTTAACCACTAGGCCATCTCTCCAGCCCCCTCAATGACTTTTTAAAAATGTATCTTAGATCCATTTGGAGTTTATTTTTGTACAGGGTGAAAGGTAGGGGTTTAGTTTTATTCTTCTACAAATGGTGATCCAGTTTTTTGTCTTTTCGAGACAGTGTCTCCCTGGAGCCCCAGCTGTCCTGGAACTCGCTCTGTAGACCAGGCTGGCCTCGAACTCACAAAGATCAGCCTGCTTCTGCCTCCCAAGTGCTAGGATTAAAGGCGTGCGCCACCATACTCAGCGGTGATCCAGTTTTGCCAGCACCATTTGGTGAAGATGCTGTCTTTCTTCTGTTGCATCTTCTTGGCCTCTTTGTCAAATATGAGGTGGATGAAATTGCACATAGTCAAGTCTGGATCTTCACTTTTTTTTTTTTTTTTTTTTNGGTCTTTTCGAGACAGGGTCTCCCTGTAGCCCCAGCTGTCCTGGAACTCACTCTGTAGACCAGGCTGACCTTGAACTCACAAAGATCTGCCTGCCTCTGCCTCCCGAGGGCTAGGATTAAAAGCATGCGCCACCTTGCCCGGGTGGATCTTCACTTTTGTTCCATTGATCTACAGGTCTGTTTTTGTGCCAGTACCAGGCTGTTTTTATGACTATAGCCCTGCAATATCATTTGAAGTCCGGTATAGTAATCCCCCCTACATTGCACTTTGGGTAAGATGGTCATTTTACTATATTAATTCTTCCAATCATGAGCATGGGAGGTCCTCCCACATTCTGGTGTCTTCTTCCATTTCCTTCTTCAAGGGTTTAAAATTTCCATTGTAGCAATCTTTAGTGTCTTTGGTCAAAACATTGGGAATAACCTATAAGATATAGGTGTAGGAAAAGACTTTCTCAATCAGACAGCAGTTGCACAGGAAATAAGGTCAACAGTCAATGAGTGGGACCTCATTAAACTCAAAAGCTTCAGTATAGCAAAAGAAACAATCAAAAAAGTGAAGAGAAAACCCACAAAGTGGTAGGAAACCTTTGCCAGTGATACATCTGACAGAGGACTAACATCCAGAATATATAAGTTACTCAAAAAACAAAGGAGTAAGAAAAGAAATGATCATATCAAAAGATGGAGTATCAACTCTCAGCAGAGAATAAAAAAAAAAGTTGGAATAAACAGAGACTTCACAAATGAAGAAGTAAAGATGGCTGAGAAACATCTTAAAAAGTGTTCAATGTTGCTAATAATTAGGGAAATACAAATTAAAATCACTTTAAGATTTCATCTTACCCTGATAAGACTGCCTAGGATCAAAAAAACAAAAGTTACCAAATGCTAGAGAGGTTGTGGGGAAAAGGGAACATTCATTCACTGCTGGTAGGAATGCAAACTCATCCAAACCCCTATGGAAAGCAGGGTGGAGAATTCTTAAAAGACTCAAAATGAAACTACCACCTGATCTAGTCATACCACTCCTGGGTATATACCCACAAGACTCATCCAATAGTAGAGATACATGCACAACCATGTTTACTGCAGCTTTCTTCACAATAGTGAAGAGCTGGAAGTAACCCAAGTGTCCCTCAACTGACGAGTGGATAGAGAAAATGTGCTGCATCTACACAATGGAGTTCTCTGCAGTGGTTAAGATGACATCTCCTAGCACTTGGGAGGCCGAGGCAGGCAGATCTTTGTGAGTTCAAGGCCTGCCTGGTCTACAGAGTGAGTTCCAGGACAGCCTAAGGCTACAGGGAGACCCTGTCTTGAAAAGACCAAAAAAAAAAAGAGAGAGAAAGATGACTTCATGAAATTTGCAGGTAAATAGATGGAACTAGAAGCCATTATCCTAAGGGAAGTAACACAGTCCCAGAAAGATAAACAATGTATGGTGTTCCTCGTTTGTGGATCCTAGTACCAAATCCTTATTTGTTAAGGCAAACTGAGTAATTTTTTCTTTTTTAGTAAATATAATACCTGATGCTACTATTTTAAAAAGTACATTACATTGCTGGGTGTGGTGGTACACAACTTTAATCCCAGCAGAAGCAGGTAGATCTCTGTGAGCTCAAGGCCAGCCTGGTCTACATAGCGAGCTCCAGCCCAGCTTGGACTAAAAGGAGACCCTGTCTCAAAAACAAAAAAGAAAAAACAACAACAACAAAACATCAACTTGCTAGATAATTTAGGAATGTAAAGTAATATTTCTTTTTACCTACATGCAATTCTACTGTTAAAGGTGAATCCCTAAACATGTTGTAGAATTAACCAATAGTTTATTTTCAGATGTCATAATTTTGGTATATGTGTAGAATGTATACAAACATATTTTGGAGTAATACAAAATTAAAGGGAAAAACAACAACAACAAAAACTTATTCAAGCTGGGCATGGTGGCCCATGCCTTTAATCCCAGCACTTGGGAGGCAGAGGCAGGTGGATCTCTGTGAGTTGAAAGCCAGCCTGGTCTACATAGTGAGCTCCAGGCTAGCTGGGGCTACAGAGAGACCCTGTCTCAAAAAAAAAGACTTGTTCAAAGAACTGACTGAAGCAGTAAACTTCTGCCCAAAACAGTAAACTTCTGCATTGAAAAATAAGAAAAAAGACCAAGAAAAAGATGAAAGATATGTATGGCAGAATGCATGAGCTCTGGAATGGTGGGGGGCATGGAAGGGGAAATGGGTCTAAATTTGATTAAGAAATGTTGTATGAAATGCACAACAAAAAATTAAGTAAAAATATATCTTATTGGGTTGGAGAGATGCCTTAGCAGTTAAGAATACTGACTGCTCTTGCAGAGGACCTGGGTTCAATTCCCAGCACCCATATGTTGGCTAAGAACTGTCTTAGGCTGGGTGTGGTAGTACATGCCTTTAAACCCAGCACTCATGAGGCAGAGGCAAGCAGATCTCTATGAGTTCAAAGCTAGCCTGGTCTATATAGGGAACTCTAGGCCAACTGGGACTAAAAGGAGACCCTGTCTCAAAAAAGACCAAAAAAAAAAAGAAAGAAAGAAAGAAAGAAAGAAAGAAAGAAAGAAAGAAAGAAAGAAAGAAATCTTACAGATCTAGAAATTGTATGTCCAGTACCTATATTAAATAGCTCCATTTTCAAATTTTATATGACATAATACTTAAGGGGCAGGAGAGATGGCTCAGCAGTTAAGAGCACTTTTGCAGAAGATCTGGGTTCAATTCCCAGCACCCACATGTTGGCTAACAACCATCTGTAACTCCAGTTCCAGGGGATCCAACACCCTCTTCTAACCTCCTAGGGTGCTTACTGTATGACACAGGTGCACTTATGCACATTCAACCAATACACTCATACACATAAAATAAAAACAATTTTTAAAAAAACGTACTTAGAATAAGTGTTTTATAAAAATCAATGCAAATGGGCTGGAGAGTTAGCTCAGTGGTTAAAGTGTGACTACTGTACACACTTGGGCCCACAAAGGAGGACCTGAGTTCAGTTCCCAGTACCCAGCTCACAGCTGCCTATCACTCCAGCTCCAGGGGATCCAATGCCCACTGGATTCAGTGGGCACCTGCCCTTATGTACACATATGCACAACACACACACACACACACACACACAAACATAAACGATTAAAAATAAAGTTTTTTTTTTTTTTGGTCTTTTCAAGAGAGGGTCTCCCTGTAGCCCAGCTGTCCTGGAACTCACTCTGTAGACCAGGCTGGCCTTGAACTCACAAAGATCCACCTGCCTCTGCCTCCCAAGTGCTAGGATTAAAGGCGTGCACCACCACGCCCAGCATAAAGTCTCTTTTTAAAAAATCAATTCGAAAATGATGGTGAACAACAACAACAATAAAAACAAATGTTAAAGATAGGATGTTCCACTTGTTTCTGGGCCTTGGGCTCCAGCACAGCTCCAGGCAGCCCTTTCACCAACTGCCTGACGAAAGAAAGAATTCACCTGCCCTCAGCAGCTATCCCAGTTAAGTCGGGGGCACCCACTCAGCTGGCCTCAACTTTCTGACCCTTGCATGTTTCATTTCTTTCAGTAAAAGATCCAAGAAAGCAGCAGCTGTGATGAGGACATCTAAAGAGAGGGGGCTAACGAAGGAAGGACTACATGATGGGTTGATATTAAAAGAGAAGGGGGTTGTATTCAACACAGGGAATTTCAATTTTTTATTCTAGATATAAAATTCAGGCCCTTTCCAGATTTTTCTTATCTTTTGTTATAGATTTCTTTCTTGCAGCTTAGATGAAAAGAATTGTGTTTGTGGGTGTTCACATTGTGATTTAATAACCATTTTGACAGTCCTCCTTTGTGGGCCTAAGACTTTAAATAAAATCCATGAAAGTATTCAGTGCTAAATATTTCAGTATTTCTTTTGTGTTCAACTATTAATCGGAGATTTCATGATTTAATTCATTTCTTGGGGTATTATACCATTTTACGTAGACTATTTTCTTTTTTTTTTTTTTAATTTTTTTTTTTTATTATTATTTTTCTTTGCATGTGTATGAATGTACTGTCTGCATGCAGGTCTGTGCACCCGTGTCGTGCAATGCCGCGGAGGTCAGAAGAGGGTCTCGGATTCCCCTGGAGCTGGAGTTCTCCTGGAATTGGAGTTACAGACGGTTCTCAGCCGCCATGTGGGTGCTGGGGATCGAACCCGGGTCCTCTGCAAGAGCATCGGTGCTCTTACCCGCTAGGCCATCTCTCCAGCCCTACGTAGACTATTTTCTAATCTGGTTAAAACTGGTTTGGTTCTCAAGATTCTGTAAATATATGTGTAGTACCAAAGGCCTCGGTGTGTAAAGGGAAAAAAATACAAAGCCTGGAATATCTTGGTGATGTGTTGGATAGAGCCATGGTCTTTCCTGTATTGTTTTTGACTGTATATGTACAATTAGACTGCTTCGTTTGGTAATATATTCTATTTTTAAATTTTATTTATTATGTGTATCAATGTACTGTCTGCATGTAGGTTGGTGCACCCATGTCGGGCAATGCCATGGAGGTCTGAAGAGGGAGTCGGATTCCCCTGGATCTGGAGTTAAAGACTATTCTTAGCTGCCATGTGGGTGCTGGGAATTGAACGAGGGTCCTCTGTAAAAACAGTCAGTGCTCTTAACCGCTGAGCCATCTCTCCAGCCCCATGAAATATTTTTAAATGACATCAAAATGATTACAGACTAGGACTAGGTTTCTTGTTTTGTGACTCCTCTGGAATCTAGCACATAAAAGCTGCAGCCTGCCTGTCTTGGGGGAAGAACACAAGGGTGTTATATATTTTCATTCCCATGAGCACTGCTGGTGATTCAGAAATTACCTTTTGAAAACTTAAGCACAGTTATTGATTATATTGCTGGTGATCAGCAAAATTAAATTGAAATATGTTAGTTACTTACTAGGAAAGAAGATCCAGATATGTGAAAAAATTCTCTCTCTCTCTCTCTCTCTCTCTCTCTCTCTCTCTCTCTCTCTCTCTCTCAATCCTCTCTTTCTCTCAGAGGATCGAACCCAGGTTTCACATGCATGCTAAACATACAGTCTACCACTGAGAAGCCCAGATGTCTTTTTCTTGCTTCATCAACTTCGGTGGTGAAGAATTAAAACCCGCTGTGGCTGGGCGATGGCTCAGTTGGTAAAATCCCTGCTGTCAAGCATGAGAACCTGAGTTTGGATCCTCAACAGCCATGTAAAATCTGTTGTAAAAGTATGGTGGCACAGCCCTCTAACGTCAGTGTTGTGGAGAGCAGAGACTAGCAGAGCCTCTGAGCTCCCTGGCCGGCTAATCTAGATGAATTGGTGAGCTTCAGGTGCAAAGAACAGGTCCAGTCTCAAAAAATAAGAAGGAGCTGACCATCCTGGCCCATGCCTTTAATCCCAGCACTCAGAGCCAGAGAGGGGTAAATCTCTGTGAAAGCAAGCCCAGCCCAGTCTGCATAGGGAGTTCCAGGCCAGCTGGGGCTACAGGAAGACACTCTCTCAAATAAACCAAAATAATGTGCCTCAAGGGATGGCTTCAGCAGATAAGAGCACTGGCTACTCTTGCAGAAGACCCAGGTTCAATTCCCAGCATCCACATGGCTGCTAACAACTGTCTGTAACTCCAGTTCCAGGGGATCCGATAATCTCTTTGGGCATTGCACCTATGTGTGTACTCATGTACATGGAGACAAAACACTCATGCACATATAAACACATTTAATTATTTAAAAATAATAATAGTGTGGAGAGTGATAGAGGAAAACACTGGAATTTAACCTCTGGCCTCCAAATGCACATTTGTGGATATGCATACCTATACACACACACACAGATATACCTCCTTCACACACAAAATTGAGACTAGGGTAAATTGTAAACCAGGAGGGGTTATTCCTGTCACACTAATGAAAAGGAACTACTTAATGTGGGAAATGATCAGTTGATTGTGAATACCTTTGCTCTCTCATAGCTGATTACAGGAGCAAGGGAGTTCCTTAGGGAAAGAAGGGAAGACCTGCTTAGGAAATCCAGTATTACTGGACGCCGAACATCAGACAAGCTTATATCCAAGACAGCAATCTCACTTTGCTGTTGCTCAGTATCCATCACTATGTCTGGTACATAGTAGCCATTTAATCTATATTGTTGATGAAGTTTAGATGTCTACAGCCATGAAATTGCATAGAGGAAACTTAATATAACCAATTTGAAAAGGAGCCATGTGATTTTTAACTATGTACCATTCTGAAAAGACAAAGCTATAGAAACAATGAATGAGAAATAGTGGGCATTGCACTCAGGGAAGGGAGGGAGGGGAAATGGAGAGAGCTAGCACTCAGAGACTATTTAGCACATGGAAAGTCCTCTGTATGGTCCTACAATCCTGAATATATGGCACTACATATTTTCCGAAAGCAGTAACATGCACAACACTGGGCTTAAACCTTAATGTACCATGGTCTTAGTTAATAATAAAGAATATTGATCCAGCTGGGCGTGGTGGTGCACGCCTTTAATCCTAGCACTTGGGAGGCAGGGCAGGTGGATCTTTGTGAGCTCAAGGCCAGCCTGGTCTACAGAGCAAATTCCAGGACAGCTGGGGCTACAGAGAGACCCTGTCTCAAAAAGACAAAAAACAAAAACAAAGAATATTGATCCATTGACATAACACATATACCATATTAAACAAAATGCTACAATAAGGGAAATGGGTAGAAACAGGAGTATATGGGAATCTATACTTCCTGCCAATTTCTTTTTGTTTGTTTGTTGTTGTTTGGTCTTTTTTTTTTTTTTTTTTTTTTGAGACAGGGTATCCCTTTAGTCCCAGCTGGCCTGGAGCCCTCTCTGTAGACCAGGCTGGCCTCGTACTCACAGAGATCCATCTGCCTCTGCCTCCTGAGTGCTGGAATTAAAGGTGTGTGCCACCATGCCTGGCTCCTGCCAGTTTCCTTGTGTACCTAAGTCTGTTTTAATGAATGAACTCATTTTTTTAAGTTAATAAGACTTCATTGTGCCTCTTACTGCCATTCCAGGATGCTATAAAAGGAGCTATCACAAACTAGGTAATAAAAGACTATAAACAGCCAAGGTATGTTGATGTGTGTTACGTGTGTGTGTGTGTGTGTGTGTATGTGTATTCACGTGTGCATGTGGGGGTGTGCCTTTGTGTGAAAGGATGTGGACACCAGGTGTTGACCTTGGCTGTCTTCTTCAATCACTTTCTGCCTTATCATTTTGAAACAGGGTCTCTCTCTTACTGAACATAGAGTTTACTCATTTGGCTAGGCTAGCTGGCCAATGAAATCCAGGGATTCACCTGTTTCCACCTCCCCATCGCCACTCCTGGCTTTTTAGATGGGTGCTGGGAATCCAAACTCAGCCTGTCACAGTTGTATAGCAAGCACTTTACAAACTGATCCATATCCCCAGACCCCTAAGGTAATATCCTTTATCATAATTTTTATTGGGGGAACTGGGAATATAACTCAGTGGTTGAATATGTTAGTATGCAGAGCCCTAGGTTCATTCTTCAGCATCTCCAAAATAAAATATTAAAATAACAAGCATCAACAGCAAATGCTCAGTGCCAGCCTAACGAGTGCTGGTAATATATGATATTGTACAAAAAGAAAAGAAACTGCTCTGATTCTGAGAACTACAAATGAGAGATTTTTTTCCTCTTGGGCACAAGATTGTTCAGACGAGAAAAGATTTGCCTACTAAAGAAGAAAAGCAAGACACTTCAGGGATTGTGAATTGAACAGAATTTAACCAGCACTATCGCTTCTCAGCCTTTTGGTTAAGATCACGTGTAGAATTTAACCAGCACTGATTGTGATAAAATTGAGGTCTGGAGCTAGTTATGTATAAAGACAGGTAAGGCATCTCAAAACATTCATGCTTTCAGAGAGGAGCTAAAAGGATGTTGTGGTGGTTTGAATGAGAATGTTCCCCATAGGCTTCAAGTATTCAGACATTTTGTCCCCAGTTGGTGGCACTGTTTAGTGAGATCTTAGAAGGTGTGGCCATGCTGGAGGAAGTATGTCACTGGGGGCAGGCTTAGAAAGTTACGAAAGCCTTGCCAGTCTCTCTCTCTCTGCTTCCTGTGCCCATTTGAAGATGTAAACCTTGGCTTTCTGCTCCAGCTCCTGCAACCATGCCTCCCTCCCACGATGGACTATGAATTCCCTGGAACCATTAATCGTAAGCTCAAATAAACTCTTCCTTTTATAATTTCCCTTGGTCATGGTGGTTTTGTCATAGAAAAACATGGTGGTTTTAGCAACAGAAAAGTGACTAATACAGAAATCTGTACCAGAATTGGGGTGTTGGCTGTGAAGAACCTGACCATATGGGTGTTTGGAGAAATGTGGAAGACTTTGGAACTTTGGGCTAGAAAAAGCTGTTGACTGCTATAAGCATAGCTTAATGGCTATTCTAGTAGGAGCCTGGAAGAAAGCAGTGCTGAGAAAAATGTAGTTCCAGAAGAAAATAAGAACATAAGTAGCAATTAGGATATTTTGGCAAAAATCTGGCTGGAGTTTGCCCACAGCCCAAATCCTTGCCCAAGGCTAAGTTGAAAAGCAATGGACTAATTTATTTGGTGGAGGATATTTCAAGACAGCCGAATATAGAAATGGTGGTGTGGCTATTAATGGTTAATATTCTATAGATCCACAGTGAAAAAGAGCAAATGGAGCAGAAACAAATGCAGAATGTACAGTCTGGATTGGAAAACTGTGCTAGGAAGATTAATGTTGGAGCTAAGGCACGTGAAGGAGAGGATCCCTTTGATAAGGAGATTAAAGTGATTAAGGAGTGTGAACAATAGAAGGAGTACCTTCAGGGCAAGACCACATCCAGCTAAGCCTCCAACTTTTGGAAAGGAAAATACTGAAGGGGTTTTCTACTCCAACAAGTCAAGGACAGAGAAAAGCTGTGAATATGGTTGAAGTAGGCCAGGGTCCATCCCAAACTTTCAGCAGCCAAACTTGGCAGTTTCATTCATGTGGAGCTGGCTTTAGAGGCATAAAAGAGGCAAGAGTGAAGGGGTCATCAGTTCTTCCTCCACAGTTTCAGAGAGCCACCGAGGCCAGGCAGAGTGCTGCAGGGGCTTCCCTGCATAAAGAAAGCCTTGATAAGCCATTTTGTGAAGCTGCGAAGGTGAGGCCTGGTTGGCAGTGGAAACCCTAAGAACATTTGAGATGCCAGAGCTGTGAGATATTTGCCAAGGAGAGCTGAATACAGGAAGTGGTACCTGCCTAAGAAGGAGATGTATGTTACATGCAAAGCTGGAAGAGCTGAGCCATCTAAGCCCTTTGGAAGTATAGTCTTAGAAGTTACATGTGGAGCTAGTGGATTTGGTGTTTGTCCTGCTGGTTTTAGGTCTTGTTTTGGTCCAGTATTTCCTCACTATGCCTCTATTCCTCCCTTTTGGAATGGGACTGTGTATTTGGTTCCACTGTATGTTGGGAGCATGTAATTTGTCTTTTGATTTTACAAGAGAAACCTCCAAGATATAGGGGTAGGAAAAGACTTTCTAAATCAGACAGGGTGCACAGGAAATAAGGTCAACAATCAATAAGTGGGATGTCATTAAACTAAAAAGCTACTGTACAGCAAAAGAAACAATTAAAGAAGTGAAGAGACAACCCACAGATTGGGAGGAAATCTTCACTAGCAAGACATTTGACAGAGGTTTAACATCCAGAGTATATAAATTACTCAAAAAATAAAGTCAAGAAAACAAATGACCCAATCAAAAGATGAAGCAAAGTGCTGAACAGAGACTTCACAAATGAAGAAGTAAAGATGAAAGATGGCTGAGAAACATCTTAAAAAGTGTTCAATGTTGTTAATAATTAAGGAAATGCAAATTAAAACCACTTTAATTTCACCTTACCCCAGTAAGACTGGCTATAATCAAGAAAACAAATGAAGCCGAGCGTGGTGGCACATGCCTTAGCACTTGGGAGGCAGAGGCAGGCGGATCTTTGTGAGTTCAAGGCCAGCCTGATCTACAGAGTGAGTTCCAGGACAGCCGGAGCTACAGGGAGACCCTGTCTCAAAAAGACCAAAAAAAGAAATGATACCAAATGTTGGAGAGGCTGTGGGGAAAGGGGAACACTCATTCACTGCTGGTTGTAATGCAAACTTATATGGAAAACAGTGTGGAGAACTCTTAAAAAACTCAAAATGAACCTACCACCTGACCCAGCCATATCACTCCTGGGTATATACCCCAAAGAGTCATCCTATTGCAGAGATATGTGCACAACCATGTTTATTACAACTCTTTTCACAATATCAAAGAGCTGGAAGCAATCCAGGTGTTCCTCAACTCATGAGTGGATAATGAAAATGTGGTACATCTACACAATGGAATTCTATGGAGTAATAAAGATCACATTGTGAAACGATGGATGGAACTAGAAGCTGTTATGCTTCACAAAGTAACACAGACACAAAAATATAACCAACATATGGTGTCCCTCATTTTTGGATCCTAACACCAAACCTTTACATGTAAGTCAAGTTGGGTAATCTTTTTAGTGAAAACAATACCACACCCTCTGATGCCACTAAGGACATAGTTTGAGGTTCATGTCTCTAAAATCTAAGATTTATGAGAAAGAATAAATCTCTTCTTTAAACTACACTAAAAAGAAAAAAAAAAGAACCCTATACTTCAGGTAACAAATTGCTTTAACTCTGGTTTTTTTACTTTTGCTCTGAAGGTATCATATGAACGCTTTTTGTTTATTGTTTTGTTTGTTGTTGGTGTTAATTCTAAGCCACAACTTCTCATTCAGGAAGCAAACTCTATTTTATTTAGAAATGAGAGAGAGAGAGAGAGTGAGAGAGAGACAGAGAGAGAGAGAGAAAGAGCCTGGGTCTCAGAAGAGACTTTGGAATGGAGACTTTTGAATTGAGTATTGAGTATTGAGACTGATAAAGACTATGAGGAATTTTAAGGTTAGACTAAATGCATTTTGCATTTTATGTGGTCATGAGCCTATGGGGGCCAGGGAGTGAAATGTGGTTAGAATGAGAATGTCCCCCCTGACTTCAAGTATTCAGACATTTTGTCTCCAGTTGGTGGCACTTAGTGAGCTCTTAGAAGGTGTCGCCATGCTGGAGGAAGTATGTCACTGGGGCAGGCTTAGGGAGTTCAAAAAGCCTTGCCAGTCTCCAGTCTCTCTCTGTGCCCACTTGAAGATGTGAACCTTGGCTTTCTGCTCCAGCTCCTGCCACCATGCCTCCCTGCCATGATGGACTCTAATTCCCTGGAACCGTCAATCATAAGCTCAAATAAACTCTTCCTTTTATAAGTTCCCTTGGTCATGGTGGTTTTATCACAGCAATAGAAAAGTGACCAGTACAGATAAATAACCTCCTGAAATGGCAGGAGGCAAGGCTAGTCTCTCCATAATGGATAATTGCCTACAGCTTAACAGAGGTAAACCACAAACCCCTTTGCCTGCCCACCTAGGCCACCCTCCAACAGGATCTCCCAATTATAGGCAGTTCAGATTTGTAGGGGAGAAGATAGGGTCTCATCTGATGCTTAAAATTCAGCATGGCCGGGGCTAGAGAGATGGCTCAGTGGTTAAGAGCACCGACTGCTCTTGCAGAGGACTCGAGTTCAATTCCCAGCACCCACATGGGGTGGCTGAGAACCATCTTTAACTCCAGTTCCAGGGGAATCCGATGCCCTCTTCTGACCTCCACCGCATTGCACTACATGGGTATACAGACCTACATGCAGACAGTACACTCATACACATAAAATAATAATATAATAATAATAATAGTAATAATAAAAGAGTGAAAAAAATTCAGCCTTGCCAAACATAGGCTCACCCAGGAGACAGGTGCCTCTGCTCCTTCGGGCTTCCACACCTACTCCACTGCTTGGCTTTTGCATGACTTTCTTTATTCCCTGAATCTGGTCTGGGTGTACATTTATAGCTGGTTTTATCTGTACATCAGTTGCATAGTGGCCAATAAAAATGACAAAAAAGAGGCAATATAGTTTTCCTTAACTCCCATCTCACATAAGAACTTGAATTTAGTTTTACATGAAGGATGCTTATACTCATAACTTATTACTTATTGTTAAAAAAAAGAAATAAAAAATTATAAAAAAATTTGAATTTAGGGTTTGATAGTCATTATCTTCTCAAGACCGAATAATACCTGCATCCAAATGGTGTTTTTCACAGGAGCTGTCCAACCTAGCTTTTGTTTGGTGGTTTGGTCGGTTGGTTGGTTGGTTGGTTTGGGTTTTGACAGTCTCTTACTAGCCTAGAGATTGACAACTAGACTCAGTTTCCTGACCATTGGGGCTCACAGATCTGCCTCTCTGCACCTCCCCAGCTTTGGAATTATAAGGATGCACCACAACAAGTCTTTTTTTAAAACTTTTATTTGTTATTTTTAGTTTACATGTATGAATGTATTGCTTGCATATATGTAAGTCCACCTGTGTGGTACAATGCCCTTAGAGGTCATAAGAGGGTGTTGGATCCCCTGGAACTGGAGTTACAGATGGTTGTTAGCCACTGTGGGATGCTGGTAATAGAACCCAGGTCCTCTGCCAGAGCGGTCATAACCACTGAGAAATCTCTATAGCCCCCACAATGGACTTTTTAATGTGAATTTTGGGAGTCAAACTCTGGGCCTTATGATTGCAAGATGAGCCTTTTACCAAATGGGCTCTCACATTCCTAGGCCTGGGCAAAGCTTCTTAATAATGTGACATCAATGGCTTTGGGTCTCAAGGATTAGTTCTACTACTTATCATCCAGAAAAAGATACACAGTATATCATTTTCCTCATCTGTAATATAGTATTAATATATGGGTGGTAATAATACCTAGCCTTTGTAGTAAACATAATGAAGATAGAGTGAGATATAAGAAAGTAAAAGCAATTTGTAATGTGTCATAATATCTGTATTCCTTACTTCACAGGAAAAATACAGGCTGCCCAAGAGGTACCCAAGGAATGTGTCTATTTTCAGAGTATAATCCAACCCTACATGTGACCTTGAAAGACTGGAAATATGTACATTTACTTTCAATTTCAATAGACAATTATTACCAAGGCTGGTGGGTAGAGCCATCCTGTTACACACCTCACAACTGCAGGGGGTGCCATTCAAGGACCTCAAAACCTGAAAACTATATATTTTAGAACCCATTTTTTAATTTTTTTAATTTTTTATGTGTATGAATGTACTGTCTGCATGTAGGTTTGTGCATCCGTGTCATGCAATGCTGCGGAGGTCAGAAGAGAGTGTCGGATTCCTCTGGAACTGGAGTTAAAGATGGTTCTCAGCTGCCATGTGGGTGCTGGGGATCAAACCTGGGTCCTCTGCAAGAGCAGTCAGTGCTCTTAACCACTAGGCCATCTCTCCAGACCCCTAGAATCCACTTTTTAATAATGTAATAATATGTTATACACTTACTGATATAATAAGCTCAAAATGGTTAAAAGAATCAGATTGCTAGCTACCCAAAAATGCATGGCCCTCATATTTTTAGATGAATTTGAAAAGTATAATAAAGTTCACAAACAAAAGAGGTTTCCATAGTAAAGCATTGAGGAAGCCCTTTGTCAAGTGACAGAACATATATACAAGTACTGACTAAAAATAAACAGAAAAAGTTTAAGAATTTGAGCCCAAGCTCAAACTTCTTAAAAGTGTACATTTCTGCTACAAAGAAAGTATTGAATATATACTAAGCTCCGGGGCTGGAGAGATGGTTCAAAGGCTAAGAGCATTGGCTGCTCTTGCAGAGGACCCAGGTTTGATTCCCAGTATCCACATTACAGCTAACAGCCATCTATATAACTCCAGTTCCAGAAGATCTCACACCTTCTTCTGACTTCCACAGGCATTGCATGACATGGGTGCAGGCTATACACTCATACACATAAAAATGAAAAAATAATAGCCAGGCATGGTGGCGCACGCCTTTAATCCTAGCAGTCAGGAGTCAAAGGCAGGCAGATCTCTGTGAGTTCAAGCCCAGTCTGGTCTACAGAGCAAGTTCCAGGAGAGCTGGGGCTATAGGGAGACACTGTCTCAAAAAAAAAAAAAAAAAAACAAAGAAAGAAAAAAGAAATGTGTAATTAAATACAGATCCTAAAAATAGCTCTACAAGAAGAGGAAGTTTCTTCTTCTTGCAAATGAATTTCATTCTCAAAAAGAGAGACCATCATACCACAGGCTGAGCCAGCAGGAAACTCTGGTCCTAGCATTTGGAAATTTTCCAGAAATTTACTCCCATAAAGTACATGTACTTCAAATCGACAGTTCAAAGGCACTTTTCCTTTAACTTGGAAATTATCCTGATCATCATCTAGATGAATTTGAAAATGAAAATAACAGGCCAAGCACAAGATGAAGCTCTATCAGATACTAAAACATATTATAAAGTAATACCAATTAAAACCTTGTGGCACCAGAATGCAAATCGAGTTGGCAAGCCTCTCAGTGGGACACGATAGCCTGGGAATGGATTGTAGTAAGTATAAAAATGATGTTACAATGGAGTTCTATGCAGCAGTAAAGAAAGATGACATTATGAAATTTGCAGGTAAATGAATGGAACTAGAAGATTTTATGCTAAGTAACACAGTCCCAGAAAAACAAAAGACGAATGGTATCCCTCATCTATGGAGCTAGTGCCAAGTACCTAGTTACAAACTGAGCAACATTAATGTTATAGTCCTTGTGATCTGAAAACAACTGTGCTCTTATATTGTGAATCCCTAGATAGGTTCTAGAAATAACCTACCATCTATTTTCAGACCTTGGATTTTTGGTATATGATGGAAGGTATCTATGCATCTTTTAGAGTAATATAAAATTAAAGTAGAAAAATTGGAATCAAGAAATATGATATGGAAATAACACACAGTTTGTTTTCAAAAGATAAAATTTTAGAGCCAGATGCGGTGGTGTAGGCCTTTAATCCCAGCACTTGGGAGGCAGAGGCAGGCAGGTCTCTGTAAGTTCAAGGCCAGCCTGCTCTACAGAGCAAGCTCCAGGACAGCTGGGACTAAAGGGAGACCCTGTCTCAAAAAAAACAAAATAAGTACAATTTTAATATTGGTGCAATGTATCAGGTTGGTGTAATTTAGCCTTTCTAGGTGCTTAATGACCATACTTAACTCCCATACCAATTTGGCCGAGGGACCTAAGGGATAACTTTGTTCCTTGCCCTCAGAGGTCAACCAAGTCTTAGGGGACTCTGCATGGGGAAATCTCTTGAAACGTCCTGCAAATGTGGGTCACCACTCTTCCTGTTCAGGGAGGTTTTGGAGATCCACTAATAGGACTTCAGCCAGTATTCAGTCTATAAAGAGGAAAGTCTGCTCATGCTTCAGAAAGGAAGCCTGGTCTAGCAAGACCTGATTTTGTCCTCAAGTGGATGGAACTGGTAAATGAAAAACTGAAAGGAGCCAGGGGCTCCCACCCTCCTCCCTCCCCCCCCCAAAAAAAACCCCGAGAGATCTCTGAGGACCAGATCCTCAACTGACCTCAAGAAAACAAAAACCTCGGTTAATCTGGGCTAGCTGTGTGGCCTTAAGCATCCTAAAGGAAAGTAAAACCAGAAATAAATAATCAGTAAGACCAGAGAAATTGTACTTCAGATATAAAATCTGAGATCTTAGTAAAAAGACAAAAAGAAAGAAGAGAGAGCACTGTTGTTTGGCCTGTCTTCAATTCTTACTGGCAAGTGCGTTTACTCTGTGGCTGCCACTGCTTTTGCCACTCTTCATAGACATGAAACACAGCTTTTTAACCCTCCAATATGGACTCCTGTCTCTCCAAGAATCCTCCAAACCTTCAATGCCAGATAGGGACTACTGAGATACCCAGCTGTGGACTAAGCAGCTAAGGGGATTTCAGCCTCATCAGAGTATAGACTGCCATTGTTGGACTACCTGGGCTGTATCATGGAGGCCAGTGCAGAGGGATTAAGACAGGATGTGTGCTTAATGGACTTCATTTGGGGAACCATGGGAGGGAAAGACCCCAATGTGGAGCAAAAGTGCAGGATTGGTGGTTGTTTGGGATTGCCAAGGAGGAACCTTCGAGCACTTCTTTAAGGAAAACATGACATCTTTTAGAAAAAAAAAATCCTCCAATTCAGGTGATATGGGTATATTTATGTATATATAACTATATACAAATATATATATATATATATATATATGCAGTACAAGTTAGAACAACAACAAAAGAACTAGAAAAAAACTCTGGAAAGACTCAGAAAAAGATGCGAGACATGTATGGTAGAGTACAGGGACTCAGGTGGGGTGGGGGGCATGGAAAGGAAAGTGACTCTAAATTTGATTGAAAAATGAAGCATGATTTATAGAAAAAGTTTAATAACAATAAAAAAAAATTTTAAATGATGTTAAACTAAAACCACCAGGGCTGGGGCTGGGGCTGGGGCTGGGGCTGTAACTTAGTGGTACAGCAGATGTTTGATGTGTACCAGCCTGGCTCAGTGAGTAGCAGTGCTTGCTGCAGTTATAAGGACCTGGAATCAAATCCCCAGCATCCAAGTAAAAAGCCAGGTGTCGTCACATGTGCCTATAACTACAGTTCTGTGGGAGGCAGGTCAGGAGGATCACTGGGACTTACTGCTGCCAGCCTAGCTCCGGGTTCAGTGAGAGACACTGCCTGCCTCAAGGGAATCAGGTGGAAAGTGACAGGACAGACTTCCTCCTTTAGCCTCTGGGAACATTCATAAGCACGCGTACACACACATCACAGGTTTTTGTCTTTTTTTTTTTTTCTGGTGCCTGAGCTCAAACCCAGGGCTTTGTATTTGCCAGGCAAGTGCTCTAGCACTGAGCTAAATCTCCAACTCTTAAAGCACAATTTTTTAGCTGGGCATGGTAGCACATGCCTTTAATACCAGCACTCAGGAGACAGAGGCAGGTGGAGCTCTGTGAGTTCAAAGCCTGCATGGTCTACATAATGAATTCCAGTACATGTGAGGCTACAGGGAGACCCTATCTAAAAAACAAACAAACAAACAAAACCCCCCCCAAATTTTTAAAAAAAGAATAAAAATAACATGTCCAGTCTATAAAGAGGAAAGTCTGCTCATGCTTCAGAAAAGGAAGCCTGGTCTAGCAAGACCTGATTTTGTCCTCAAGTGGATGGAACTGGTAAATGAAAAACTGAAAGGAGCCAGGGGCTCCCACCCTCCTCCCCCCAAAAAAAACCCCGATTCAGTTTTTAGTACCCCTTTGGTTCAGTTTTTAGTATCCCCTCCAGAGGTCATATAACAAAGCAATTGCAAAGGGGCTGTATATAAAATATATATAAATGATTATATGATAGATATATATGATCTTTCCTTTCCAACTGATTTCCAGTTGATGTTCATACAGTGCACTGTTGTAGCTTTTTTTTTAATTTATTATTTATTTCTGTATGTGTATGAATGCACTGTCTGCATGCAAGTTTGTGCACCCGTGTCGTGCAACGCCGCGGAGGTCAGAAGAGGGTCTCGGATTCCCCTGGAGCTGGAGTTGTCCTGGAACTGGAGTTTCAGACGGTTCTCGGCCGCCATGTGGGTGCTGGGGATCGAACCCGGGTCCTCTGCAAGAGCGGTCGGCGCTCTTAACCGCTAGGCTATCTCTCCAGCCCAGCTTTTTTTTTTTTTTTAAATGTGTATGAATGTACTGTCTGCATGGAGGTCTGTGTACCTGGGTCGTGCAATGCCGCAGAGGTCAGAAGAGGATGTCAGATTCCCCTGGAACTGGAGTTAAAGACGGTCCTCAGCCGCCATGTGGGTGCTGGGGATCGAACCCAGGTCCTCTGCAAGAGCAGTCAGCACTCTCAACCTCTAGACCATCTCTCCATTGTTTTCTATTGCTGTGATAAAACACTGACCAAAAACAGCTTGGGTAAGCAAGGGTGTATTGCAATGTACTCTTCCAAGTGACAGTCTATCACTGAAGGAATTAAGCTGGGCAGGAACTGAAGTACAGACCATGGGTGAACACTGCTTACTGACTTGCTCCTCTGGCTTGTGTTCAGCCTGCTTCCTTACACAGCCCAGGACCACCCGCCCAGGGGTGGTACACCAACAGTGGGATCAGCACCTCGCACATCCCTCAGCAATCAACAGAATGCCTTGCCCACAGACCAGTCTGATGGATGAAATTTAAAAGCTGAGGTTCCCTCCTCCCAGGTATATCAAGGTGACAACTGAAGCCAACTTCACATTCTATCACTAGTCAACCTCAATACACAAACACATCACTTTAAACCATGACTTTTCCTCTTTTTTTTTGTACCCAAGATCTCACATTAATATCACAGTATAAGACACAGTATAACTTTAAAAGTCTCAGTCTTTAAAAATTCTCTCACTTAAAAGTTCAGTGTCATAAGACTCAACAGAAGAAAGACAGCATCTTCACCAAATGGTGCTGGAAAAACTGGATCACCGCTGGGTGTGGTGGCGCATGCCTTTAATCCTAGCACTTGGGAGGCAGAGGCAGGCGGATCTTTGTGAGTTCAAGGTCTACAGAGTGAGTTCCAGGCCAGCTGGGGCTATAGGGAGACCCTGTCTCAAAAAGACAAAAAAAAAAAAAATAGTACAGCATCTCTCTAAAATAATCCAAAGTCTCTCAACTGTGGTCTCCTGTAAAATAAAAAATAAGTTACATACTTTCTTATTTCAAAAGGGATTAACCAGACACACTGAAATAAAACTAAAAACTAAGGTTCAAACTAGGTACTAAGGAGGCAAAGGCAGGCAGGCAGTCCTCTGAATTCAAGGTCAGCCTGGTCTACACAGTGAGTTCCAGGCCATCCAGGGTTACATAGTGAAACTGTCTCAAAAAATAAGTAAACAAAAACAAAAAACCAAAGTCCAGCAAGGCTGAACACTATCTAACATGTGGGATTCACTCAACATCTTCTGAACTCCAAAAGGCTTAGGCAGATGTACTTTTCTGGCTCCGTCATCTACAACACACATCTTATCTCACGGGTTCAGACCATCTCCACTCCACACTGATGGATCCCCTTGGTGGTCATCCCATGTTTCTAGCATCTCCAATATGCTGGGGTCTCCACTACAACTGAAGCTGCACCTTCACCAAGGGCCTCCTAGCCTCTCTGCGGAGATTCCAACTCTGCTAAAGGGTGCCAAGCCTTAACTGTTCCCTATGACCCCTTCATACTTTCAAAACCAGTACTGTTGGACTCAAACTGCCACACTCACAAAAGAAACCAATGAGGGGCCACAGATTAATACAAAATTTATTTAATTTGCTGGTGTACCAGAACCCAATTAAGAAAACTGACGCATCAGAGAAGTCAATTATTGATGAGTCAGGGACGCAACCCACTGCACGCAGGGATGGTTGCGACTCTGACTCTCTGTTACACAGACCTTTTAAAGACAAAAACCACAAACTAGAGGAATTTGGTGATATACATACATACACAATTGCAAGGCTATAGAAACACAGTGCAAGCAGTGGTGAACTTTAAGCTGATTGGTTGTGTTTAGCAGCGTGAAGCCCCTTGGAGAGGAATGGGCTTCTTAGGGGGTAGGAAGTACTCCTTCAGGGCTGGAAAAGTTCATCCTGACCTCAGGTAGCTGTGGGAACCAGGAACTCAGGGTTGGACTGTATTCTTGCAGTTAAGGTAGTCATGGGAACCAGGCTTGCTTCAACTAGATTAACTCTTTCTGACCCGGTCGTAACAGTACCATGTAGCAGCTCTTATACATGACCAAGTTTAGCTCCATCTTGAGAAGTAGCCTTGGCCACTGTGGCCAAGCACCTGTTTGCTAATCCTAAGGAAGTACTTTCCAGAAGATTTCACTTCAGTGATGCTGGTCTCTTGTTACTCATAGCTGATTCTTTAGGCCCAGCCAACCAGAAATTACATATTCTCAATTCAAAATATCACAGAAATGGTCCACATAGAATCTTTGATGAAGTCTTGAACTCCCCCTGAAACTTCACTAGGCAGGCCAGCAACATCTTCATTTCCCCATAACAGCTCCTATAGAATAGCTCACTAAGCTCCAAGCACTAGCTTTTCGGACCCAAAGTTCCAAAGACTTCCACAATCCTCCCCGAAACAGCCTGGTCAGGTCTGTCTTAACGGTACCCCAATTCTGGTACCAATTTCTGTTAGTTTTCCATCTACCGATGTGATAAAACACTGACCAAAACCAACTTGGGAAGGAAAGGGTTTATTTCAGTTTACAAGTCCTGGATCACAGTCCATCACTGAGGGTAGTCAGGGCAGGAACTCAACTCAGGAACCTGGAGAAAGAAATTGAAGCAGGGCTGGAGAGGTGGCCTAGTGGTTAAGAGCACTGACTGCTCTTGCAGAGGACCCGGGTTCGATCCCCAGCACCCACATGGCAGCTGAGAACCATCTTTAACTCCCGTTCCAGGGAAATCTGACACCCTCTTCTGACCTCCAAGGCATTGCACAACACGGGTGCACAAACCTACATACAGACAGTAAAATAAAAAGAAATTGAAGCAGAGATGATGGAAGACTAGCTTGCTCCTCTGGCCTGTGCTCAGTCTTTTCTTTCTTTCTTTCTTTCTTTCTTTCTTTCTTTCTTTCTTTCTTTCTTTCTTTCTTTCTTTCTTTCTTTCTCTCTCTCTCTCTTTCTCTTTCTTTCTTTCTTTCTTTCTCTCTTTCTTTCTTTCTTTTTCTTTTTTGAGATAGGGTCTCCTTGTAGCCTCAGCTGGGTTGGCCTGGAGCTCCATATTAGATGACCAGCTGGCCTTGATCTCACAGAGATCTACCTGGCTCTGCTTCTGCCTCCAGGGTGCTGGGATTAAATGCAGGTGCCACCATGCCCAGCTCAGCCAGCTTTCTTATACAACCTATGTTCACCTGCCTCAGGAGTGGCACCACTCACAGCGTGCTGGGCCCTCCCACATCACTCAGCAATCAGGAAAATGCCTCACAGAAATACTTACAGGCCAATCTGATAGGAGAAATTCCCCAACTGAGGTTCACCCTTTCTAGGTGTGCCATGTTGACAACTGAAGCCAACCATGACAGACTCCAGCACCTTGATTTTAGATTTCTCGGCCTCCAGAGCAAGAATAAATATCTGCTATTTATAAGTTACCACGCAATTTCATAGCGACCCCCTTCCTCCTGGGAATCTACCTTTCAGATCCACTCCTGACCATGTCATACACAGAGATCCCTGATGTTTTTTGTTTTTTGGTCTTTGTGAGACAGGGTTTCCCTTTAGTCTCAGCTGGCTTGGAACTCACTCTGTAGACCAGGCTGGCCTTGAACTCACAGAGATCCACCTGCCTCTGCCTCCAAGTGAAGTGCTGGGATTAAAGTTGTGCGCCACCATACCCAGCCCTGATTTTCTTATTATTTATTTATTTATTTATTTATTTATTTATTTTTATGTGTATAATGTCTGCATGTAGGTTGGTGCACCCATATCGTGCAATGCTTTGGAGGTCAGAAGAGGATGTTGGATTCCCCTGGAACTGGAGTTAAAGACAGTTCTTAGCCGCCATGTGGGTGCTGGGAATCAAACCTGGGTCCTCTGCAAGAGCAGTCGGTGCTCTTAACCACTGAGCCACCTCTCCAGCCCCTGATTATCTTTTTTAAATCAGCTCATCCCTATTAGATAGATGACTTCATTCATTTTTTTTTTTCATAAGTAGTTACTTAGTACCTGTATTTAGTAGATCCTAGGTATAAACAAAGCATTCTTCCTTTCTTGGAACTTTTAAGTTTATTGGAAGAAATAAGCATAAACAAGTAAAAAACTCAACACAATTTTGGTAATTCATAAGAAGGAAACAAACAGAATTTCGTGCTAGCTGGTCAGGGAACACCCCCTTGAAAAGGAGATCTAAAGCATGAAGAAAGCCACTCAGAAAAAGGAAAATTCACAGCTTATTGGATGGCTTATTCACCTGGGACTGCACAAGCCAGGGCTCCATGCATGAAGTTAGTTGTGTATGATTAGAAAATACCATATCAAGAATGCCTTTGGGCTGGAGGGATGGCTTAGTGGTTAAGAGCATTGACTGCTCTTGCAGAGGACCGGGGTTTGATTCCCAGCACCCACATGGCGGCTAAGAACCATCTTAGGCCAGGTGTAGTGGTGCACACCTTTAATCCCAGCACTTCACTTGGGAGGCAGAGGCAGGCGGCTCTCTGTGAGTTCAAGGCCAGCCTGGTCTACATAGTGAGCTCCAGGCCAGCTGGGACTAAGACCAAAAAAAAAAAAAAAAAATGCCTTTGCCAATACTGGTTGGCTTTTATTTAAAATACAACTTGCAACTTGGCAAATTTCCATGAACAGTGATGTAGCTGATGCCTTCCTGCTTTATACTTTCTCTTTACTGATCTATTTTCAAAATTACTAGCAGGATTCTTAGGATTCTTTCATATGAACTTGATATTCACAAAATAATTGGATGTGTTCTAGATTGCTTCTCCATTGCTGTGACAAAACACTCTCACCTGTACCAACTTCAGGAGAAAAGGGTTTATTTTGCTTCACCTCCAAGGTCACAATTAATCACTGAGGGCTCCCAATATAGGAGCTGAAGGCAGGAACCTGGAGGCAGGGGCTGAAACACAGGCCATGGAGGCGCTGCTTACTGGCTTGCTCCCCTGACCCAGGCCCAACCTGCTTTCTTATACAGTACACAACAACCTGCCCAGGGGTGGCACCACCCACTGTGGGCTAGGCCCTCCCACATCACTCAACAATGAAGAAAATATCCAACAGACATGGCCACAGGCCAGTCCAATGGAGGCAGTTCTCCAACTGAGGCTCCCTCAACCCAGGTATGTCAAGTTGACACTAAAGCAATCTAGCACAGGGTGGGACTGTGTTTGATATTTCTTTCACTCTACATCAGGCTGGGAAAGGACATCTTGAAGACTCATCACATCCATGAATGTGAACTAGCACCTCACTTACTTACATCTTTTATTCCTTGGCTTTCTTTTTGAAACAGGGGTTTGCTGTGTTGCCCTGGGTGGTCTCGCACTGCTCCACTCTAGCCTCCTGTTGGCTGGAACTTTGGAGATGTATATGCCACCCTGCCAGGCTTAGACCTTTGAGTTCTTCTGTCAGAATTTTGTAGGTTTCCTCATATACATCTTGAACATATTTTGTCTATAGCCAGGGATATTTTTTATTTTATATGTGTATGAAGGTACTGTCTGCATGTAGGTTTGTGCACCCATGTCATGGAATGCTGTGGAGGTCAGAAGAGGGCGTCGGATTCCCCTGGAACTGGAGTCAAAGACAGTTCTCAGCTGCCATGTGGGTGCTGGGAATCGAACCCAGGTCCTCTGCAAGAGCAGTCGGCGCTCTTAACCACTAGGCCATCTCTCCAGCCCCAGATTTTTTTCTTTTTTGATGCTGCATAAATGTCATTGTATTTTTAAGTTTCAAATTTGTCATAGTTATTTATTGATATACAAGAAAGCAGGTGACTTTTGTATATTAGCTTTTATATCCTCTGACCTTTCTGTAAGCACTAATAGAGCTTTTAATGTTTAGAGGGTTACATACAACTATTTAATATTCTTCAAAAATTTTAGCACATGTATGGCTTGATTAGTATTATTGTATATTGGGGGTATGGTGTGGAACATGTGGAGATGAGAGGACAACTTTGTGGAGTTGGTTCTCTCCTATCTTTATGAGGTTCTGGGAGTTGAATTCAGGTTAATCAATATGTAAGCTGTCCTGTTTGGGGCCAGCAGGACCTCTGAGTTGCCTCCTGAATTCTTTTGCAATGGCCTCAGTCATCCTAAGTGGCTTCCCTGTTATACGATGAGATGTTCTGGACTAATCTTATGTAATTCTTCCTTCTACCATTCTTTTATAATTCTTTTATTTTTTGATACAGGGTCTCCCTTTAGTCCCAACTGGCCTGGAGCTCACTTATATAGACCAGGCTGGCCTTGAACTCACAGAGACCCACCTGCCTCTGCCTCCCAAGTGCTGGGTTTAAAGGCATGCACCACCACGGCCAGCCTAAGATGGTTCTTAGCCGCCATGAGAGTGCTGGGAATTGAACCTGGGTCCTCTGCAAGAGCAGTCAGTGCTCTTAAGCCACTGAGCCATCTCTCCAACTCCTCTTTTGTAATTCTTTTTTTAATTTTTTTTTAATTTTATTTATTTTTGTATGTGTATGAATGTACTGTCTGCATGTAGGTTTGTGCACCCGTGTGGTGCAATGCCACAGAGGTCAGAAGAGGGTCTCGGATTCCCCTGGAACTGGAGTTCTCCTGGAATTGGAGTTACAGACAGTTCTCAGCTGCCATGTGGGTGCTGGGGATCAAACCCGGGTCCTCTGCAAGAGCAGTCGGTGCTCTTACCCAGTAGGCTATCTCTCCAGCCCCTCTTTTGTAATTCTTATCCAGAACTGTAATCACTTTCTTTTCCAAGGAGCACTGGTTCCTTTCCTTGGAAAATAGAAGTCAGTAGTCATAATTCACAATATTATTTTACCATCACCCTTGCTTTTCTGTGGAGACATGGATACAAGGAAGCTGAGGCCCATAAGAGTGGATCTGGAGAAACTGGTTGGAGACTTGTGGCAGAAAAGGTTGAGATGGTGGCTCCAGCAACAGGCTGCTGACAGAGGAGCTGGTGTAAAGAGACTGATGGCAGATTTTCCTGTCAACGGTTATTGAATATGTTGATTACATGTGGGGAATAAAAGACAAGTAGGAGGGGCTGAACAAGGAGGACATGGCTCAGTGGTTAAAGTACTTGTCATGCGGGTGTGAGGACAGGAGTTTAGATCTCCTGAAACCTAGATAGATGCCAGACAGGTTTGGCTGTCTTCTTGTAATTCCAGCCTCCACAAGGGGACAAAGAAGATCTCCAGAGCAAGGTGGCTGGCAAGGCTGCCCACATTATTAAGCTCTGGGTTTGAGAGACCCTCCTCAATGAATAAGATGAAAAGCAACAGAAGATGACTCCTGACATCAGCCTTGGGAGCTCCACATTCGGGCACACACACATGCATGTATACACACATGAGGCCACACACAGAAAAGAAACATTTGCACAGATGTGCACTATACAGGTAGGAAAACGGAGACGGGGGGAGGGGAAGACGAGAAAGATTCAAGGATAAGTTTTGTGTTTTCAGGGAAGAGTGATGGCCAATGTCAATATTAGAATAATCAATATTCAGGAAAAGATGGATAGTGTTCTATTCAATCCCTATTTCAAAACCCCAGTGACCTGAATTTAATTTTAGAGACATTGTTGGGGGGCTGAGGGTGTTGCTCAGTGGGGAACATGGGTAGGATGTATGAAACTCTGAGTTTGATCCCCAGCGCCCTCCCCAAAGATGCAAAGAATGCTTCCAAAACTCCCTGTACACTTAGTCACCGTTTGCCTCCTACACTTTTCTAGCCCTTTTGCGGTTTAACAGTTGCAAGCACTATGTCCATAGAGCTTCGTGGTCTGCATTTTTCCATGTAAACAAGCTGTAAACAAGTTGATGCAACATTGATTTTAAAATATTCAATCATGCTGACATGCAACGATTTATTTAATCCTTTCATTACTAGGGCATAGGCGAGTTGCTTTTAATTTTTAATCATTATATCTTGTTGAGATTCAGTTATAAGTAATAAAAGGTGATTATTCAGTTTTCTTTAAATTGGGAGGGTGATTTGTTATAAACTGAGGTGTATGTTGCAGGGTCATAGGGCAGAAGGGAAGCAGGAAAGAGCCAGAACACTGTCAGCCCTTCCTAAATTTCTTCTGCTTCTTTTGGTGAATCTGCCTCATTCTTCACTTACTCAGATCGCCTCTCCTTGTAGGGCAAAAGGATCACCCCTGCGCACGCTACACCATCTTTACCACAGACAGAATAACCTGCCATCCTCTGTTCCCTTTGTGCATCTGAACTTATCCATCCCTGGTTGAGTTGCAGATCAGTAGGTGGGTTGCAAACATGGCCTCTGGGAATTCACCCTGTGGATGCTGAGGGAGAGGAGGTAAAAAGAGGGAGTGTCTTATGGGCTGATCCTAAGACACATCTAATTTGAATAATGCTGCTCTAAGCAAGTGTGTAGATGTGACTTCTTTTCTTGGTCCTGGAGCATGGTCCTCAAGGTGAACTTACTGAGTGTCAGAGTTAGGATAGTTTCATGACTTACTCTGTAGACAGTGTGAGCTTGGCCATGCTGACAACATGAGAGGAAATAAGGGTGTTGAGAAATACTGGTCTGGCAACCCTCAAGGAGTTATTTTCTCCGTGACCTTCTTTAAGTGATTGCTTCTTCACTAGTAAGTGCTAGGAGGAATATACTCTTTTTTTGTTTTTGAGACAGGGTCTCCCTGTAGTCCCAGCTGTCCTGGAACTCCCTCTGTAGACCAGGTTGTCCTTGAACTCACAAAGATCCACCTGCCTATGCCTCCTGAGTGCTAGGATTAAAGGTATGCACCACCACGCCCAGCATAGGAGGATGATACTCATGTAGTTATTGTTCCTTCAGTAGTATTTATTGACCAAAGAAAATGAGGGACCAATCCAGGCTGATGCTCATGCAGGAACACCACAATCTTTGCTTGCTTGTTTGTTTCTTGAGATGAGGTTTTACTATGTAACCCAGGCTGGCCTAGAACTCTTTATATAGACTAGATTGGCCTTGAACTCACAGAGATCGGCCTGCCTTTCCCTCCCCAGATATTAAAGGTGTGTGCCACCACGCCCAGCCCAGAACATCACATTCTTAAAGGGAGTTGTGACATTACAAGTTGTTTGCACAACTAAATACCTTACACCTGCTCCCGGTTCTAGTTGTCTTTATCTCAACGCTTCTAAATGTCTTTCTGGCCTCTGCTACATTCTAATTTCTCCCTCACAGTACAGATCTGAAGATGCCCCTCCTAAATACAGTACGAAGAATAGCTATCAGCATGGACTATTCCTTCTAGTAAGTGGTCACTGTCAATGAAATAAACTACCTACTTTACATTTTAAACAAAATTACGTTTTTTTTTTTCTTTAATCAGGTCTAGAACATTTTGTTTGTTTGGTTCTTTGTTTGCATTTTTGAGACAGGGTCTCCCTGTAACCTCTGCTGGCCTGGAACATGCTATCTAGACAAGCTGGCTTCGATCGCACAGAAATCTGCCTGCCTCTGCTTTCTGAGTACTGGAATTAAAGGCAGATGCCATCAAGCCTGATAATGTTTAGAATTCTTACTTCATGCTTTCAAAAGTTGGACAGGAGCCAGTACAAAGTTGCAAGAACTGAAGGGAAAGGCAGGAATCATCAGAGCCCAGGTTAATTCAATCCAGGTTGACATAGGTTAGAGGCCCATGAGCGAGGCCACATGGAAGAGGAGGAAAAATGAGATTCTGGCAATAGGAAAGTCAGAGGCACTTAACTGACCTAAAAGGAATGTCAAAGCATGATGTCTGAGTAGCCAAACTAGCCTTGGAACTCCTGACAAGTAAAGGCAAACATAGGGTCTGGGTGCCCCAGTGGATCCAAGGAGTACCTGAGAAACAGTCCACGACCAGAGGACAGAAGAGAGATCTGGTCCCATTCAGGGACGGAAGTATTTAACATGTGTTTCCAATATATTATGTTGCCAGAAAATTGTCCTTTTCTTCACTCTATTGTAATGTCCCATGTTGCTTTATTTAAAATTGTGTAATTCACAGAGGCCCAATTGGAACACGACTCTTAGTTTTAAATCAGAAGCTTCATCCTTCTGCCTTATTTTCAAATGCAAGCAGAGAGGGCCTTGTCAGACTGGTAGGCGTGTCCTCGTCCACAGCAGGTGAGAACTGCAGGTGCCAGTGGCTGGCTGCTGCCAGGTAGGGGTGACATGCCCTGGAAGGTCTCACAGCCCCGTAAAAACTTCCTCCACGGGCCCAAAGGAGGAACGAAGCCTTCTTCTTATGTCTTCCTTTGTTTTAGACATGCCAACCTAATTTGAAGGTCACAAAAGGAATGGCCATCAGTTTCTGAGTTTTCAGAGAAAAGTGCTAGAAGCAAATAAGCAGTTGGGAAATTGTCTTGATGTTTATGGAATAAACGAGGCCTTAACTGGTAATAGAAAGGCTTATTCCTTTTCCCGGAACACTCTTCCAGGGCCTTAGAGAGATGGCTGGCCATTTGTTTAAAGAATTCAAAGACCAGCCAAAGCCATTTGCTATGTTAGGGGAATAGCTGTGGGCAAACATCACCAAGAGGAGGGGGAGGGCAGGTAGCAGAGAAGCAGAGGACAGGAGCAGCTGCCTGCTAGGAAACAAGTACAATAACTGCCCACTGTGCTGTCAAACAAATATTTTTGCAACATTCCTATCCCCACCTCCTTACCTAGCTATTTTCAGATGTAGAAACTAGGATTAAAAAACAATGCAAAGCTCAGATAGAATATGGTTTGATCACTTTTGAAAAAAATTCAGGGAAGCATTTGGCATGTGTTTTCAATACCCTAGAATGTTTTCCAAAAGACCTTTTTTCTTCACCCTATAAGGATTACCTCCATGTTGCTTTATTTAAAATTGTTCAATCCAAAAGCAATTAGGGCTCGTTCCAATGTATAGGGCCAAATTTCTCATTTGACAAAGAACTACATACACTCCCTCTGAGAACTTAATTCTTAATAAATATTAAGTGATGTATTTACTTCTGTGTTCTTGCCTACAAATTACATAGCTAGGCATAATCTGAAAATCTGTACTTTTTGGCTAATGTGCTTTTTAAAATAATGAATCAAAGTATATTTCTATTTAAATGCTTTCTTGAATTCAAAATACAGAGGAAGAGATTCTAGAATTTTCAAGGCACTGAGGAAATACGATTCCACAATGGAATTGTGCCAAACGAAATCTCCAGGACAAACCGAGGGATCCTCCTCTTACCAAAAACTCCAAAAATGGCAGGGGAATTTTTTATTTAAAGGAATATTTCAAGAGAGGCTATGATTAACAACCTTAACAAAAATTTCAATTATTCCAGGTTATGCAAGATAACCTGAATTTATTAAAATAAGCATACCAGGTTAAAATTTAACTAGATGGAAGTATAATTTTTCAAACGAACACCAACTTGTATTTAGTAAGATTATTTTTTTACTATGTTACTGACCTAGTTTCAGATGTGGACTCCTAAGCTCCTAGGTCCCTAGAAGAGTAAGAAGAAAAGCTACTTACTTATATTCTGCAATTTATTACAGTAATTTATGGTCCTTCAAGTCTGGGCAGGGGATGGGCTGTTCTTGTTTTATAGAAGAACCTTTTTGTCCTTTGTTGGGGACGTTTCCAGCTATTTAACAATCAACTCTAATAGAATCTTATGAATAAAACTAATGAAAACATGAAGAAATGAACTCTAGACACCAAACATACAGTAGCTTATTGTTCACTCTCTGGAGAATAGAAATACCTTCTCTAACAAGGTACAATGGTGCAAGCAGGAACTAACACTCGGGTTTCAATGCACGAGGCATCAGGGTCAGGAGGAGGCCAGTGCTGCTGACCTTACTGGTCAGCACGGCAAGCTCAAGAAACAGCACCAGCTGAAAGGTAAATGTTTCTACCCTGGGACGTGTTCACATGATTGTTAAACCAGTTGTTTTTTTGTTTTTGTTTTTTGGATTTTTTTGGTCTTTTTGAGACAGGGTCTCCCTTTAGTCCCAGCTGGCCTGGAGCTCCCTATGTAGACCAGGCTGGCCTTGAACTCATAGAGATCCACCTGCCTCTGTCTCCTGACAGCTGGGATTAAACAGGTGACCCAAACTAATTATTTGTCCTTTGAACCTCTCAGGGTTTTGAGGGGTTTTTGTTTGTTTGTTTGTTTGTTTGTTTGTTTGTTTGTTTGTTTGTTTAAAGAATATATGTACTAGGTCATGCTTTCTTTTTCACTAAAGGCCAATCCTTATGTGACCTGTTCTCTTATATCTCGAGGAGCATACAAGAAACTGGAAGAGCTGGGCGTGGTGGCGCACGGTGGCAGGTGGATCTCTGTGAGTTCAAGGCCAGCCTGGTCTACAGAGTGAGTTCCAGGACAGCTGGAGCTACAGAGAGACCCTGTCTCAAAAACACCAAAACAAACAAACAAAAAAATAAAAACAAAAAGAAAGAAAGAAAGAAAGAATGAAAGAAAGAAAGAAAGAAAGAAAGAAAGAAAGAAAAAGAAAGAAAGAAAGAAAGGAAAGAAAGAAAGAAACTAGAAACTAGAAACTGAAAACTGGCTATAACTGAAATATCTAGATTGTTTTTGTTTTATTTGGGGTGGTTTTGTTGTTGTTTGGTTGATTTTAGGTACTGGAGACTAAGTCTAGGCCCTTGTGGATGTGACCACTACACCCCCCAGCCTACATAGATGGTTTTTAAATTACAAAATAATCTAGTACATCAGACTTTTAATGGGATTGTAAACTCAAGGGTGAAGGACTTTACTCAGTTGCCTGGTTCTCAGTGACCCCATTTGTAAAATGAGGGGTTCATGCGGTCAGTGCTCAGCCATGAGTCACCCAGCCATGCCACCACCAGTGCATGAAATGGCTTTAGGAGGCATATGGAGAGTTGCTCTAAGTTATTTTTATTTATTTGTTTACCCAGAGACACAGGGTCTCATATTGACTAGGTTGGCATCAGACTCGTTTTGTAGCTAAGGATAACCTTGAGCTTTTAATCCTCCTGTCTCTACCTCTCTTAATTAATTAGTTAATTAATTTTTGTGTAGGAGTAATATGCCTGCATGTGCGTAAGTGCACCCATGCCATGCAGTGCCCATGGAGGACAGAAGAAGGCATCTCTCCAGCCCCCATTTAATTTCCAAGCTCTCATTTTTTCCTAAAAATAATATTACATAAGACTTTTAAAGAAATACCCCTCTCTCCCTCTGTAGGAGTTGGGAAAAACCTTTAGACATAATAAAGAAAAGGGTTTGGCTGGACATGGTGGCACATGCCTGTAACACCAGCACTCAGGAGGCCAAAGCAGGACCATCACAAGTTCAAGGCAGCCTGGGTGACAAAGTGAGGCCTCATCTCATTTTAAGAAAAAACCGGAGGAAGCATTTAAAAGCTCAAATTCTTGGGCTGACAGGGTGGGTCATTTCAAAGAAACAAGTGGTTATTCTGGAGCTCTGCCATCCATCTTAACAGTTAGTTGATGACACAGTCTGAGATCCTGGGAGGGTAAGACTGCCTCTCCAGATAAGTGCTCAGGGTGGGACAAGAGCTGGCGCTGGCATGGTTCACTGCTGTGGTAGCTGCTTCCTCCCCCACAGCTTATCTGTCCATCTCCCAAGCCAGAAGCCTCTTCTGTCACCGTCCCCTCCCCCAGCTGTCAGCTCTCAGTAGCAGTGACAGCCCACTCCCTCACTTTTCTTCCCTACCTTGGTCACCTTTTGGCCACTGTGACAAAATATCCGAAGTAATCAAATTTTTCTAATATTTTATTTTTATGTATCTGTGTGAGTGAATGCCACATGTGTGCAGGTGCCTAAGGAGACCAGGAGAGAGCATGGAGTTACAGCAGTTGTGAGACACCTGATATGGGTACTAGGGACTGAACTCTGATCCTCTGGAAGAGCATCAAGTGCTCTTAACTGCTGAGCCATCTCCCTAGCCCCAAGGTAATCAACTTTAAAAAAAAAAAATTTTTTTTTTTTTTGAGACAGGGTGTCCCTTTAGTCCCAGCTGGCCTGGAGCTCCCTCTGCAGACCAGGCTGGCCTTGAACTCACAGAGATCTGCCTGCCCCTGCCTCCTGAGTGCTGGAATTAAAGGTGTGAGTCATCAAGCCTGGCTGGTAATCAACTTTTTTTTTTTTTTTGTCTTTTCGAGACAGGGTCTCCATGTAGCCCTAGCTGGCCTGGAACTAATTATGAAATGTATAAAGCTCTTTCAGAAGACTACCTGATCCTTAGGATAGATATAGGTACAGGTTATTATAATCCCCTTTTTTTTTTTTTTTNCCCAGCTGTCCTGGAACTTTCTATGTAGACCAGGCTGGCCTTGAACTCACAAAGATCCACCTGAACTCTGACCTACCCAAGTGCTAGGATTAAAGGCCTACCACTACCACGCCCAGCTTTTTTTTTTTTTTTTTTTTTTGGTCTTTTTGAGACAGGGTGTCCCTTTAGTCCCAGCTGGCCTGGAGCTCCCTCTGCAGACCAGGCTGGCCTTGAACTCACAGAGATCTGCCTGCCCCTGCCTCCTGAGTGCTGGAATTAAAGGTGTGAGTCATCAAGCCTGGCTGGTAATCAACTTTTTTTTTTTTTTTGTCTTTTCGAGACAGGGTCTCCATGTAGCCCTAGCTGGCCTGGAACTTGCTCTGTAGACCAGGCTGACCTTGAACTCACAAAGATCCACCTGTCTCTGCCTCCTGAGTGCTAGGATTAAAGGCATGCGCCACCACGCCCGGCATATGTTTATTTTTTATCCTGCCACTTTCTTTTTAAAATCAAGTCTAAAAGTCTTTTGCTGGCCTGGTAATCAACTTCTAATGAACAAAATTTATTTAGCTCCGTTTTGGAAGTATCAGTCCATGGCTGCTTGGCTCTATTGCTTTGAGCCTGTGGTGGCATAGGACTTAAGTGTTGGGGCCGGTGGTTGACCAGGAAGCAGAGAAAAAAAGAGGAGAGGCTAGAGTCCAAGCACTCCCTTTGAGGGCTCCCCGGTGACCTCATTTGCCCCTGCAAGGCTCCACTCCCTGTAGGTTACACCAACTTCTCCCAAGAGCTCCATGGAGTATCAGGAGACAGTTGGGATCCAAACCCAAACACTCCTCTTTTATCATTGAACAGTCACTGTTGAAACACTCTAAGAATTCAAAGGAAGGTCAGATATCCATTCCCCTTTCTTTGCAAAATCTCTCACCGAAAGACAAGGAAGAGCTGAAGTTAGAAATCACATCTGCAAATATAACCACCAACTCCCTGTTTGTTTTTTAAATAGCTTTAAATTAAGTTATTGGGGTCCCTCTTCTTCCCTCCCTTCCTTCCCTCCCTTGCCCTTTTCCTTCCTTTCTCCCCCTCTTCCACCCTTCCTTCTTTTATTTTTAGATAGTCTTGCTATCTAGCTCAGGCTTGCCTATTCATGATCTTTCCATCTCAGCCTGCTGAGTGCTGGGAAGACAGACCAACAACCACTATGACTGGCAAATTAGCTAAGAGTGTGGCCCATGCCTTTTATCCCAGAACTTGGGAGGCAGAAGTAGGCAGATCTTTGGAAGCTCAAGTCCAGTCTAGACTACATAGCAAGTTCCAAGCCAGCCAGGGTCATATAGTGAGAATTTGTCTGAAAAACAAACAAATAAATAAATAAATAAGCATGTAAATTAAAAAACAGCAACAACAAAACCTTAACAAAGATGGGGAAAAAATGAGGACTAGTAAATTGCTTTAAAATTTTTTTTAATTGGCTAGTAATAGTGGCTCAAGCCTGTAGTCCCAGCACTTAGGAGGCAGAGCCAAGCAAGCCTCTGTGAAATTGAGGCTAGCCTAATCTAAATAGTGACTTCCAAGCCATCTGGGGCTGGAGGGAGACCCTGTCTTAAAAAAAAATTAAAAAAATAAAAATAAAAAAAGCAAAAAACTCTCCCCCCACCATTTTTTTTTTAATTGTGCCACATGCCTTTAATCCTAGCACTCAGGAGTGAGTCTAGGATTAAAACTTGGTCTGCATAGTGAGTTCCAGGCCTGCCAGGGCTACAAAGTGAGATCCTGACTCAAAAAAACAAAACAAAACAAAAAAAAAACCCAAAAGGTTTTTTAATTAAAAATTAGAATTAGCGAAACATCTTACCAAGTGGGGAAATATTAATATTTCTGGCATTTGGGAAACAGTGTCTGTCACAGAGATGCTCAAAAGTGAGGAAGGTGACCAGTGTGGAAATACAATGGCTCCTGTTGCAGACAACTGAGAGGTACTGAGCTCTGCTGTTCAAGGGCAAAGAGCCCAAACACTAAGGCTGGACACCTTGGCTCAGTCCCACTACCAACTGTCTGTTATCAGCTTCCATCTCACTGACTGGTAAGGTCCTAAGAAAGCATCTCAGGAGATGCCAAGGCCCCATCTCAATACCCAAGATGGCAACTTTTGTCAGTCCAATGGACAAATATGAGTGATTGTAACCCATTCACTTCCTCTTCATCATGGGAGTTGGGATATATGTCCTCATCTTGATCTTGACCTGCATCTTATTTGCTTTATTTAAATTACTGCTTCTGGGCTGGAGAGATGGCCTAGCGGTTAAGAGCGCGACCGCTCTTACAAAGGACCAGGGTTCGATCCCCAGCACCCACATGGCGGCCGAGAACCATCTGAAACTCCAATTCCAGGAGAACTCCAATTCCAGGGGAATCCGATGCCCTCTTCTGACCTCCACAGCATTGCATGACACAGGTGCACAGACCTGCATGCAGACAGTACATTCATACACATACCAAAATAAATAAAATTAAAAAAAAATATATTAAAAAAATAAAATAAATTACTGCTTCTAGATCATTCCTTTGCAGTGCTAACCTCACAATCTGACAACATCTATGTTAGTCACAGTTCCATTATTATAACAAAATATCTGAGATGAACAACTTATAAGAAGGAAGGTTTGTTTAGGCACATTGTGCTGGATAGCTTTAGTTGTCAACTTGACACACCCGAGTTGAAGGAGCTTCAGTTGGGAAATTGCCTCCGTTGGACTGGCCTGTGGCCATGTCTGTGGGACAGGTTGAGCACAGGCCAGAGGAGCAAGCCTGTAAGCAGCGTTCCTCCATGGCCTGTGCTTCAGCTCCTGCCTCCAGGTTCCTGTCCTCATTTCCTATCTTGGGCTCCCTCAGTGATGAACTGTGACCTGGGAGGTGAAGCCAAATAAACCCTTTCCTCCCCAAATTGGTATTGGTTAGAATGTTTTGTCACAGGAATTGAAAGCAAACTAGAACACACACATGTCAATATATGATTAGTTGGCCCTGTGGCTTTGAGCTTTTGGCATTCAAGAAGCAAAGAGAAGCTGGACCTGGTGGCGCACGCCTTTAATCCTAGCACTCAGGAGGCAGAGGCAGGAGGATCTTTGTGAGGTCAAGGTCAGCCTGGTCTACAGAGTGAGTTCCAGGATGACTAGGGCTACAGGGGAGCCCCTGTTCTCAAAAAAGACAAAAAAAATATAAAAAAAAAAAAAAAAAGAAAAAAGAAAAGAGGAGGGAAGAAGGGGCTGGGGTCTCAGTAGTCTCTCTACCAGGTGCCTGCAATGACCTAACTTTACCTTACCTCTTGATGGTTCTGCCATATATCATTGTGACTAAACATTCAACAAGTAGATCACTGAGGGCTTTCAAGACCCAACTACAGTACCGACCATCTGACCATCTTCAGCTTAGAGTGACCCCTGAACTTCACCCTGGCATGACCTCTGCTCTTTGGTGCCATCCTCACATAATCTACTGAGAAGAGGGTTTTAACTTCAGAAATCCTGCATTAAAACAAAGGGAGGGGATAGGCTATTCCTTGAAGAAATCCCACCACTGGGGCCCACTTGGCACACGCAGTGCTCACTTCTTCTATGGCAATGCATGCAGATACTTTCTATGCTATCTTTTTCTATTTCACTAATTAAGGTGCTGGTAGATACGCATTGCTTATTTTATAAGCCACAAATGGATCATGATTTACAGTTTGAAAGTGACTTTGAATACAAGTGAAAGCTTATTAAAATGACCCTCCTGGATGCTATGGCCTAGTCCTCTGGTTCTGAAGCCTCTTTTTGTCTGAACAGCATGGATGGATGTCTCTGATGGTGAGCTTTGCCTTCCTCGCTCACTGGGATCCTCCCTCCCCACCGCCCGCTGGGCAGCTGTCTCTGGCCTTTGTGTTTGTTGTCCCCCGGCTTCTCTCCTCAGCTGTACTCCGCCCTTCCTGCCCAGTCTCTGGTTCCTGTAAATTGTGTGTATGTGTGGTCATGATGGGAAATTGTGGCTTCACAAACTCACAAGTTTGCCATTCTACTGATTCCAAGATTACATCCATCTTTAAAATTCAACATGTGTGGGGTTCATTTAATCTTAAATAGCACCACACGTGAGTGAGTTCAAGTGTGAATGTCCTGTCAATTATGAAAAAGACTGGGATCGAGAAATGGCAAAATTACACTTCCCAAGTATAATGTTTTTCAATGTCTGTTTTACTCTTCCAGGTGTTTTTAAGACAGAATTTCTCTTTTGTTCCAGTCTCTATCATTTATTTGATTAGTAAGTCTCCTGTACAAATCTAAATTCAATAACAGAGACTGTTTAACCTGCTCCTCCTCACCTGGTGATTTTCAGTACATATTTGTTGAATTAGTAATTGAAGTTTTGTTTTTGTTTCTTTTATCAGGTCTTACTCTGTAACCTGAGCTAGCCTTGAACTTTCACTCTTCCTTCCTTAGTCTCCCAAATTCTGAGATTGGAGGCTGACAGTTCTCTTTTAAGACTTCTGTAACATTTTTACCCACCAAGGCTTTGAACTTTTTCTTATGCTTTCTGAGCTGGAATTCTGAGTATGAACTATACATAATCTAAAAGCACAGGTAGAACCCTACAGGTATGAGCTGTTTCTAGGATTCCAGTGGGAGACAATACCCTAAGACACATCAGCACCTACAAGTCACAAGATCTGCCACCTCTCCATAGGTCACAATGATTCTAGCAGGGTGGACCTCTTCGTATCCTCCATTTTATGGAAGATGAAATTGAGGATTTAAAAGCCTTAACCTAGGTCTTCTTTGACTGCCATTTTTACTTTAAACTGCCCATTCCCCTTTGATGGTACTAGGCTTTGAATTCAGGCCTTAAGCATGCTAGACAAGCACTACCACTGAGCTATAATACCAGCCCTTAAATGTTCCTTTTGTAAAATAACTTGTTATGAGCCTGGCTTGAATTCACAGAGATCTGCCTACCTCTGCCTCCCAAGTGCTGGGATTAAAGGCATGTGCCGCCACACCAGGCTAAAAAGTATCTCTTAAATCAGCAGTGCATAGCAGCACATGTCTGTAATCCCAGCATTTGGGAGCTGGAAGCAGGAGGATCGGGAATTCAAAGTCATCCTATCCTGTGCCAAGGAGAAAGTTCAAGGGCAGCCTGGGCTACATATTGAGATTATCTTTCAAAAAGAAATAAAATCAAGATAATGCTTAACCTTTTAAATAAACCCTGCTGGCTGATTTTAGATTATAATCTTTGAAACTCAGCTGGATCCCAGTGTGGCTGAAAGATAGCCAGCTTTAAGTAAAGAAAAAAAAAAAAAAAACAGTGAGAAATGATAAGAGATAATAATTTGGCTGCAATAAAAGCTAGAGAAGTGACCAAAAACAGCATTTAAGCTAAGAGTGGGGTGCTGCTCATCTGTAATTCTAAAAGTAATTTCTGTCTTGCAGCACAGAAGGGGTGCTTGAGATTTATTTTGACCTGAAAGTCCTGTGTCTTTCATCTTGGCTATTTCTACTAATTGAGTGAGAAGAATATGTACATGAGGTGTTAAATGGGGCTCAGAGGAGCATGGTCTGAGTTTTTCAAATTTTGTAAGTGCCAGGCAATGTTTATTATCTTTTCTGTTCTTTCTGCTGGTAATTGATAATTGTAGTAAACTCTTTTAAGTCTCTGACCACCAAAAAACACAGTGATAACCCAAAGTACTCAATAAATTCTTATTAAGTAAACACTAAGGTCAAGAGAGACCCCAGCAAGTGACTGGCTAAGGCTACCCTTTCCCACACTGAGGGGTCAGCGAGGATGGACCGCTGCCTCTTCTGCTTTCTTTCCACGTCTCTTCCCAGTCTGATCTCACCTCTGACTTCAGGGTCTAAATTAATATTCTGTCTATGGCTCACCATACAGATGCTCCCTTACAATGGAGTTATGTGCCCATAAACCCATCATAATTTGAAAAGACCTTAAATCAAAATGCATTTAACACACTTAATGGAACAAATGTCATAGTTCAGCAACACAGCATGCTGTGGCATCGGGGTGGTTTCCCTGATGATCACATGACTGGCTCCATGCCTCAGCCAGGATCACAATAGAGTACCAAAAAGATTAAAATTCAGAGCTGGAGAGATGGCTCAGCAGTTAAAAGCATTAACTAGTCTTGTAGGGGAGAGAGGTTCAGCTCCCAGCACCCACATGGTGGCTAACAACTGCCTATAACTCCAGTTCCAGAGGATCTGATGCCCTATTCTGACTTTGTGCATGACAACAGTGCACTTAACATACATGTAGACACTGCATTCATACACATAAAATAAAAATAATGAATTTTTTGTCTTTTTTTAATTTTTTATTTTAAAATTTTTATTTATGTTTTTATGTGTACGAATGTACTGTCTGCATGTAGGTTTGTGCACCTATGTTGTGCAGTACCATGGAGGTCAGAAGAGGGCATCAGATTTCCCTGAAACTGGAGTTAAAGACTGTTCTTAGCCGCCATGTGGGTGCTAGGAATCGAACCCGCGTCCTCTGTAAGAACGGTCAATGCTCTTAACCACTGAGCCCTCTCTCTAGCCCCTGTCTTTTCTTTTTGAGACAGGGAGTCCCTGCAGCCCCAGCTGGCCTGGAACTTGCTATGTAGACCAGGCTGGCCTTGAACTCAAAGAGATCCATCTGCCTCTGTCTCCCAAGTGTGAATAAAATAATTTTAAAAGACCAAAATTCAAAAATCCATATATGGTTTCTACTATTGTCAAGTTGAAGATCATCGAGGTGAACCATGTAAATAGGAGACTGTCAGTAGCTAAGTAATAAAGATAGTCAATAATATTAAGGCACCTGCCCCTTTTAATCTTTCCACAGCTAGCACAGTTGGGACTTGAGCAGCTACTACAAAAGCCATAGCAGTCTCTTTCCACCAGGGGAAACAAACCTGTAGAATCACAAATACATGTAGAAACCAAAGAAGAAAATTATGCAGATGATGTATTGTCCTTTGATGGTAAACTATGAAGAAGTAGTTAGGGAATAAGATGAGAAACAGATTCAGAGTTCCTGGGTTGGTTACTTCACCACACTAAAGAGTAGTGGAAGACTTACAAACACAAGGGAGACCAAGTACTGGGCTTCTCACACTGACTCACCATGTGGCCTGAGGTCATTTATGGCCTGTTTCATCTCGGGATTTCTCATCTGTAAAAAATGTACACCTGTCAAGCAGACAGTACAGGCACTTGCGTTCCTTTCTTTCAATGTCATGTGAAACAGTGTTCCTTCCATTCATATGTTAATCAGTTTACCATCAGCATGAGAATAATATTTGAGTTAATGGAATTATAAGAAGGAAAGATGAGTTTTGGTTCATGGTTTCAGAGGCTTTTTTCTTTAGTCAGTTGACCCCATCTTTGGGGAAGCAGAGAAACATGGCAAGAGCATATCCCTAGAAAAGCAGCTCACCTCACTGGTGATTGGGAAGGAGAGAGAGAAGAGGAAAGAGAGAGGGAAAGAGAGAGGGGGAGGGGGAGCGGTGGGAGAGAGAGAAAGAGAATGAAGGGGGAAAGGAAGTAAATATTGGTTACTACAGGCTGATAACCAAGTCTTTAGCCTATGGGTGGGCCTGACATTTAAGATCTAAACCACAGCAATTCAATTTAGAAAGTAAAAATAAGAGAGTAGCAATTTTTAAAAAACCATGCACATATCTGTAACTCTAACAAACTCCTTCATTTTCCTTGTTACTTCCTACACACATCGTTCAAATATAGCTGCACTTATAGTGCACATACATTTTGTACAGAAATATTTAATTGTAAATAAATCCACCCACTAGAACAAAAACCTGTTTTTCCCTCTTGATTACTGAAATTTATTGCATATGTTGCCAAGTCCTCTGTACTACAAGTCTTGGGTGAGTTCTTTTATTATCTTTCTTCTTATGAATGAGGGATTCTATGGGCATTTTGTTTAGCTCTGGGGACTAGTGTCATCAGTGAGTTTTTTTTTTTAATATAAACCTAACTTCATATACAGTTGGACCAAAATTTCTGCCCTAGATGCTTTCTATGTGTGTGATAAAATACTCTGACCAAAACCAGCTTGGAGAGGAAAGGGTTTATTTGGCTTACATGTCTCAATCTTGAGTTGAAATGTTGATCTCAAGTACATCTTGAGGGAGGTCAGATAGGAAATCAAAGCAGGAATCTGGAGGCAAAAACTAAAGCAGAGACCATGGAGTTGCTGCTTACTGGCTTGCTCTCCTGGCCTATGCCTAGCCCACTTTCTTTTATTTATTTATTTATTATTTTTTATGTGTATGAGTGTACTGCCTGCATGTAGGTTGGTGCACCCGTGTGGTGCAATGCCACAGAGGTCAGAAGAGGGTGTTGGACTCCCTGGAACTGGAGCTAAAGACGGTTCCTAGCTGCCATGTGGGTGCTGGGAATCGAACCCGGGTCTGCTCTCAACCCCTGAGCCATCTCTCCAGCCCCGCCTAGCCCACTTTCTTATCCAATCCGGAACCATCTGCCCAGCGTTGGGCCTTCCCACGTCAGTCATCAAAATGCCTCACAGACATAGCACAGACATGGCCACAGGCCAGTCCAATAGAGGACATTCCCTAATTGAGGTTCCCTCTTCCCAGGTGTGACGAGTTGACAACCTTGACAGTGTCTAACCACAGTGACCTGGGTTTTCCAAGCATCCGTGTCTTCTGCTACACTCAGTGAAGGTTCTCTTGAAATGCTTGCCCTTCTCAACCCAGGACCTTCTTGCTGTTCTCCACATTCTCTTGATATCTCAACACTTCTTCAGCCATTTCTTCCCAGGCTTATTTCCTTAAATGTTGGAGTTTTCCAAGGCATAACTCAGAGCTCTGAGGTCTTCTTGTACTACACTGTGTCCCCAGGGCAGTCAATCTTTCTGTAGCTTTCTTTCTTTCTTTCTCTTATTCTTTTTTTTCCTTTCACTCATGTTTGTTTTTCGTGAGTCAGAGTTTCCTGTAGCCCATGTTGGCCTGGCACTTGCTATGACCTTGAACTCCAGATTGTCCTGCCTCCACCTCGTTAAGGGCGGGATGGATCTATGCCACCATAAGTAGGCCATCTCATGGCTTTAAGATTTTGTTTTGGGGCTGGAGAGATGGCCTAGTGGTTAAGAGCACCGACTGCTCTTGCAGAGGACCCGGGTTCGATCCCCAGCACCCACATGGCGGCTGAGAACCGTCTGTAACTCCAATTCCAGGAGAACTCCAGTTCTAGGGGAATCCAAGACCCTCTTCTGACCTCTGCGGCATTGCACGACACAGGTACACAGACATACATGCAGACAGTACACTCATACACATACACAAATAAATAAAATAAAATAAAAAGATTTTGTTTTTAGCCAGGCGTGGTGGTGCACACCTTAAATCCTAGCACTTGGGAGGCGGAGGTAGGCGGATCTTTGTGAGTTCAAGGCTGGCCTGGTCTACAGAGTGAGTTCCAGGACAGCTGGGACTGCAGGGAGACCCTGTCTCGAAAAGAGCCCCCCCAAAAAAGATTTTGTTTTTAGTGTGTGTGTGTGTGTGTGTGTGTGTGTGTGTGTGTTTGCTCACAGACCAGAAGAGGGCGATGGATCACCTGGAGCTAGAATTATAACCCATTATGAGCTACCTGATATAGATGCTGGGAATTGAACTCTAGTCCTCTGCAAGAGCAGCAAGTGATCTTAACCTCTGACCCATTTCTTATTTCCTATCTCATGGCTCTAAATGTTTCTCCAAAATTCTCTTCCAAGTTCATACAGCCTGCCTACTCACTCCACTTATCACTGCTTCCCCATTCCAGTTTAAAGAGGAAAGATACTGGTGCCAGTAATTACAGACCAGTTATACAGCAAGGCCACCCTAAGGGACTCAGAGTTGTCCTCTCCTAGTGCTCATGAGGAGAGACAATGTTAATAGTGTGTCAGCCAAGGTGTTTTTGGTCAATGAGCAATGTTAGCATTTGGGCCAGATGTTGTAGCACACATCTTTAGTTCCAGCACTTGGGAGGCAGAGAAAGGCAGATTTTCTGTGAGATAGAGGCCAGCTTGGTCTCTATAGTGAGTTCTATCTAGGAAAGCTGGGGCTCAAGGCCCTGTCTCAAAAAGACAAAAAAAAAAAAAAAAGCAAGAAACTGATTCAGGTAAAAAGTTCAGTCATCTGGGATTCTCTAAAGTTGGGATCTTTCCTGGTTCATAAGAATGTATTTCCGGGCTGGAGAGATAGCCTAGCGGTTAAGAGCACCGACTGCTCTTGCAGAGGACCCGGGTTCAATCCCCAGCACCCACATGGTGGCCGAAAACTGTCTGTAACTCCAGTTTCAGGAGAACTCCAGTTCCAGGGGAATCCAAGACCCTCTTCTGACCTCCGCGGCATTGCATGACATGGGTGCACAAACCTACATGCAGATAGTACATTCATACACATAAATTAATTAATTAATTAATTAATTCTAAAAAAATAATGTATTTCCAGGGCTGGAGAGATAGCCTAGCGGTTAAGAGTGCTGACTTCTCTTGCAGAGGACCCGGGTTCAATCCCCAGCACCCACACGGCAGCTAAGAACCATCTGTAACTCCAATTCCAGGAGAACTCCAGTTCCAGGGGAATCTGACGCCCTCTTCTGACCTCCGCGGCATTGCACGACACGAATGCACAAACCTACATGCAGACAGTACATTCATACACATAAAAAATAAATAAAATTTTAAAAAATCTTTTAAAAAAGAATTCGGCCAGGCGTGGTGGCGCACGCCTTTAATCCTAGCACTTGGGAGGCAGAGGCAGGCGGATCTTTGTGAGTTCAAGGCCAGCCTGGTCTACAGAGTGAGTTCCAGGACAGCTGGGGCTACAGGGAGACCCTGTCTCAAAAAGACAAAAAAAAAAAGAAAAGAATGTATTTCCATGAGCTAGAGAGCTGGCTCAGCAGTGAGCACTGGCCACATTCTTCACAGGACCTGGGTTCAGTTCCCAGCACCTATATGGCAGCTAACAACCATCCACAACTCCAGTTCCAGGGGGCCCTGATGCCATCTTCTGGCTTCCATAGGCATTGCATGCATGTGGCATTTATATATTTAAACCCAGCACTCAGGAGGCAGAGGCAGGAGGGACTCTGTGAGTTCAAGGCCAGCTTGGTCTACAGAGTGAGTTCCAGGCCAGCTGGGGCTACAGGGAAACCCTGTCTCAAAAAGACCAAAAATAAGTAAATAAATAAAAATAAAATAAAAAATTTAAAGAATGCATTTTCAGAAAACATCTGATCTAGGGCCAAGTGTTTAGGGATAGAGTATTTGCTTAGTATGGGTCTGTATATTAGTCACTTTTCTGTTGCTGTGATAGAAATGCCACAACCAAGGGAACTCATCAAAAGAAGAGTTTTATTTGAGCTTATGATTGACAGTTCCAGGGGAATTAGAGTCCATCATGGCGGGGAGGCATGGTGGCAGGAGGTGGCAGAGCAGGAGCAGGAAGCCGAGGGTCACGTCTTCAAGCAGGCACAGGAAGCAGAGTGAAACTGGAGATTGGCAAGGCTTTTTAAACTCTCTAAACCTGCCCTCAATGATGAGCTTCCTCCAGCAAGGTAGCACCTTCTAAGACCTCCGAAGTCAACATTACCAACTGGGGACAAACTGTCCCAATACTTGGAGCCTATGGGGGACATTCTCATTCAAACCACCACAGTCTGCATTTGATACTGAACACAGACAAAAAAAAAAAAAAAACAACTTAAAAAAAATTCTTATCTGAATTCCTTCCACTTTGTTTTGGCAGGCACTTTTAACTACTACGGAGTGTGAATTACTATCAAATGTTTTAAATGTTTCAAGAGGAATGTGAGTCAGGGCATAGAACTAGCGATCAAGCTCATTTTATAGCATTCCTTTATTTTCTGTAAAAATTTAAGTATGCAAATTCTTAATACTCCACTATGATGGCAGGAATATTTATTGTTTGAATTAATTATATATGTATCCTTCACTAGAATTGGATGCTGGGCGCCACACATGTGCACCTCTCTCCCAGAAGGAATTTTTGCAATAGGTCCATTCCATAGAAAGAAACAAATGTCTGGTACTGTAAATCTGGGCAAGAACTCGGTCTGGTGACATGCCTTTAATCCCAGCACTCACTCGGGAAGCAGAGGAGGCAGATCTCTGTGAGTTCAAGGCCAGCTTGGTCTATAGAGTGAGTTCTAGGACAGCCAGAGCTACAGGGAGACCCTGTCTCAAAAAGACCAAAAAACAAAACAAAACAAAACAAGAAAACTCATGGTTGGGGAGCTCAGAGACCTCAGGGGTGAACCAACTGTAATTCTGCTAAATGAGCATCATATCAAATAGATTAGTGCAGCTCTCAGATCTCAACAGACAAGTTTCTTTGTTCAGTGGATCGCAGTTAATGCAGAAACGCACAACTAGTCACAGTGCAGAGAATAAATAATTGTGGAGAACTGAGTCACAAATGAGACATTTATATCACACCCCTCCCCAAAGCTCAGGGCCTATTAAGAAATAGGGGGTAGAAAGATTGTACGAGCCCGAAGTCTGAGTGACCAGAGCAAAACTGCATCTTCTGGACCTGTCAGAACCACCTCTGCACTCATGAACCTACAGCAGCTTTGGTTGTTTGCCTAAGACCCGAACCACATCAAGGCAGTCAACATTCCAGCATGGAGCAGTGGGAGTCCATGACCCCCACCCCTGACTGAGGAGCTGTGACAGCTGACGGCTTCTTGAGGAGGGTCTCAGTTTTCTTTAAGGCTGTAGCTCCGGGTAGGTCAATTATGCTCCAGCAGATGGTCTTACACTCACAATGATATGGACAGCACGATTGGACTTGATGAGTTATTAAACATTTTTTTAAATTTTATTTATTTTGTATGTGTACGAATGTACTGTCTGCATGTAGGTTTGTGCACCCGTGTCGTGCAGTGCCGCAGAGGTCAGAAGAGAACGTTGGATTCCCCTGGAACTGGAGTTAAAGATGGTTCTCAGCCACCATGTGGGTGGTAGGGATTGAACCCGAGTCCTCTGCAAGAGCAGTCAGCTCTCTTAACTGCTAGGCCATCTCTCCAGCCCCCGAGTTATTAAACATTTTTAAATTAACATGTATTTATTGTTTGTGTATGTACATGCACCTGAGCATTTCACAGTATGTCTGTGGAGGTCAGGGAACAATTTGTGGGAGTTGGTTCTCTTCTTCCACCATGTGGAGTTCAGGAATTAAACTCAGGTCACCAGGCTTCGTGGCAGGTATCTTTACCATCTTATTGACCCCACCTCATTTTTTGAGACAAGTCTCTTACTGGGACCTGGAGCTCATTAACTAAGCTAGGCTGAGTGGCCAGCAAGTCCCAGGAATCCTCCTGTCTCTGCCTTACCAGCACTGGGATTATAACTGTAGAACATCACGCCTGGCTTTTTACACAGGTTCTGGGAATCAAACTTGAGTCCTTATGCTTTCATGGTAAACACTTCACCCACTGAGATATCTCTCCAACACCATGTTTGGGTGTCTTTATAGAATACTAAGTTAAAAACTAATCTAGAGGCTTTGTTAAAGCAAGCTGTCCTTCATGAACTCAATGCCATCCAGATTCTAGGTGAGTAACCCAGTCAGGAGCATCCCTCAGAGCAATGGGATGTGAGGGCTTTCCTCCAACCTCTTAAGAAACTGATGCTGCTTGGGCTGGAGAGATGGCTCAACGGTTAAGAGTTCCGACTGCTCTCGCAGAGGACCCAGGTTCGATTCCCAGCACCCACATGGCGGCTAAGAACCGTCTTTAACTCCAGTACCAGGGGAATCCGACGCCCTCTTCTGACCTCCTCGGCATTGCACGACACAGGTACCAATCTACATGCAGATGGTATGCTCGTACACATAAAAAATACACATACAGAAATAAATAAAATTAATTAAAAAAAAATAAAAATAAAAAAATTTTTTTAAAAAGAAACTGATTCTGGTGGAGCATGGATGCTTCAGATCCTGAAGGGAGATGCTGAAGAAATGAAGAGAAGGACTAATGGAAGGCTTTTTCTTTAACTGTCTCTTTACTTCTCTTTCAAAGTATGGGCTGTCCTGAGGAGCCAGGCTTCCGTCTCCCAAGACCACAGGCAGCCTGGCTGGGATGGATTGGATATACTGTCACCTTCATTCCAGAGAGGTGATGGCCAAATCGAGGAGTTATGGAAGTAAGATCTGAGTTCATAGTATATATTAGCAACTACCTGGGCAACCAGTCTGTGTCTCCTGGTCCTTTTGAGCTCTGTGTGGCTTAGCTCCACTCACCACACTCTCTACTCAGACCCAGACCCTCTCTGCCTCTCCACTTGCTTCCGTGTTCTACAGCTCATTAATCTCGGCCTGGAGCCGCTCTCCCTGCTAAGACTAAGAAATTCACCCAGACTGAAGCCTCCTTGCAAGAAAGCCACTGCCGGCTTGCAAGGTTCTGTCGCATCTCTCTGCCCTGCTTCTGTTGCTTCTCAAGTCTAAAGCCCTTGCAGACAAACCAAATGCAGAGTTCACCAAGAATAGCCTCAGAGCCTCTCAGATAATTTCCTCTGTCTGGCAAAGTGCTAATGTATACATCTTTTTCCCAATCTCCCCCCACCAGCCTTGTGTGTGTGAGTGTGTGTGTGTGTGTGTGTGTGTGTGTGTGTGTGTGTTCACATGCAGGTGTTCATGGAGGTCAGAGGTCCAGAGGTCAATGTCAGGTGTCTTCTTCAATTGTTCCCCATACTGTTCTTTGGAGTCAAGGTTGCTCATTGACCCTGGAGCTTCCCGGTGGGGCTAGACGGGCTTGCCAGCAAGTCTCGGGAATCCTCTGCATCTCTACCTCCCCGGCATTGGGGATACAAGTGCACACCACTGTCCCTGATTATAGGGGGGCTGCAGAACCCAGGGCCTCATGCTTGCTCGGTAATCACTTTACCAACAGAGTCATCTCTCCAGCTCCGTAACTTTATTTTTTGTTCCTCGTTGATTGTGACTTTGGATGGGCCAAACCACCTGGGCCACAACCTCAAGCATTTTGCTGGTTGGGTGCTAAGTTGTTTGGAATAATATAGTTCTCTTAAATCAACTTTGCTGGGGCAAGTGGAAAAGAATTTCTGCTTGGGTTATTTAGTACACACATAGCACATTCTAAGTGCATTTTTTTTGTTTTTGGTCTTTTTGAGACAAGGTTTCCCTGTAGCACCAGCTGTCCTAGAACTCAACTCACTATGTAGACCAGGCTGGCCTGAACTCACAAAGATCCGCCTGCTTCTGCCTCCCAAGTGCTAGGATTAAAGGCATGTGCCACCACTCCTGGCTATAAGTGCATTTTTAAATGCACTTATTAAGATGTAATTCACAGGTCTGGGGAGATGGCCCAGTGGTTAAGAGCACTGACCTCTCGTGCAGAGGACCCAATTTTGATTCTCAGCACCCACATGGTGGCTAACAACCACCCTTAGCTACAGTTCCAGGGAATTCAATGCCCTCTTCTGACCTCTACAAGCATTGCATGACACAGGGGCACCTACCTGCATGCAAACAACACATTCATACACATAAAATAAAAATAATAAATATTTTTTTAAAAGATGTAATTCACACAGTATACAATTCACCATTAAAAGCATACAATTCAGGGGCTAGAGTGATGACTCAGCAGTTAAGAGCACTGGCTGCTTTTAATGAGGATCTGGTTCAATTCCCAGCACCCACATGGTGGCAACCAACCATCTGTAACTCCTGTTTCAGGAATCTGACACTCTCTTCTGATGTCCACAAGCACTGCATGACATGGGTGTACCTACCAACATATAGGTAATACACTCGTACACATAAAATAAAAATAATAAAATATTATTTTTGAAAAAGTATACAACTCAGCTGGGTATGATGGTACACACCTTTAATCTAAAAAAAGTGAAATTTTTTAAATTTTGTATTTATTTTTTATGTGTATGATTGCACTGTCTGCATGCAGGTTTGTGCACCCATGTCGTGCAATGCCGCGGAGTTCAGAAGAGGGCATCGGATTCCCCTAGAACTGGAGTTACAGACGGTTCTCAGCCGCCATGTGGGTGCTGGGGATCGAACCCGGGTCCTCTGCAAGAGCATTCGGCGCTCCTAACCGCCAGGCCATCTCTCCAGCCTCCGGGCTCAGTGAATTTAAGGCCAGCCTGGTCTACACAGTGAGTTCCAGTGCAGTTGCAGCCACAGGGAGACCCTGTCTCAAAAAAAAAAAAAAACATATAATTCAGTATTTTTACTGTCTGCACATGGTTGTGCATCTATATCCACAATCTAATTTTAGAATAATTTTGTCTCTTCAAAAAAAGTCCAATCCCCAATTAATATTACTAGACATTTCCACTTTCATCGACTTCCTCCGTATCTGTCCAAGTCTGCCTAATTGACAGTTCGTAGCATACAGTATGTGGGCATTATGACTTAAGTTTTATGCTGATGGGACATTCTGAGATTTCTCTTATACAGAGGAGATTGGCTTCTTTTAATAAATCTCAGGCAAAACTCACTGTGGAAGGAAGAAATTATTAATCAGACAGGAGGAACACTGAATGACCTTTTTTAAAAGGTGTTTTTATTTGAACATGGAATAACAACACCATCACACAAATAAATGACTCTTATTTAAGGGCAGACTCTTGGGGGAATACAAAGCATACCACAAGGACAACTGTCCCTCTCCCTGTGCTGGCTCTCACTACTGGACTCTTGTGGTCCCCTCACAAGCCCTGCTTGGAGAAATCAAGTTTTTGGAGAAGACCCAAATTCACCCCGTACCTTTTCATTCATAGAATGAGGGACAGCTTTCCAATAACCCTTGAAAAGTTTTCTGAGAATTAAACCCATCTTCTTAAAGAAACAAACATAAACCTTCATCAGCAATTCCATGGTCTTTAAGATGTGCATTTTTTCCTCATGCTTAAATCTCTGCCTAATTGAGAATGTGTCTTACAGTCGCTGTTGGCCTGATGACAGTCACATAGAAGTTGTCATTGATGGCACAAATCCAAACCTGTTCCACCACCTCTGCAAATTATCAGCCCATTTACCATATCATCTGACTATAGATCTTGTGATTTGACATTGACCTTCTGCTATATACCCACTGCTCCCAATGCTGTGGAGGATGCCATCACCTGACAACAAACAGCAACAAAAAAGAGCTGTGAGTTAAAAGGTGATTGAGAAGACAGACTCTATACATTAAGAAACTTTAGGAACAAGTTTATGATAACTGGCGTATGGGGCTTAAGTCCAATCAGACAGCTGTTGGTCATTCCCAAGCTGTATCGCCGGGCATATCCTACTGGTCATTACTGTAGTTCACAGGATTTGTAGGACTAGTGATAACTTTTCTCTCCTGGCAGCCTGCATTGCACTCTCTTTCATCACAGGAGCTAGGCATCATGGAGGATGCTTCCATGTTGGTAGGAGCTTGAGTTTTCCAAGGTCTGTAACCAAAACATTTGGTGTTTTCAGCAATAGGGTCTTACCCTCAACTTCTAACAGGCAACCAAGAGCCTATATTATTTTGGGGGGTCTTATAAGTCTAGCCAAGAATCAGCAGCTGGATAGGTCATAGATCCTAAAGAAGAATTGATGTATCTAACTGCCTTCTCAACAATTATCTTTTTTTTTTTTTTTTTTTTTTGGAGTCTTTTTTGTCTTTTTAAGACAGGGCCTCCTTGCAGCCTCAGCTGTCCTGGAAGTTGCTATGTAGACCTGGCTGAGCTCCAACTCACAGAGATCTGCCTGCCTCTGCCTCCCGAGTGTTTGGATGGAAGGCATGCACCACCATGCTGGGCTCAGTATTTATCCTTATACATAGATTAGTGTAGCTCTCACCCCTTATCAAAGAAGCTTCTTTTGACAGCAGATGGAGGTTGAGAAGCATGACATACAGAGAATAAGTGACTGTGTGCTCTCGTACCCAAATAGGATAGCTATCACACAACCCCTCTATCCAAGGCTCAGGGAATATCACAGAATAACAGGTGGAAGAATGCTAAAGCCAGGGACCTGGAGGAATGGTGAGAAATAGTGTCTTCTGGATGTAACATGGATGAATGCACACGAGTGAAATGCAATTTAAAAAAAAATCTGTGTCTGAGTTTGAAGGAGCATTCTGAGACTGATTACAAATGAAAAAGGCTTGTGTTAAGAGTGTACTTGGCAGGTATCCTATCTGTTTCTGTCTTCCTGGTGCATAAAATAGTGGTAACTTTTATGAGCTTAAATTCGGCATGGCAAACCCAGCAGATCTATGGTGTGTTGTTTTGTTCTATGCCACACCTGGAGAATCTGAGGAGGGAGAAACGAAGCAGAACTCTCAGATTCAAGCCTGGGAGGTTCAAAATAGGAGCCCCGTTGGAGGAACTGTTGAGGGGACATCTCATGCCTGGTGCTCCTACACAGAACAACAAAAGCCGGGACAGAGACAAGCAAGCTGGGATACAGAAGATTCTAGTGGGATTCCGTTTTCGAGTGCTGGCAAGCAGCCTGGAGACAGATCTGCAAGCTCCCGGAATCCTCTGGAGGACTGCAGAACTCTATAAACTGCATGCTGACATCACCCCTGTCTGGGCAGACAGGACCAGCCGCTGCCCAAGAAGGGCTCTTCAGCATCCCTAATGAAGCAATCACCATAAACTGGAGTTGGAGAGAGAACAGGCTCACCCCGGCTCCTCCACCCAGGAGTTCCACGTCCCAGCCACCAATTAACTTTACAGTTGCATCTGTCTTTCCTGCCAAGTTCTCCCATAAAGGAATTTATCACCTTCTGTTCTGCTTTTCTTCCCAAATGTGAATCAGAAGTGCGCAGTACTGTTTAAAAAGGCACTTTCAGCAATCCAATTACTCTCGCAAGTACCTTTACACCGGACGAGTGAGCTCTCTGCGTTTCCTCTAGCGGCGTTATTAACAACGCTGGCCAGCAGCTCGCTGTTAACTTGGGCCAATAATAAGAAACCCTTGTTCCTGCGCTAGATACTGTTCCAAGGGATCTTATCTACCTACTAACTCTTCAAACCAACCCCTCGAGATTAATATCATCACTGCTCCTGTGTTGCAGATGAGCAAACTGAGGCATAGTCGAGTAAAGATCCTGGTCCCAGGTCACTCAGCTCCAGGCAAGAGAGATGGAGGGTGGGCCCAGACAAGCTGCCCAGAGCTCCTGCTGGACGTTTTGTTGTGCTCAACTGCGAAGAGCAATGACCGCTCTACTTTGCTTTGTTCTTAGTGAAGAATGGGAAGGTTCGCTAATCTTAAGCTTCTGCACTTTGAAAATCAGTCTCCTTTAGCACTCAGCATAGCAAAGCAGCCCATCTGAGAAGCCCTGTTTGGAAGGTGACCAGGCATTGGCCTTGTTTGGCCTTCTTCCTGGCCCCTGAGGTGGCCTTGGGGATTTGGGGGGTGGGGCATGAGAGTTGAAAATCGCAGCTGGAAACCCTCTACCTAAAGGCTTCTTGGTATTGATTAGTAAACCAGGACCCCAAAGAGGCATCTGGGTTCCCAAGGCTGTGAGCTTGTGAGGGGCAGAGCTCAGTACAGAGAAGGCTCCCCAGACAGGTCTCGGCTCTGCTCCCTGGCCTGGTCCCAGTTTGCTCTGCATGTCAGTTAGCGCCTACAAGCCAAGCTTAATGAGGACAAACAAATGTGCTCATCGCACGAAGTTCAAGTGTGAATGATGTGAAGGAGCTGCACGCACACCCCTGCCCACCAGCCCTTGCTCAGGGGGACATAGGGCCGACTCTACTCAGTTTTGTATGCGTGCTTCTGGGGAACGGTGGTGGGTCTCAGTGACCTCTCGGGATGCCAGCTGCAGGATTGATCTGTGCAAGAACCAAACTGTCTGGTCTTCAAGAGAATTTCTTGTCCAGCTATGATTTGATGCTCTGCAGTTGTTGGAAGCCTTTTCCTCTAACCCACAATAAGGCCTAGAAAATCCAAACCACCTGAGAGAGTTTTGAAGGGCTCATTCAAGTTGGTAATAACTTTTTGTGGGAGTGTAAACTCCTGACTTGTGCATGGATCACTTTGTATTTGCAGGAAGCACACAAAGCGGCATTGTTTTAGAAAGCATTGCCACTTGAAAATGAATCTGTGTCCTGTCCTCTGCAGCAGGCACTATCAAGACCTTTTCTGAGGGCTCCAACCATACAGGCAGACAAAGTGACCATGCAGAAACAGTGACATACAATTACTGCTCTGTGTTTTTAAGTTTAAGAAGAAATGGTCCTTTGATTTCAACACTTTGCTTTGTGTTAGCTAAAGCTTTACCACCTGACATGTAGTTTAACAACTTTTTCATAACTCTGGTTGCATGCGTGAGAATTCTGGGCAGACTTGCCTCAGGAACTCGCCTTGTTTGACAGTGTTCTGATAACTCAGATAGTGTGATACTATACAGAAAAAAATAAATGATTACGTTTTTGCTCAATGTCGATTTTTAAAGCATCCACCTCCTCTAAATAGATGGATTATAATCAAACTCAAATGCAACTACATACAGTTTGACATCTCTGGGCATCTTAAGATGCATTGCCTTTGTCTTTTGTAAACCTGGCCAAGTTATTTATGCTCACACTTAATATCTCTCCAGAAATAATGCCAGGTCAATCATTAAGAAACAGGAATTCTCGGGGCTGGAGGGATGGCCTAGCGGTTAAGAGCGCCGACCGCTCTTACAGAGGACCCGAGTTCAATCCCCAGCACCCACATGGCGGCTGAGAACCGTCTGAAGCTCCAATTCCAGGAGAACTCCAGTTCCAGGGGAATCCGATACCCTCTTCTGACCTCCATGGCGTTGCACGACACGGGTGCACAGACTTGCATGCAGACAGTACATTCATACAGATACAGAAATAAAATTAATAAAAAAAAAAAAAAAGAAACAGGAATTCTCTCTTTCTCTGGCTAGACACCAGAAAGCACTCGGCCACACTTGGAACAAACAGTGGGAACATGACTTGAACATATATGAGAAGTGTTGTTACATTGGAGGAAGACCCATCTGTTTTATATTAAGGTGGTTATCTTTTTGAACCTCATACAGTTTTTTTGGGGGGGGTCAAACACACAATTTTATGCATGTCAGACAAGAGCTCTACTACTGAACTGAGCCCCAATCCTTACCAAAATCTTTAACATGCCGTAGTCTGGGGTAGCATTTTGTTAACCTAAATGCAGCTGAGTTCGTTGGCTTTCTGTTACTGTGCTGACCCGAGGTAATCAACTTAATAGAGAAAGGCTCACAGTTTCAAACATGCTCACTTTGTGCCAATCACTTTGGGCCAATGATGGCTAGTTACATCATGGTATGAGATGTGGTATTGGAGGCTTCTCTACCTCACAGTGGCCAGGAAACAGAGAAAGATTTCAAAGAGTCAAATGTTCCAATATTCTCTTCCATTACCAGGCATGTCCAACCTATGGCCCAAGGGCCATATGCAGCTGAGAATAGCTAAGAATTTAACACAACATACAATTACGACATAAAATATTATGAAAGGTGGTATGGTTTGGGTTGGAGTTTTTTTGCAATTTTTTTTTTTTTGGTCTTTTTGAGACAGGTTCTCCCTTTAGTCCCAGCTGGCCTGGAGCTATGTAGACCACACTGGACTTGAACTCACAGAAATCCACCTGCATCTGCCTCCGGATTTTTTTTCTTTTTGCAATTTTTTTTTGGTAATTCAATGACACCCTTGTCCAGTGTGAACTTTGTAGACTTTGTCACTGCAATGTGACATGTCACAATGTCAGAGCGTTGCACATGCCTGAGTGACCAGACTTACCTCTTTTTTTTAAAGAGTCTTTTTAATTTATTTTATTTTATTTATTTATTTTCTATGTGTATGAATGTACTGTATGCATGCAGGTTTGTGCACCCCTGTCATGCAATGCCGCGGAGATCAGAAGAGGGTGTCGGATTTCCCTGGAACTGGAGTTCTCCTGGAATTGGAGTTACAGACGGTTCTCAGCCGCCATGTGGGTGCTGGGATCGAACCCAGGTCCTCTGCAAGAGCAGTCGGCACTTTTTATTTTATTTTATTTATTTTTGAATGTGTATGAATGTACTGTCTGCATGTAGGTTTGTGCACCTGTGTCGTGCAGTGCCGCGGAGGTCAGAAGAGGGTCTCGGATTCCCCTGGAACTGGAGTTCTCCTGGAATTGGAGTTACAGACGGTTTTTAGCCTCCGGCACTCTTAACTGGTGGCCCGTATGGGGAATGCGGAGCGGCGGCCACGCTCAGCCCGGGGGGGGGGGAGGGGGGGGGGGGGGGGCGTGCGCATAGAAGCGTCACAGCTTCGGGCTCTGAGTGCGCTGGGGCCGCAGGCCGGGCGAGGCAGCGATGAATGGCTTCAGCACCAAGGAGGACAGCCGCGAGGGGCCTCCCGCTAGAGCTGCAGAAGAGCATCTCACAAAAGAGGCTCAAGCTGGATAACGACCGCAGCGTAAGCGCAACAAAGAGACTTAAGACATTTGCTGCAGAGACTTCAACAGAGCTGCAGAGACTTCAGACCAGGACTTCAGACCAGGCTTCAACAGGGCTCGGCTAGCAGAGACTGTGAGCCGGCACTTGGAAGGGCCTCGGTGCCGCAGGCTCGGCGTAGCCAGAAAGAACCCGCTGAGCTGGCCCGAGCACCAATAGGACAGACCCAGAGCAAGAACCAGCCGTTAAACTTGGGGCCGAAAGAGGCACGGGGCGCGCAGGAGACGGCGTAGGCGGCCAGCAGCCTGCAGGCGAGGAGGCGGAGCAGCCCCGCCGAGGCGGGTCCGGGCTTTCTCGTGGTGGAGGCTGAACTTGGACAATAAAGTAAAGGGGCCCGAAAAAGGGGCCCAAAAAAGGGGCCCGGTAAAGGGGCCCAGAAGCTCGTTCAGAACTCATTGCGGTCGGTGTGGAACTGCTTTGAGAAGGACGAGCTAGAAAGGGGCCCGGAAGCTCATTCAGAACTCATTGTGGTCAGGGTGAAACTGCTTTGAGAAGGACGAGCTGGAAAGGGGCCTGGTAAAGGGGCCCGGAAGGCTCCCCGGAAGGGGGGACAGTGAAGCTCCCCGGAGGGGGAACAGTTACAGTCTCTTTACTAAAATAATAAAAAAGGGGGAGATGTGGAGAGCAGGTGTGGCGAGGGTCCCAGGATGGCGCCCGAGACTAACATCTGAGTCTTATGACTAACACCTGATTCCCTCCTACCTCTAAGTAAAGCCACGCTCACCGTTTGAGCTGTGCAGGTGCACCCTGTATACAAGATCAGGCCAGATGATACCAATAGACTGAGGCCATGCAACCTGGGCTGGGAAGGTGGATAAATAGAGAGACTTTCTAAATAGAGGGACTTTCTGGTCTTGGGGAGAAGAGAAGCTTGAAAAAAGCAGAAGCCTTGAGAAGGAGAAAAGATGTGCCTGAATAATAAACCGCTTTGAGAAGAACCAGCGAGAAGTGCTTTGTTTCTGTGGGGAGACAAGTTTTCCCTACACTTAACTGCTAGGCTATCTCTCCAGCCCCCAGACTTACCTCTTAAAGGTTTGGCTTCTTCCAGTAGTGACATTGGCTGGTGAGTGAGCTATCAACATGTGGGCCTTTGAGGAACATTCTAGATTTGAACTACAGAGCTGGAGAAGTGACTGTGGTAGAGCGCTCACCCCACATACACAGGACCCTACATTTGATTCCTACTATGAAAATAAACCCAAATTACGGCATCAACCAAATATTCGAAAAGTTTACAATATCACCCTTCAGAAGGTCTTCTACTAACAATAAATGCTATTACAATTGCCTCATTTCTTCCTGTAAAAAATTCCCATGGATTTTCAGTGCACACATGTACAGTCCCTACCTAAGACCTTTCAGGTCAGAATCTTTGGAGAAGTGACCCCAGCAGTGTGTGGAAAAAGCCACATAGGTTTTCTGTTGTACTTAAGTCTAACTGGCTAACAACAACTGCCCTCAGCTCGTTCTGTTGTATTCTAATTTAAACAACATCTTAAGCATTTTTGTAATATTTTGTAATGTTTATTGACTTCACTGATGCTAAAATTAATTTCCCTGGTTAAAACATCCCGATTCCCAGAAGCCAATTTTAAGGGCAAAACAGACAGCAAATGATTCTTGGGAGAAAAGAGATATATGGGAGCTCTGGGGATCTCATTTAGTGCTGTTTGAATGACGTACAGTCCTTAGAGGTTAAAACCCTTCCCTTCTTCTGACTGTATGACTTGCCTCCATGTCAAACTGGCAGGAGACAGTATTTCTACACAACCAAGTACCAGCTTGACCATTGTCCATGACAATAATGCCCAGTGCTGAACAGATCTAGCAGGTTAGTAACCAATCTGTGCAGTCTCTGTGGGGTACCCTGAAGATTGAGAGGGAAAATGGACTGAATATTTATGGGGCCAGGGTATTTTCCAAAGCTTGTGCCCAGCTAGCACTTAATTCCTTCTGGAAACATTCCCTCACACACATGGCATTGTGGTGAGACAAATCACTGCCCCAGAGTGTAAGAGGCACCACGGTTGACAAATGGTTAAATACAAGCCAGAAAAAGGTAGACAAAATAGGTTAGGTTAATATACTATATTTTCATAGACCTCTAAAGCCATTTTATGTACACAAAGAACATCTTCCCTTGGGTGAAACGACACCCTTTCAAAATGGCAAAACAGAAAATAAGAGGGGACTCACAATAGGTTAAATAAGCTCTGAGCTACTGTTTTCTATGTGCAGAGGCTCGTCGTGAGTAGCTTGTAAAATCAGCCACTGTGACCGTTCATGCGCCAGCTCTGCTGATTTTACAAATACTTAGCAACACAGCCGCCTCTCCAAGGGCAGGATCCAGCCTGACGTTTGCACAGCCAGCAGAAATAATTTCTTGTGGGAGATAGAATTTCGTCGTTTAGCAATATTCCATCACAGAAAGCTGCACCCTCAGACACACACACTGTCTATTACAGGGGAGGTAGCTGCTTCCCCCTGCCTGCTTCCCTTCAAATTAATAGGTAGCCAGCAGGTAAATCAATGCCTTTTATACAGGATGGAAGAGCAGATGCTGGAGGTCTATGTGGGAATATTTATCATGCAAGGTGGCCACAAGGTCTGTACAAGTTGTATTTGTTGGATTTTCTTGATTATCAGGTAAATCATGTTCAGCAAAGAAATGCTGAAAAATAAAAAAATCTTGAAAACTCCCTGTTTTATTTCAGTTATTCAAAGGTCATCGCTCTAACATTTTAGTGTGATCTGTACCTTATACAACTGAGGTACCCCATTATCAGCTTTTCCCCTTGAATTACACACATAGGACACTTAGCCACTTCTTTCTGTGATTTAAATGGTATTTCTTTTGTGTTTGTGCTTTTTTTCATGTATATGTATGTGTGCCTGTAGGCACATGTTCCTGTGAATGAGTGTGTGTGTGTGTGTGTGTGTGTGTGTGTGTGTGTGTGTGTGAGAGCCAGAGGTCAAACTTGGGTATCATTCCTCAGAAGCTGTCCATTGTTTTGTGTTTGTTCATATTTTGGTCCTTTTGAGACAGGGTCTCCCTGTAGCCCTAGCTGGCCTGGAACTATGAGGATGGCCATTGTTTTTTGAGACAGGATTTATCACTGACAGGAACTCACTGAGCAGGCTAGGCTGGTTCCACCTGTCTCCACCTCCCCAGTGCTGGGATTAGGAGGCTTGCCATCCTGCCTGGAACTCAGGTTCTCAAGCTGAGTCAGTCACGCAAGCACTTTACTGACTGAGCTAACTCCCCAGTCCTATAAACAATAGATCAATGAGTATTTTTTATTTTTATTTCATACTGTATGAATATTTTGCCTGCATATATGTAAATGCATACATGAGTGCAATGCCCATGAAGACCAGAAGAGGGTGTCATCAGATCCCCCAGAACTGGACTTACGGATGGTTATGAGTCACCACCTGGGAACTGAACTCTGGTCCTCTGGAAGAGCAGCCAGGGCTCTTAACTGCTGAGCCATTTCTGTAGCCTCTCAATGGACATCTGTGTATAAAATTTTTAGGCTATATCTCTGATTATTTTCTTAAAGTATCTATGCTGGAGAGCTTTAGTGTCAACCTGACACACCTGGGTTGAGGGAGCCACAATTGAGGAATTGGCTCCATTGGACTGGCCTGTGGCCACATCTGTGGAGTATTGTCTTGATTGTTGAGTGATGTGGGAGGGCCCAGCCCACTGTGGGTGAACCCCCCCCCCGTAGGTGGTTCTGTGCTGTATAGGAAAGCAGGTTGAGCATGGGACAGACAGCAAGCAAGCAAAAGGCATTCCTCCATGGCCTGTGCTTCAGCTCCTGCCTCCAGATTCCTGCCCTGAGTTCCTACCTTGGGCTCCCTAAGTGATGAACTGTGACCCAGGAGATGTAAGCTGAATAAACCCTTTCCTCCCCAAGTTGGTGTCGGTCAGAGTGTTTTGTCATAGCATTTGAAGAGAAACTAGAACAGTATCTGATTGTGTGTGTGTGTGTGTGTGTGTGTGTGTGTATGTATGTGTGTCTTTTTGAGACAGAGTCTCCCTGTAGCCCCTGTTAGCCTGGGACTTACTATGTAAACCTGGCCTTGAATTCACAGAGGTCCGCTTGCCTCTCCTTCCTGAGTACTGGCACTAAAGGCATGTGCCACCGTGCCCAGCTAAGTATCTGAAGTTTTAATATATTTATTATTGTTATTTTATGTGTATAAATGTATTGCCTGAATGCATGTACATGCACACATAATTGTATGATGCCCAAGGAGGTCAGAAGAGGATGTCAGATCCACTGGAACCAGAGTTATAGACAGGTTGTTAGCCGCCATGTGGGTGCTGGGAATTGAACTCAGGTCCTCTGCAAGAGCAGCCAGTGCTCTTAACCACTGAGCCATCACTCCAGCCCTGGTATCTGAATTCTGAATGCCTAAAAGTAAGGATTTCTAGACCAAGAGATGTAAATAAGTGAATGTCACAGCTGCCCGGCTTTTTCACCCCTTCCTCTCTCATTCACTGTGTTAGTTGGTGTTGGCTGTCAACTTGGCAGATTAGAGACACTTAGAAAGTTGGTGAAGCACACTTCCGGGCCTGTTTGTGGAAGTGTTTCCAGGGAGGACCAGCATATGAGTCAGTGAACTGCGTGCAGAAGACCCAGAGGAAGCAGTAGCACCCAGCAAGCTGGGGACCTGACATGTACCAGAACTGGCTTCCTTTTGTGAGGCTAAATAATAGCCCCTGTGTGTATAAACTACATTTTCTTGATCCATTCATCAGTTGAACACTCACATTATTCTACTTTTTAGATTTTTGAATAATGCTGTTGTGAGCATTAGTATAAACTGCCAAGGTCAGAAATCCTGTCTGATAGCCTTTCCGATACATCCACCCTCTGTTCCAATAATTACTCCTTTCCTTTGATTCTTTAGGATCAGGCTGGTCACTCTCTGCTGTTTCTAACATGAGGCACTGTGCCATCCTCTGTAGGTCTCCCCATACCTTACTCACATCTTTGTGGATATTCTCTTATGAATTTCTCTAAATTATTCATTCTTACTGGGCTATCTGCCAGGATTATGGCTTTTATACAAACTTTGCTGTAAACTCTCTCCACTTTAGGTCTGAAGCACCTGACCACTTTAGATGTACTGGACACCTGGTTAGTGTATTTAACTCCACAGATAACAACAAACATCTGCAACTTCCAAGTCAAAAAGATGCCCAGGACCCATTTCACCCCAACTGATTCCAAATATCTAGTGTCAAGGCCTGGAGAATGTTGGCTTCAAAGGCATTTCCTAGTCATTCTAATGCTGGTGGTCAAAGTCTACCATGAGTCTCCGGCACTGAGAATTTTACTTGTAACTCTGAAACAAGGTAAGGTGCTAGGTCTGCTTTAAGAACCTAGGCCAACCTTTTTTTTTTTTTTGTCTTTTTGAGACAGAGTTTTCCTGTAGCCCCAGCTGTCCTAGAACTCACTATGTAGACTGGCCTTGAACTCACAGAGATCCACCTGCCTCTGTCTACAAAGTCCTGGGATTTAGGGTGTGCACCATTAAGCCTGGCTAGGCCAACATTTTTTCAATAGAAAGCTAAAATTATGGTATTTGAAAATTAATCATGGTTTATTTCCATTCTTTCTACATTAACTTTGTTTCATGTTGGTTTGCATTCAAAATGACCATCAAGCTTTTAGGAAGAATAGAGAAAGATTATCATCCCCATAGATTGTCTTCTAAGCTGTCAATGTCTCATCCAATCATTTCCCCCCCACCATGCATAATTACATTCTACCCAAAATCTTTTTATGTTTAAGATTCTACAGTAGCACTAAAAGGCTCAGGCAGGGGCTGGGAGATGCCCAGACAGTAAAGTATTTGCTACATAAGCATGAGGACTTGAGTTCAATCCCCAGAATCCATGTGAAAAATAAGCCAAGTCTTCATGCTACTTGTGCACCTGCATACACACATGCTCCCACATGGACACACACCCTCCCTACAGACAGACAAACACACACATACACACACAGGCTTGAGCTGAAAAACCAACACCGTGTCTCCCTTCATACTTCAAAATATTGTTTAACTAACAATATTTCTTGGGGCACATGAGAGAGAAAGAAAAAAAAAACTGCTCTTCAGTGTAGAGTCAAAAACCATATTGGCTGAGATTGTGTGACTATTCCCCCTGGGCCACAGTGGTGGCAGATTTGAAGGATGGTCAGAGACGGGAACTTGGAAGGCAAGATAAGAAAACAGGCTTTGGGGCTGGAGAGATGGCTCAGTGGTTAGGAGTGCTGACTGTTCTTGCAGAGGACCCGGGTTCAATTCCCAGCACCCACATGGTGGCTAAGAACCGTCTTTAAGCCCACCATAGTGGCTCACACCTTTAATCCTAGCACTTGGGAGGCAGAGGCAGGTGGATCTCTGTGAGTTCAAGGCTACCCTGGTCTACAGGGCTAGTTCCAGACCAGCTGGGGCTATAGAGAGAGACCCTGTCTCAAAAAACAAAAAACAAAACAAAACAAAAAAACCAGGGTTTGTCAATCTCAATGTTTTGCCAAAGGCAACTGTGAATCCAGAGTACTACTAACCCTTTCCTTGTGACCTCATTTGTATTATCAACGCTGGAGGTGGAAACTGGGGGAAATTCTTTTAGTTTCTCTGATCTGCAATTTCTTCATTGTTAGAGAAGAAAAGAACACATTTTGCTCTACTGAAATACATATAAAATCTCATAAAATTTAAAGTTCTTGGGGCTGGAGAGATGGCCGAGCAGTTAAGAGCGTCGACTGCTCTTGCAGAGGACCCAGGTTCGATCCCCAGCACCTACATGGCAGCTGAGAACCATCTTTAACTCCAGTTCCAGGGGAATCTGACGCCCTCTTCTGATCTCTGCAGCATTGCACGACATGGGTGTACAAACCTGCATGCAGACAGTACATTCATATACATTAAAAAATTTTTTTTAATTAATAAAGTTCTTTGGTTCATGAATTCTGTATTACAAAATAGGAAATGAGGTTCACAGGGGTTTAAGTGACAACCCTCTCCCCCCACCCCCCAGTTCATACTGCGACATAGTGGCAAAATGAAGCTTCAAACCTAGACTACCTAGTTTTTAGCTTAATATATGGCCCCAAATGAAGACAGAAGATGTTCAGAGAAATTAACAATGAAACAAAACAAAAGCAACAGAAGAGCAAACAAGCCAACTAGACCAACGCTGTGAGCGCCGGACTCCCCGCTTCTTGTGAGACACTGACGCTGTTCTGTGGTCACCGTGGCTAATTCAACCTGTCAGCCCAAGGTTCTAAAATAAGAGAAAAAGTACGTGTGAATGATCTCCAACCTTAAGTGAGGTGGACATGGACTAGGGAAGTGTAAACATGATGAAGTCCTTGTCTGGTGAATGGTGATGACAGTTCAAGCCAGGGCTCTGTGTGTGGTCTGGTTGGTGAAAACCCAGGTATGCGTTATTCGCAGGATTAAAAAAGTGTTCTTTCTGAATTTTGATGATACACCTCCCCACCCAAACTTATTAATAACTTCTTTTGCCCTCTTATCTACAAGATAGGTTATATGACTAATTTTCCTTCTTGTACCTTAATTAAAAACGCCAGTAGTGGGGGCTGGAGAGATAGCCCAGCGGTCAAGAGAGCTGACTGCTCTTGTAGAGGACCCGGGTTCGATCCCCAGCACCCACATGACAGCTGTGAACCCTCTTTGACCTCCAAGGCATTGCACGACACGGGTGGTGCACAAACCTACATGCAGACAGTACATTCATACACATACAAGAATAAATTAAAAAATACATTATTTAAAAAAATAAGAATGTTGGGGAGAACAGAGTTCCTCTTTAAAAAAAAAATGCCAATAGCGGGGCTGGAGAGATGGCCTAGCAGTTAAGAGGGCTGACTGCTCTTGCAGAGGACCTGGGCTCAATCCCCAGCACCCACATGGCGGCTGAGAACTGTCTTTAATTCCAGTTCCAGGGGAATCCATCACCCTCTTCTGACCTCCGTGGCATTGCACGACATGGGTGCACAAACCTACATGCAGACAGTACATTCATACACATAAATAAATTTTTTTTAAAAATTAAAAAAAATGCCAGTAGCCTTAAGCCAGATGTGATGGTACACCTGGAACCCCAGTACTCAGAAAGCCGAAGCTGGAGTGGCTGGGGAGATAATTCAGTTGTTAAAATGCTTCCTTCCAGGCATGAAGACATGCATTTGATCCCCAGCACCCATGTGAAGAATCAGTTGTAGTGTCTGCTTCTAATCCCAGCACAAGAGGCTCCCTGGGCTCTCTGGTCAGCTGGTCTAGCCTAATTGGTAAGCTAGTTAGGCCAGTGTGTTGAGGTGAACAGCGTTCCCGAGAACACGTGAGGTTGTCCTCTGACCTCCATAGGTGCTCGCATACATGTGCACATGCATCCCCCTACCACGTATGAATTAATAAAATCTTGTTTTAAAAAAAAGCAAAACAGGACCGTTGTTGACAGCAAGACTCTTATTCAGAAACAAAACAAAATAAAATCAGTAGTTTTTACTTCTTGAGTATGGTTGTTGGAACTGAGGAGGCTGCCCTATTGTTGGCTAAATAGCTTTCAAAACAGCCCAGACTAAGAACTGTAAGCAAATTGAGCTTTTAATGTTTAATATTTCAACATAATCATGTTTAGGAATGTCTTATTTGTTTTTTGAAGAACTCTAGCCTAAAACACTATCTTCATCAGAATAACAAACTGGTTTTCATCATAGAATGTACAATTTGTGTTTACTTCAAACTCAAATAGGTGGAGAGATGGCGAGAAACAAACAAGCTAACACAGGTCTCCTGCTCACAGGGCACTGGCTTAGGAAACCAGGCTGCAGGAGGTGCCCAGAGCAAACACCACACTTTACTTCGGCAGTTTATGCAGCCTCTGGTCAGCACCAATCTGTCACTAAATTTGAAACGATTTTCTGGCATGACACACCCTCACATTGAGTTAACCGTTGGCATCCTCGGTTGTAGGCAGAGCTGCACAGCTCTCCAGTTTCTGACAGTGCAGAGCAGAGCAGAGCAGATCACGATGGGGAGGGCTGGAAAGCTGGCTAGGAGCAGGTGTTAACTTCCTGCCAGGTTCTGTCAGGTTCACTGGCAGTGTTCTGGGCTAATTGGAAAACACTGTGAGCCTAGGAAGGCAGAACTTCTCACTCACAATGAACACCTGAAACAAGAAGCCAGCATTTCTTCTCTGCTCTTGTAAATTCAGTTCCTTTTGTTCCTTTTGATCTCTTTAATGGGACGTCTTTTTTACTACAGAGGTGAACGAATGGCCGACAAAGATAAGAAGGAGTCTATGTTAGTCTATGTTGACAAGCTGTAAAGGGATGAAACAAGCGCGTTCCTCACCAGAGCTGCTCCTTCAGTGCGGTGAGGATGGCAAGAAGCACCTTTCCATGGTTTCTGCTGGCCTGGGTGGTGCCAGGTTATTCAATGTGTTGTGTTATGATGCAGCACATCCATTGAGAGCACCAGGGTAGGAGCACCGGGGTAGGAGTGTGGCCCGGTGCACAAAAAGATGAATTTTCCCAGTGGGGTGCATGTGTTTGTGGTCATCCCAGGAAAGAGGCTGATCCTCAGTAAATCAGCCAGATATGGGGTGCTGGCAAGCAACCCCTTTTTCTCCTCAGTTATGTTTGCATCAAGATGATGAAAATACCTGACAGAACATTAGGGGGCCAAGGTTTACTTAGGCACAGAGTTTCAGAGAAGTTTCAGAGAAAGGTCTGGTGTCAAGAGTGGCCCGATCCATAGGAACAGGAATTTACATCCCTCAGACCAGGGGGCAGAGAAATCTAGATTGGAACCAGGGGCAGGTAAAGCCTTCAGAGGCCCCTAGTGATGTACTTCTGCCAGTTAGACCTATCCTACTAACGAGACAGCCTTCAAAACAGCCACAAGCTGGGAATGAGCATTCAAAATATGAGCCCATGGGGGGGGGTCCAGTCCAGATTCAAACCATAACCAGGCCTCAGGCCAGGGTTTAGACAACTTGGGGTCCAGGAGGCTACACATGGCTCCATTATGGACTCCAGAGCTGAGTCGCAGCCTGTGGTGACTCTGAGTTTTGTTCAGGCTTGCTTCAGCCCCCTCGGCCCAGGTGTGCCCCTGCTGTGAGGAAGGAGAGGCAGAGCTGCACGTCTTAGGCTCAGTATAAGAGTGAGTTTCAATCTCAAGTCAGAGAGTCCTCAAGGAACGGTGAACTTGGGAAGTGGAGGGTGCTCCTCTGTCAGCCTGGTGGTGCTGCTCCTCTGGACTCTGGAGCCGGGTTTTGTGAGTTTCCTTTTACCTGTTGGCTGTTGACCTTGGGCAAGGCACTCAGCCTTTCTGGGCCTACATTTTATTGTTAAAGGAACAGGTCAATTGTGAAGATTAATAAGTTTATTTGGTGACATGTAAATTCTGTGTAAGTGCTGGCTTTTATTTTAAGCTGAAGCATGTTAATGTATTTCCTTACAACATAGTTTTTAGGAACGATAGCAAAATGTGTGGGAGGCCCAGGGGCAGAGGAAAGGTGACTGTCTCAGTTTCTGTCAGTGTGATAAACACCTGAGATAACTCCTCAGGTAAAATGCTTATTTTGACTCACAATTTCAGAGTTTCAGTCTTTGGTGACTTGGCCCCATTACCTTGGTAACAGAACACATGGTAAAGGAGCTGCTTACCTCATGGTGGCCAGGAAGCAGAAAGAGAGAATGGAAGGGCCAAGGTCCCAATATCCTCTGCAAGGACAAGACCACCATGACCTAACTTCCTTCCATTAGCACCACAGGCCAAGGTCCAAGTCTCTACTTAGGACGTGAGCCTTTGGGGCACATTTAAGAGTCAAACTATAGCAGATGGGAAGGGGATCAGAGGAGAGACAATATAGCTGCCACATGGCAGTGAAAGTAAAATGACTAAAAGGATACTGTAGGGGCTAAAGAGACCACTCAGCCATTAAGAGCACTGGGTGCTCACCAGGCATGGTGGTGCACGCCTTTAATCCCAGCACTTGGAGGCAGACGCAGGAGAATCTTTGTGAGTTCAAGGCCAGCCTGGTCTACATAGTGAGTTCCAAGACAGCTAGAGCTACAGGGAGACCCTATAGCCCTTGCAGAAGACCCAGGTTCAAATCCCAGTATCCACATGGTGGCTAACAACCATCTATAACTCCAGTTCCAGGGGATCTAGCACCCTCTTCTAGCTTTACTGTGCATCGCATGACACAGGTACACTTAAACACATGCAGGTATAACAATACATTTAAAATTAAAAATTAAAAAAAAAATTTTTTTTGAGACAGGGTCTCCAACCACATTGCCTTAGAGTCTGTGCCCAAGGCCTCTGTGTTGTAAAACAGAACTTTTTTCATCTAAGGAAGGGTGGCTTATTGGAATCCATTCCTTGCTCTGCCTTGGGGAGCTGGAGCTGAAGTGCCCCCTGAGTGGTGCTGGGAGCTGAGGCAGCCAGCTAGGCCAGTGGCTTAGAGGAGAGACCATAGTTTGGCAAGTCGGGCTTGTTTCTGGCCGACTCCCCCTCTGACTTGCAGAATCCATGACTGACAGAATACTGGTTGATACTAAGGAAAGAGAGAGCTTTACCGCATCAGTCTTGGCCAACACTCATCCCGCCCGCACCCCGCTCCACAGAAGGCTTTCCCACCCGCCTGTGGTACTGCTTACTTGGTCTCTGAGGAAGAGAGACTGCCAAGTGAGGGCAGGGCTGCCAGGAGCTGTGCTGAGCCCCTCGATGGCAGGCACTTTGTCCTGGGCCTCTCAGGAGCCCAGGAGGCTCAGCGAGTGCTTGTTGACCCTTGTGCTTTTCCCCAGCTGCCTTTGGAAATTTCTGCAGGGCCAGCTGTAGCAGAAGGGAGTGGCTCTAGCGAGGTGAGGGCTTGTACAGTACAGCATGGGTCAGATGCTGGAGGGAGGGGACAGCATGCAAAACTGCATCCACGCCTGTCTGTGCTGCCCTTTCCACTAAAACCTGCTAAGCCTCCAAAAGAGAATTGCCCAGTCTCCACAGGGCACAGCTGGCCCAAAAGCAAGCTCCAAGAGCCCAGCACAGGTCTTCTGCCCATTAAAAGCGGCGCAATACTCCTGAAGGCTGGATAGAACCGCAGGCTTCTGATGTGAATGATGGCCTTTTGGAACTGAGGATGACATGCTAAGCTTCTTCATTTCTAAATGGGTAAAAACAAATCAGCAGCCCTTCCTTTTCATCTGGCAGAGGATTTTCTTCACACAGCAGCTCTTAGCAACAGCTTCATCCCTCCTGATTAGTGCTGCCATTAGAGAAATGGTTCCTCAGCACAGTGAGTAGTCTCAGATCCTGACAACTGTAACCATTCCAGATGGCGAGAACATCAGTGGCCATAATGGCCCTTCCTGTCAGCGTTCCCTGCGGATTGTTCTCGGAACCACAGGGGACACAAACAGGCTTGTAGCCTGTGGAGAGTTACAAGGGGTGGCTGCAATGTAATGACACTCATTCTGCAAGCCCCATGTGGAAATCAGTCCCGTTTCTTTAGAGTCACATCTTATAGGAGGGGCAGAGCCCAACTCTGACTGTGAGAAGCAGGGAACAAAAAGACAGGAGCCATGCAGGAAACACCAAGCAAGGATGAGAAACAGGCACTGTCAGCGTGAAGACTGTCAGCAAGAAGGCTGTGGGTGTCTTTCATGTGGTCACTTGCAGGCTGACAGGTCTCAAATGGACAGAGCTGGTCCAATATGAGGAAAAAAAAACCCCAAAGCAACCTGCATGAAGAGAGTGAACCCCCCCCTTCTTCACAGTTCACGTTTACTGGGAAAAATATGCCAACTTAAAGCAAAAGAAAGCCAGTTTTTAGGATTTGTGGAAATGACTTCAAGAGGCTGATAAAATGAAAGAGCCTTCCCCCGCCCGGGTGTCTCCTTCGTCTCTTAGGAGGCCAGAAGAGTGTACTAAGCACAGCTGAATTTAGCTTACCAATTTTGAGGGTTACATTATAAAAAAAATAGTGCCGGGCGAAATCTCATCATCATTACAGTATCGTGAAGAGCCCGGTGCACAATGGGTTGTTTAAAGTTAATGGTAAATCATCTGAACAGCCACTAAAGAGGTGATGCATTGGCTTAATTCTGAGTTGTTACCAAGAGAGCAGCCGAGTTAATATATACGAGAAGAGCTGGCAGACGGCTCCTTTTGGTGATCATATTCGTTTTTATGAATGGCTCATTTCTTTTTAAAATGTTCCTCTTTAGCCTAGCCTCATTTCTCGCCTCTGCACAGTCTGGGTCCCAGGACTTTGAAGGTGCAGGAGAAAGGGTAGGTCTGCATTTTAATGGGGAGAACCAGGAGTGCCTGCTTTGGGCAATCCCAACCCTGTGAAACAGAAGAGAAAAAAGATTAGGGAAACAAGGCAGGGGCAGACATTGGTCTCAGAAGTGCCAGTCAGCAGGTTACTTACCCCGAGCCTACAACACATTTGTTTTCATGGTGTGTTCCTTTCAAATCCAGGCGGTGACTCATTGTTACAGTGAAGCCATCGTTCACCTCCCGCAGGAGGAAAGTGAGATGCACAGACGCTTCATCTTGCTCATCTACTGAACTGAAGAACAAACATACCGGAGAGAACAGTGCAACCCTCAAAAGAAAATGCATGAGAACTTCGTCCCTGCTTGGGTGCCGAGACAGGAACGCAGGGCCTTGTGCTATCAGGCTGTACCCTGGCCCTGTGGACCTTTGTCTTGACAGTTTGTATTAGTTACGTTTCTGTTGCTGTGGTAAAACACCATGACCAAAGGCAGCTTAAGGAAGGAAGAGTTTATTTTAGAGGAATAAGAATCCATCATGGCCCCTGGCAGCCAGCAGGATGTTAGGAGCCAGAGGCTGAAAGCTACTTTTTTTTTTGGTGCTTTTGAGAAAAAGTCTCCCTTTAGTCCCAGCTGGCCTAGAGCTGGCTCTGTAGACCAGGCTGGCCTTGAACTCACAGAGATCCGCCTGCCTCTGCCTCCGCCTCCCCAGTGCTGGGAAGAAAGGTGTGTGGCACCACGCCCGGCCCTCACTCATGTCTTAAATACATAATCAGAGAGAGCAAACTGCAAGTGAGGTGAACTCTCAAAGCCCACACCAAGTGACATGCTTCTTCTATCAAGGCTGCACCTCCTAAAGCTTCCTTAACTCCCCCATCCCCCTGTCCTGCCCTGAACAGTACCACTACCCGGGGACCAAGTATTCAGATACGTGAGTCTAAGGGAGACAGTTTTCATTCAGACCATCGTACAGTTACGGGACACAGTGGATGGTCTTGTCAGTTATGCCCCCTTCTTCATGAAGCTTGCAGCAGCCCCCTCCTCCCGCCCCACTCGAGTCTGATCTCCACAGCTAAATGCTTTCTGTATTTTCTCTGACTCCTAGACCCCTTATGGTTTCTGACTGAGCCTGCCCTCAGTCATCTGGCTGCATTTGTACAACTTGCCTAAGGAACAAGATACAAACAACAAAGTTGAGGAAGGGACGTGTGAGGAGCTCTTCAGGGCAGCAGGCCATAGCCAGTGGAGCCCTACAACTCCTTAAGATATATGAGAGGCATGAGACGCAAGCCAGGCAGGGTGGCGAGAGCCTTTAATCCCAGCACTGGGGAGGCAGAGGTAGGCAGATCTCTGTGAGTTCAAGGCCAGCCTGGTCTACAGAGGGAGCTCCAGGACAGCTGGTACTGGGAGACCCTGTCTCAAAAATACCAAAACAAAACAAAACAAACAAACAAAACAAACCAACTAAAAAGATATATGAAAGACAGTAGAACAAAGTGGCTGGGAACTTTACCTTCAGAGACAAGCTGTCTAGTCTAGGACCCTGGCAAATTATTCAATCTCTGTTTCTGGGAAATGAATGCAATACTATTACTTCCGTCATAGGTTTGTTGTGGGGTTTAAATGGAGGTGAGTTATTTAGAGCATTGCCTGGTGTTATCTGAATGTTCAGTTTCATTCAAATCCATACATTGAAATGTAGTCACCTAGACAATGGCCATAGAAGATGGGGCCTCTGGATGGTGATTAGGTCACTGGGGCCCCTCCCCGGAACTGGATCTGGCTCACTTGGGCAGCAGAACTTGCACTGCCTGCATGGTGCTGGGTCTGCAGGCATGCGCGATAGAAGAACTGGAGGGGAGGGCGTGGAGGGTTCCGCTGACATTCCATTGGAAGGCCTGGTAGGCCTGGCAGGGCTTGGCAGGTCGGAATTCCAGAGACAGACCTTGAGAGGGTGAATGGCCCCTTTAGAACAAGGCTGCAGCTGCAGTGGAGACCCCAGGATGTTAGAGAGCTGGGAACCTTGACCATCTGCCAAAGGAAGCTGTAAGCAGCCAGGACAATGGGCCCAAGAGTGGCCATGTGGGCTGTAACCGACCAGACAACGCCGTGAGTGCAGGGCTTCAGGATTTGGTGTTGGGTTTGCCGGATTTGGTCTTGCTTTGGTCCAGCTCCTCCTTATTATTTTCCTATTCCTCCCTTTTGGAATGAGGTTGTTTACTGGGTGTCATTTTATCTTGGAAGTATGTAACTTGTCCTTCTGATTTTTACAGGCACTCAGAGCTGTCTTGGGTCTCAGAGGATACCCTCGACTTACACTTTTTGAGCAATGCTGAAATAGTTGAATTTAGACTCTCACAATGCTTCTAGTGCTGCTCTATTATTTTTTTCTAAAATGAGCCCCAAAGGCCCGCATGTTGAAGGCTTTGTCAACAGCCCTTGTTGCTATTGAGAGGCGGCAGAATCTTTAGGCTGTGAGGGCTAGTGGGAGGAAGTTAGCTCACTGGGGGCATGCTCTTGAAAGGGGTATTTTGACCCAGCCCTTTTGTGTCTCCCCCTTTGCTTCCACCTTCCATGAGGTAAACACGGTGTCCTCTGCTACACTATCTCACTATATTTGCTACCACAGACCCAAAGCACAGGGCCAAGAGACTGTGGACCAAAGTGATGAGCCAAAATGAACTTTTCTTCCTTTTAAATTGATTGCCTCAGATGTTTTGTCACAGTTACCGAAGGCTAACTGATATATTGAGTACCCTTATAAAAGAGCCCAAAGAATTTCCTAGGCCTTTCTCCCACACAAAGGCACAGAGAAAATGTGCTAAGACCTCTGCCAAAGTCAGTTTTAGCTACTATTTATTCAGTTTTCTGCATGAAATAATTCTTGATTTAAACATTGTTTTAAATGCCCTATTTTTGGGGAGGGGGTTCTTTTTGAGACAGGGTCTCCCTGTAGCTCCAGCTGTCCTAGAACTCTCTATGTAGACCCAGGCTGGCCTCAGACTCACAGAGATCTGCCTGCCTCTGCCTTCCGAGTGCTGGGACTAAAAGCATGCACCACCACGCCTGGCAAATGCCCCATTGATCTGATACTTTAAAGTTTGCTAAACAAAGACTGAGGGATGAAATACAATCATCTCTCGATTTCAGCCCCCATAAAGAAGGGAGCTGGCCATTGAAGGTATTCAGTATCCAGTATCCCTGAATACTGAGGGAGAAGTGCTTCAGGTAGGATCTCCCACAGGTAGAAACTGAAGGAGCTCCTTCGTGGGGGGTTTGATTCACCCATCATCCCTCTTATTTTGGTGTTGCTTTGATTCTTTGGGGGCTCACACTACACTATGCAGAGGCTACTAGAAGTGTTCAACAGGTCAACACAGACTCAACTGTCAAGGAGCTAAGTGATGGCGTGTATGGAAGGCAGCTGCCGATCAAGTCTGTCCAGTGTGTGGACCAGCTGACACTATGCTCAGATGCTCCAGGTAGACAGAGGCCAATGTACACAGCTCAGTCCCAGGCTGACACTTGCCCTTTCCCACAGATAATCACAGTTTTTTTTCTTATGCCCTCCTCTTTTGCCTCCTTGCTCTGCTCCTTCTCTTCCCTTCCTTCTTCTGGAGTTTTTGATGCTGGATGAGAGCTTAATGAAGCTTTCAGAAGAGTGGCTCTCAGACTCCTTGACTAGGAATCATCTACTGATTCCTAATGAGCTCATTCCTGGGCCAAACCCCAGAGTTACTCAGCCTCTGGGTTTAGAAACTGCTCCTTTTTTATACATACTTCAGTAGATGAACTGAGTTAGAAAGAACTTAATTTCACATATTTCTTTTGCAGACAGGGAAACTGAGGCTCAGCTAAGAGAAGCAGCTTTCTGTTAATCACCCTGCAGCAGAAGCATTGATGGTCAGAGGAGTCGATGCAGAAGTGTTCTCACAGCAGAGAGCTGCAGGGTGTATGGATGGGAAACCTTCACAGATGAGCACACACTGAGTTGTGTCCTCTCCAGCTGGCTCCAGTCCTGGCTACAGTGATGTGGGACTTATTGGCATATTTTACAACAGACATAAATTCTACATTTCCAAATAAAACCAGAATCTAGTTTATGCCCAGTGAAAATAAATTAATTTTAATGAGGGTCTCACTTATAGTGTTTACAGATTTTTGCATGTTTCATCTGGTAATTTAATGCTATTTTGCTTTGAATGTTGATATTGAATTTATGGGGTGTTTTTGAAGACAACAAGGAAAAGGCCATAAATGTAACTATTTTCCATCCTTTAAAAGTTCCATGAGGATTAGTAATTATGGCGTAAAACCAGGTGCAGTAGCCAAGAGTAGGTAACAACAGAGAGATGAGCAAATGTCAGAGGTGAAGCAGGGAGCTGGGGAAAGAATAGCTAGAATAGAACTAACTGTACAGGCCTCCGATCCCCATGCTGTACAAAGCAGCACGATTGTACACGCATTAGTTATAGCATAGTGTAGTCATTCAGGGCTGAGTCCATGCCCATGTCTTCCTCAGTACTAAACTCAACTTTGTATAAGTATTCAAAAGAAGCTGACCAGGGAATGAGAAAGGAAGCGAGTATGAAGGAGGTGGAACAGTGAGACAGAGACGACAGGGCATGAAGGTGAGGACAAGAAGATGGAATGAGTGGGGGGGGGCTAGCTCTGCCCCATCCTCTTGGACCCATGTGTTTAGAAAGGATCAGGAAGGTGAGGCACAACAGCAGGAAGACCATGGCAAGTTACAAGGAAGATTGCATGCTTACAAGTGAGTATGGAAAGCTAGAATATGAAATCAAGGGCATAGCAGGCCCTGTCTACCCAGCTGTGCATCTATTAGCACACAAACAGCAAACTCAGCTGAGATGGAGAATTATCTGTTTTAATTTCATTTATTCATTGTTCCCCAATTCGATTATTCCAAAAATCTGTGTTGCTCTTTAAAAATGATGGCAAGGGGCTAGAGATATAGTTCATTGGTTAAGAGCACTGGCTGCTCTTGCAGATGACCTGGAGTTCAGTTCCCAACACCCACATGGAGGCTAACAACCATCCGTAACTCCAATTCTAGGGGAATCCAATGCCCCCTTCTGGTCTCCATGGGCATTGCACACACATAGTGCACACACATTTGGGGAAAACACTCACATGCATAAAATAAAAATCCCCTTCCCTCTCCTCCTCTTCCTCCTTCTTCCCTCCCCTTGTGTCCTCTTCCCTCGCCCCTCCCCCATTTCTCCATTCTCTTTCTATCTCTCCTCTCTGCCTTCTCTTCATGAAACTCACTATTCAATGGAGGGTCATTCTTCCTGAACCTCGTACCCCTCATTCTGCCCCTACTCCCCAGTTCTTCTAGAGCTCTCCTTTTCCTACTAAGTCAAATCTAAGTTCCTAAGCCAGAGCTCAGGTCTCCATAGTGAGTCGCAGTCTCCAGTGCACCTGTCATCTGCCTCCACTCTCTGACCTGACCTGGTGTTTGTCTTTTCTACACTGCTCTACACTTTTCCCCCCTAACCTTTCTTTGGGCTAGAATATAATTTGTCCTTTCAGACCCATTTTCAGCACTCCAAGAGCTATCCTTCGTCCTTCGTGTCACAGTGTAGTTCCAGGAGGGGCTCTGTTACTCCACGTGCTTGTGCAGTCTGTAAGGAGCTCAGAGTAACCAACAAATGAGAACTGCCTCAGGAATCAAGCAAGCAGCATCTGACCACACTGAGCTGTCCACTTGGAGTCCCTGTCAGTCTAGACCTGAAGGTGACCCTGAGATCACACATGAACTGATTTTGGGCATGCAGTATCTGGGATCAAATTCCCTTTCTATGTGACCACCAACAAGTTACTTCATTCCTCTGTGCCTCCGTTTCTCCATCTATATAAATTGGGAATAAAATGTGTCTGTAACTTAGGGAGTTGAGTGATTTAACTCATATGACACATTTAGGAAGGCATGTATCATGCTGGGCATAGTGACACACACCTGTGATTCAAGCTACACTGGTGGTTGAGGCAAGAGAACCACATACTCAAGGCCAACTCAAGGCGAGCCTGGGAAGCTTACAAAATCCTATCTCAAACTAAAAGGAAAAGAAAAGAAAATGTAAGTGCTCAGTACAAATCTTTATCACAACCCTTTCCTGCCTTGTATAGTCATAGTCACCATGGAAGCACAAGGGTCTAGAGCTCTGATAAATAGACAGAGCCACTGATGAGTAATACAAATTGCACACTTCTAGCTTCTTCTGGGTCTGAGACAAAGGCCTAGGGGTTTCTCTCTCTAGCTAGCAGGGCCTTTTTCTAGTTGACTAGTCCAGACCAGTTCACATAAGACCAAGGCCAGACCTGGACATATCTCAGCTAGAAGCTATAACCCATTAGATCTCTCTTCTTTGTTTATGTTGAGGAGTCCAAATTAGGGAAGGAGGACTTTCCCTACACCAAGAAAAACTTCTAAGGGCCAAGCCCTCCTGGGGGTTAGGACTTCTGGTTTCTGAATCCCCTCTACTTGTAGAGAGCTTTTCTCTCTGTCTGTATGTGTGTGCTTCTTTAATAAAGTTTGTTACTTGTTGCTTTCTGCTGTGTAGATTTTTCCCTGCCTTTTAATTCTCTAATTGGCAGAGAAAGTGAACTCAATTAAGATACCTAGCTGGTAACAGAGCATCTCTGCTGCTTCCTGGTGGCCTGCAAACAGTGCCTGGGGCTGCAGCTTGGGTTATATAACCTTCTGCAAACTCTTCAGAGCAGGGCCTCCCAGACCTTCTAGATCAACAAAAAGAACCTGGCTCAATCCTCATTTTGTTCCATGAACTTCCTGTTTGGGCTTTTTAAGCTACTGGACTGTGAACTTCTTAAGCCTAGTGTGCACACATTAGGTGCTCACTATGCAGCTACATGGACTTCTTGTTTGTCCAAAAAGTAATTGAGGATTCTGGGCTACAGAGACATTAGGCAGTGTTGTGGTTTGAAAGACAAATGTTCCACAGAGGCTCATGTGGTTTGAACATGGTCCCCGTTGGAGCTGCTCAGGAACCTTTAGGAGGTGGAACCTTGCTGCACAAGGAACATCACTTTGGGGCAGCTTTGAGGTTCCATAGCCTTGGTCCCGCTTCTTGTTCTTTCTCTGTGAGGATGAAATGTGATTAGTCTGCTTCCTGGCTGCCAGGCTGGGCTCACACTCCTGTTGTTATGTTTTCCCAGCTGTGATAGACTGTATCCCCTCTGAAACTATAAACCAGAATAAACCCTTTCTCCTCAACACTGCTTTTTGTCAGGAGAGAAAAGTGACTGATATAGGAAATTTCCTATTATTAGCATTTAGACACAGGCAGCCTGGCTCTAGCTGCTGAGAGCATTTTGGCTTCCCTGAGTCCCTCTGGGGTAAAGAAGGCACTAAGTTAATGCTGTTGCATGAGTGGACCCCCTTAGCAGCTTTGGGATAGCCATTGTCCTGATTAACTTTTATTGTCAAATTGACACAGCCTAGGAAGAGCCTCAACTGAGAACTGACTTGACCACACTGGCCTGTGGGGATGCCTATAAGGCATTTTCTTGATTGATGATTGGTGTGGGTGGGTCCAGCCCTCTGAGGGCAGCACCATCCCTTGGCAGGTGGGCCTGGGCTGTGTGAAAAAGCCAGCAGAGAGCAAGCCAGTCAGTAGAAGGTCTCTGCTCCAGGTTCTTGCCTTGAGTTCCTACCCTGACTTCTCTCTGTGACTGAGAGAAGGTTACCTGTTAGCTGGAAGTATAAGTTGAAATAACCCCTTTCTTTTCTAAGTTGCTTTGGTTATGGTGTTTACCAAAGGAGAAGAAAGCAAACTAGAACAGCTGTCTAGTATTTCCCCTGTCCAGGAATTCTTTATTCAATTTCTTTTGTAAATTTTATACAATATGCTTTGATCCTATTTAGATCTCTCCTGTATCTGCACCTTCCTTTTTAACACCCTCTGCACAAAATTTTCCTATTCAGATAGATAGATAGATAGATAGATAGATAGATAGATATAGATAGAGATAGATAGATAGATAGATAGATAGATAGATAGAGATAGATAGATAGAGATAGATAGATAGATAGATAGATAGATAGATAGATAGATAGAGATAGATAGACAGATAGACAGATACCTGTAGAATCAGGTTTGTGTCCCCAAACACCTTTGGTGTAGGTTCATCCACTGGAGCCAAATTCATATTGGCTTCTTTGCCACTGACTCGTCTTGTCCCCATCCATGTTCCTGCTCTTTTCAAGAAACCCTGTATCACCAGCACCAGGCTGCTGGAGGACATCATCATGTGTAACTTTGTGTCACAGGCCACCCCCAGCCCTTTTCTTTATCTAGAAAGAAGCAAAGTATTCCTAAAAATAGGGATTGCTTTGCTGATGAAATTTTAAAATATTTAAAAATGTTTGGGTTAGTAAAATTTTTTGGTTAGTATTAGCATATGCTAATTTAACAAAATAATGGGTTATGTTGGGACATTTTTTTGTTTGTTTGTTTTTTGTCTTTTTTTGAGACAGGGTCTCCCTGTAGCCCCAGCTGTCCTGGAATTCACTCTGTAGACCAGGCTGGCCTTGAACTCACAAAGATCCGCCTGTCTCTGCCTCCCAAGTGCTAGGATTAAAGGCGTGCACCACCACGCCCGGCTGGGACATTTTTTATAATAAAAAAATGTACCTTGTTGCACTTACTGTCCTAGATTGCTTTGTTTTCCAGAACAGACATCTTATACATTTACATGTTTTGGGGGTGTTTATTTAGTTTTTTAAATTTTATTTATTTTTTATGTGTATGAATGTACTGTCTGCATGTAGGTTTGTGCACCCATGTTGTGCAATGCCGCGGACGTCAGAAGAGGGCGTCGGATATCAGAAGAGGGCGTCGGATTCCAACTGGAGTTCTCCTGGAATTGGAGTTACAGACAGTTCTCAGCCACCATGTGGGTGCTGGGGATTGAACCCAGGTCCTCTGCAAGAGCAGTCGGTGCTCTTAACCGCTAGGCTATCTCTCCAGCCCCTATTTTAGCTTTTTTTTAAACAGAGTCTCCCTGCAGCCCCAGCTGGCCTAAAACTCACTATATAGTTCAGGCTTGCCTTGATCTCACAGAGATCCACCTGCCTGTGCCTCCTGAATGCTGGGATTAAAGGTATGTGCCATGCCCAACATGTCTTTTTCTTTCTTTCCAGAAACGAGTATGAGAGAAAACAAGTGATATTTGTCTTTCTGAATATTGTTTATTTTATTTAAAATAATGGTCTCCAGTTCAATCTATTTGCTTGAAAATATGATTTTGTTCCTTTTTATGTCTAAATAATCTTCCATTGCGTATCCTGTGCTACGTTTTCTTTATCATTCACCTGCTCCTGATGGGCAAGTAAGCTGCTTTCATGACTTATTTGGCTGTTGTGACTAGAACCACGGTAAACTTGGACACCCGGGCATCTCTATTGAGCATTGACCGAGGCTGTATATACACAGTAGTGCAATAACTGGATCAGACCATAGTTCCATTCTTAATTTTCTGAGGAACATCCACACTGATTTTCATAATAGCTACACTAATTTACATTCCCACCAACAGTGTACAAAGTGTTCATTTTTCCCACATCCTTGCCAGCAATTGTTTTTTTCTTTCTTTCTTTTGATGATAGCCATTTTAATTGGAGCGAGATGGAATCTTATTGTATTTTGAATTTGCACTTCCCTCCTGGGAGACATTTTTTTCCCTGATGTTGCACATTTTCTCATGTGTTTATTGGCCATTGTACTTCTTTTGAAGTGTTTATTTGCTCACTTTTTTAGTTGGATTATTTGTTCTTTTGGTGTTTAATTTTTCAAGTTCTTTTTATATTCTGAATATGAATTCTGGATGAAGAATGGGCAGACACCTTTTCCCATTGCATAGGCTGTCTCTTGATTCTGGTTAATTGTTTCCTTTGCTGTGCCAAAGCTTTTAACTTTGATGTAGTCCTGTTTGTCAATTCTTGCTATTATCTCTTGAGCTAGTCAAAAACCCATTGTCAGAGTTTTTGCTTCCCCTGTGTTGTCCTTTAATAGTTTTGAAGAGCCAAGGTTATGTTAAGGTCTTGAATTCATTTTAGGTTGACTTTGGTACAGGATGAGACATAGGGTTCTGATTTCATTCTGTTACATGTGAATTTCCAGTTTTTCCAGCACTACTTGTTAAGAAGTTGTCTTTTTACCACTGTACATGTGGGTGACTTTGTCAGGAATTGCGTGGTATAGCCACATGGGTTCATTACTGGGTCCTCCATTCTTCTCCCTAAGTCTGCATGCCTGTTTCTGTGTGAGCACAAAACTCTTTCAGTTACTATGGCTCTATAGTATAATCTGGTCTGGTATTGTAATACTGCTAGCATTACTCTGTTCTCAAGATGGCTTTTGCTACTTACTCAGAGACCTGGGTGCTTCCATATGAATTTTAAGATATTTTTCTACCTCTGTGAAAATATCAATGGAACTTTGATGGGGACAGCCTTAAATCTGTAGACTCTGCATAGGTATCTCTTTAATTTGGGAAAAATTTCCTCTACAATCTGTTGAAAATCTGAGCAATACCATTATCCTGTGAATCTTCTTCCTCTTCTATCCCTATGATTCATAAGTTTGGTCTTTTCATAATGCCCCACAGTTCCCAGTTATTCCATATTGTCTGTTCCCAGTTAATCTTGTGTTTTTAAAAAAATTTTCATAATCTTTACTTGTTCAATCTAGTTCTTCCATATTGTCTTCTCGTCTTGATATACTATTTTCTACTTCATCAATTCTGTTATTGAGACTTTCTCCCATCCTTTCCAAGTGGTTTGTGGATTGTTGCATTTCTTTTTCAATTCACCTTGAATTTTCTTCAGTATTTCTATATCTTTTGCAATTTCCTTCCACAGTTTATCATTGTCCTCTTTTAATTTATCCCTATTTTCTTTTAGGTCCCTGACTTCTTTGTTTATATGCTCTTTAAATTCCTTCAACTCCTTAATTTCTCTAAACATGTTTGTAATTTTTTTTTGACAGGGTCTCCCTTTAGTCCCAGCTGGCCTGGAGCTCACTATGTAGACCTGGCTGGCCCTGAACTCACAGAGATCTGCCTGCCTCTGCCTCCTGAGTGCTGGGATTACAGATGTGCTGGGATTACCACACCTGGCTTATAATTGTTCTTTTAAGATCTGTATCCTGCGGGCATGGTAGCGCACACCTTTAATCCTAGCACTCGGGAGGCAGAGGCAGGCGGATCTCTGTGAGTTCAAGGCCAGCCTGGTCTACAGAGCGAGTTCCAGGACAGCTGGGGCTATAGGGAAACCCTGTCTCAAAAAGACCGCCCCCCCAAAAAAGATCTGTATCCTGAGTTATATCTAAGGATTCTTCAATATAGGATTTTTCAATAAGGCTATAAGTATTTGGAGGTCCATCTGAGGTTTTTATGCTATTGTTTTTTCATTGAGCTTTAGGCATTTGGGTTGCTTTTGTTGATTGTGGTTCTAATGTGAAGCTTAGGTGTTTCTTTGTTGGGTTTAAGACTGATTTTGGTTATATTCTCCAGGTATTTTTGCTGCTTCTAATTGGTGTACAGATGTGCATAGTTTAGGCTCCAAAGCCTCAGCTCTATCCTAGCACTGGACAGACCAGCCTCCCTCACCCAACCAGTAAATAGCTCATCCAATGGCCAGAGCCACGCAATACCCAAGCCAGCCTGAAGCCCCCAGGCCTGTGGAACCTGCACCCCGAGGATCCCAGGCACTCCCAGTCCCGTGGGCTGGAAGGACACATCACCTCTGTTGCTGTGCAGCTGGAGTCCCCCATGTCAAAATGGGGCGAGCCCCAGTCACCCGACCTGGTGAGATGTACTCACGGAACCCCCGTACACCACCCATGGTCTGCTCACCGGACCCAGGGCCAGCCATCAAGGTCTGTACCTGGGCCCAGTGGGAGGGAGGCTCAGCTGACACCGAGGTTATCTATGCTGTCTCCCTGAGGCCCTCAGACCAAGTCTGTAGCGCAGAATTGCTGATCCATGTGCCCACCGACCACCTCTGCAGCTTCCCAACCGCTCCTGAGGGCCCCTAAGCCTGCCTGCCTCTGCCTCCCGAGCACTGGGATTACAGATGTGCACCAACATTGCGTTAGCTGCTCAGAACACACCCACTGCCCTGGGAGCCGCCATCTGATCTCCTAAATCTGTACTCTGTTAACAGCCATTTTCACAGCATTAATTCTGCTGATCCATGAGCATGGGAAGTCTCTTCATTCTCTAGTGTCTTCTGTTTCTTTCTTCAGTATTTTATAATTTTCATTGTAGAGATATTTTACCTCTTTGCTTAAACTGGTTGCTAGATACTTTATTCTTTTTGCGGTTTATTGTGTTTGGGATTATTTTTCAGATTTCTTTCCCACGGCGTTCCTTATTAGTGTAAAACAAAACCAGGCTACTGATTTTTGTATGTTTATTTTTTTTATACTGCCATTTTCTTTTTATTTATTTATTTTTTTTTATTAATTTTTATTTATTTCTGTATGTGTATGCTGCATGCAAGTCTGTGCACCCGTGTCGTGCAATGCCGCGGAGGTCAGAAGAGGGTCTCGGATTCCCCTGGAACTGGAGTTCTCCTGGAATTGGAGCCTCAGACGGTTCTCAGCCGCCATGTGGGTGCTGGGGATCGAACCCGGGTCCTCTGTAAGAGCGGTCGGCGCTCTTAACCGCTAGGCCATCTCTCCAGCCCCCATTTTCTTTTTAAAATCAAGTCTAAAAGTCTTTCGATGGCGCCTTTAGAATCTTCTAAGTATGGGACCATTTTGTTTGCAAACAGGGATAATCTAGCTCATTTTTCCTATTTGTGTCTTTTTTGTTCCTTTATTATGCTTTATTGCTGTGGCTAAAATTTCAAGTGCTTTGTCAAATAAAAGCAGTGAAAGGACATCATGGTACAGTGGAGACAGGAGGATCAGGAATCCAAGGCCAGCCTTAGTGACAAGGCAAGCTGAAGCCTGGCCTGGTCTACATGAGACACTACTGGGGTAGGCGGAGCAGTGAGAATGGAGATCCGGGCTTCATTCCTGGTTTTAGAGGAAATGCTTTTAGTTTCTCACCATTCAGTATGATGTTGTCTATGGATATGACCATTGGATATGACCTTTATTGTGTTGAGGTCTGACTGATCCTTCTATAGATAGTTTGTGCAGGGGCTTTTGTCATGAAGTGATGCTCAATCTTGTCAAATGCCATTTCTGTATCTATTGAAATGATAGTGTGATTTTTTGCTTGATTCTATTTATGTGCTTTGTTACACGTTTGATTTGTGTGTGGTGAACCATTCTTGTCTCCCAAGGATTAACATATGTGATTATGGTATGTGGTGATTTTTGAAATGTGTTATTGAATTCAATTTACAAGTATTATATTGAAGTTTTTTTTCTTCTGTGTTCATCAAGGATTTGATCTATAATAAACTTTTTTTGTTGTGTCTTCATCTAGTTTTTGTATCAAGAGGATCCTGGCTTCCTGGGGTGAGTTTGGAATTCCTTCTCTTTCCATTTTCTGCCCCATGGATGGTTCTGTGTATATTGTTCTAGCTCCATATGTCTGTAGAACTTCTGTACTTTCTATCACTGTCAACTTTTAGTTTCATTCCATTATAATCTGGTAAGAGGCAAGAAGTTCTCTCTCTTTCTTTTTGTATTTGTCAAGATTGCTTTATGGCCCACCATATAATCTATTTGTGGAGAAATTTCTATGAGCTGCCAAAAAGAATGCATATTCTGTAGTGTCAGAAGCCACATTCTATCAAGTCCATTTGATTGTTAGCACAGTTTGACTATGAATTTTCTTTGATGTTCTTTGTCTGGATGCTGGAACTCTTGGCAGGTAGGTTCTGACATCACCCATTCTGTATCTGGACCTCTCTATACAGTGGGCCTGTCTTCAAGCCCTGAAATTCTACACTTGATTTACTCTGTGATGCTTTCTGCTGGGTTTTAAATTGGATATATTGAGCTTTTGTTTTCAAGATTTCTGTTGGTTTTTCAAAATAGCTATTAAACTTATTCTTAGCCGGTTTTGTCTTCTTCAGTTTGTCAGAATTTTTCCTGGATTTGTTTGGAATCAACTGATCTTTTGGAATGAATTGTTTTGAATTCTTTGTCTAGGATTTTGTCTACTTCAATATTTATAGAGTCAGCCGCTAGAGGATATGCACTTTCAGAGGAGTCATCTTGCTTTTAAAGTTCCTATGCCGAGATTTTCATATCACTTCCACTTTCCTACAAAAGGAACTTCTTAGATGATACCCTTTTTTGACACTTTGTCCAGTAATATCAGATTTTTGGGGAATGTATAGCTTCCCTCTTCTTTGGTGGTGATTAGTGTATTTGGACACAGAACATATTGTCTGAGCCTGATCTTCCTGCTTCCTTGCAGACCTCACAAGATGGGGTCCTTCTCATAGATCAGGCCAGTGTGTGGTGGACAGTGGCATTCAGGAGGTTTGTCCTCTGATTACTCTTCTGGCCCTGCCCACTGCTTGCTGCTGCCCCTGGCAGCCCTGGGTGCACACCATTTTTATTGCTTCTCTCTTGTTTAGGAGAAGATCCGGGAGCGTGGCTTCATGCCCTCTGCATCTGTGCTTACTTGGAGCCTAGTGGTTGGCTTAAAGTTGTCTTCCCTATTTTCTGAGTTAAAGTCCTCTCTGCAGTTTGAGTGGGGTGGGTTGTGAACGGAGCAGTGTGTATTGACTCTTAGCTGAAAGTGTAGCTCAGCAGCAGAGCACCTGAACAACCACTGGGGTCATGCTTTGTCCCCAGCACCTTGTAGAATGTGGAAAGGAACATGGTAAGAGCCAGACGCAGTGCAGATACAGAAACAGAGCAAAAACCCAAACCAAGTACTACCTGTAATGCTTAAGAGCAGGAATGAGTGAGTTCTAGGCCAGCCCGTGTTACAGAGTAAAACTCTGCCTCAACAAAACAAAAAGGACACCCTTGGTTTACAATGACCCTGTCTCAACAGAAACAAAAACAATAAAAAAAGGATGTTAAAAAAAAAAAGATTGTCTCTGTTGGGGGTGTCCATGCAGGCAGGAGTGGCTGTTCTAGACCTTTGCCAACCCACAGTACTTTCCGTCTTCTCAGGCTCCTAGTCATGGGAGACAGCACTCCATCGTTTCCTGCTAGTCTGACTCCTCCCAGGCAGCCAACTGGAGTGTTTTCTGATTGAAGCTGGTTGCAAAGCTTTTTAGCTTTCCTTTACTACAAGGTGGTGCAGGCTGGAGTTTAATCCAGAAAGATCTGCTCACTGTACTTCCAGACACCACTGACACAGTCCACCCTGATCTGCTCACTGTACTCCCGGACACCAGTGACACAGTCCACCCTGATCTGCTCACTGTACTCCCGGACACCAATGACACAGTCCACCCTGATCTGATCACTGTACTCCCGGACACCAATGACACAGTCCACCCTGATCTGCTCACTGTACTCCCAGACACCAGTGACACAGTCCACCCTGATCGGCTCACTGTACTCCCGGACACCAATGACACAGTCCACCGTGATCGGCTCACTGTACTCCCGGACACCAGTGACACAGTCCACCCTGATCTGCTCACTGCACTCCCAGACACCAGTGACACAGTCCACCCTGATCTGCTCACTGTACTCCCAGACACCAATGACACAGTCCACCCTGATCTGCTCACTGTACTCCCGGACACCAGTGACACAGTCCACCCTGATCTGCTCACTGTACTCCCGGACACCAGTGACACAGTCCACCCTGATCTGCTCACTGTACTCCCGGACACCAATGACACAGTCCACCCTGATCTGCTCACTGTACTCCCGGACACCAGTGACACAGTCCACCCTGATCTGCTCACTGTACTCCCGGACACCAATGACACAGTCCACCCTGATCTGCTCACTGTACTCCCAGACACCAGTGACACAGTCCACCCTGATCGGCTCACTGTACTCCCGGACACCAGTGACACAGTCCACCCTGATCTGCTCACTGTACTCCCGGACACCAGTGACACAGTCCACCCTGATCTGCTCACTGTACTCCCGGACACCAATGACACAGTCCACCCTGATCTGCTCACTGTACTCCCGGACACCAGTGACACAGTCCACCCTGATCTGCTCACTGTACTCCCGGACACCAATGACACAGTCCACCCTGATCTGCTCACTGTACTCCCGGACACCAGTGACACAGTCCACCCTGATCTGCTCACTGTACTCCCGGACACCAATGACACAGTCCACCCTGATCTGCTCACTGTACTCCCGGACACCAGTGACACAGTCCACCCTGATCTGCTCACTGTACTCCCGGACACCAATGACACAGTCCACCCTGATCTGCTCACTGTACTCCCGGACACCAGTGACACAGTCCACCCTGATCTGCTCACTGTACTCCCAGACACCAATGACACAGTCCACCCTGATCTGCTCACTGTACTCCCGGACACCAATGACACAGTCCATCCTGATCTGCTGACTGTACTCCCGGACACCAGTGACACAGTCCACACTGATCGGCTCACTGTACTCCAGACACCAATGACACAGTCCACCCTGATCTGCTCAATGTACTCCAGACACCAATGACACAGTCCACCCTGATGGGCTCACTGTACTCCCGGACACCAGTGACACAGTCCACCCTGATCTGCTCACTGTACTCCCGGACACCAGTGACACAGTCCACCCTTATTGGCTCACTGTGCTCCCGGACACCAGTGACACAGTCCACCCTGATCGGCTCACTGTACTCCCAGACACCAATGACACAGTCCACCCTGATCTGCTCACTGTACTCCCGGACACCAGTGACACAGTCCACCCTGATCCACTCACTGTACTCCCAGACACCAGTGACACAGTCCACCCTGATCGGCTCACTGTACTCCCGGACACCAGTGACACAGTCCACCCTGATCTGCTCACTGTACTCCCAGACACCAATGACACAGTCCACCCTGATCTGCTCACTGTACTCCCGGACACCAGTGACACAGTCCACCCTGATCTGCTCACTGTACTCCCGGACACCAATGACACAGTCTACCCTGATGGGCTCACTGTACTCCCGGACACCAGTGACACAGTCCACCCTGATCTCCTCACTGTACTCCAGACACCAATGACACGGTCCACCCTGATCTGCTCACTGCACTCCCGGACACCAATGACACAGTCCACCCTGATCTCCTCACTGTACTCTCGGACACCAATGACACTGTCCACCCTGATCTGCTCACTGTATTCCCGGACACCAGTAACACAGTCGACCCTGATCTGCTCACTCCACTCCACCCTGGTCCCAGGTGCCCACGTGGACGAGAGGGCCAGCAACAAACTGTCCTGGGTGAAGGGTGCAGCAGGTCTACACTGCCCAGGCAGTGGTTTTCTGAGGCCTCCCGTTACCACCACCTGATCTTTGGCATCTTTCAGTGGCTTCCTAAAATGAAGTCTTGAAGGACAGTGGGCTGCACATCTCCAACCCAGAGTTTACTGCAGTTATTTCTCAATGAGTTTGCTTTAGTGGCTTTTCCCAGGACTACAGCGGGTCCCCGGTGGACCCTAGCTAGGACAGCCCTGAAATACATGCTGTGAGTTCCAGGTAAAGGAAAATGGAAGGGATCTGCTTTCTACAGGGGCCAGCTGGATGGGGTTCCCCAAGATGGCCCGGTAACAGTGTGCCAGGCTTACATGCAGAGAAACAGAGCCCTCAAGAACCAGTGCTCTTCCTGGCTTCCAGATCAGCCCAGCCTAGACTCCCTTTCTGTTCTGCACCACTGTCCTCTTCAGGTCCCTGGCAAGGTGAGCTCACATTCCTGTGCTCTTTCTCACCTTCTGTTCCACTCATCCCTTGGGGTCTCGCCAACTCTGTAGCAAATATTAAACTTAAGCTGTTGCCCATCATCCACTTCACTGAGAAGCTGTTTTCTAGCAGTTTCCATTCCAAGTCACTGAGAAGCTGGGAAGAACGGCTCATTTCTAATTGGCCGTCTTGGCTCCTTGTGTAAGATATTAAAACTTTTTACTGAACTTTATTTTTAACAGTTCTTTTTTTACTCTGAAAAATAGGCATGTCAATTGTAGAAATTTTGGCAACTACAGAAATGTACAATAAAGAGAATTTAAAATGAAGGACATTTTTGCTCTCTATTCAGAATATTTCTTTTGTGTTCAATAAGCCATGGGGTGGGGGGAGTGATTAGACATTATGTGTTATGGGGGGAAAAAAAACTTCCCAAGTCTGCTTTGCTCCATGTAGTTTCCAGAGTCTTGAGAACTAATGGCCTCTCTTCCTACCCCTCCTGTCGTAGATAGCGAAGATAACCCACAAGATAAATCCAGAAGCCCAGAGCACCTTGAAGTTCATAGTTCCCACAAGGAAAGGAGCAAAATGCATCCAAGTACAGGCTGGATTATAGGAATATGTGTAAGAGAAAGAAAGAAAGAAAGAAAGAAAGAAAAGAAAGAAAGAAAGAAAGAAAGAAAGAAAGAAAGAAAGAAAGAAAGAAAGAAAGAAAGAAAGAAAGAAGGAAAGAAAGTATATATCCCATACTATGGAGCAAGTCTTTGAAGATTTTCTACCTTGTCTTTCAGGATCTTTTTTCTTCAAAAAGATCTTCTTTCTTCTTCCTACAAAAAAAGTTCTGGTCATACACATACCTAACTACAGTTTTTCAGCTTTGCAAATAATTTCGTTGGATAGTGGATACTGAGGTTACAGAATCATTATTCCTAAAATTAGAAATTTTGTTTTAGTTCTTAATATTTATGCCTTGATTCATGGAAACGTACCTGTCCTATTCTTTTCTTGGAACTTGTTTTTACAAAAGTAAGAGGTATTTACTGTAGAATATTTGGAAAATATTTAAAATGCACAAAAGAGGAAATGAAAAGTGTCAGTAAATCCACCATCCAGAGTATTTGGCCCATTCTCAAATTCTACCTTTGTGGATGGGAATAAGGAAGTGTAAAGGGGAGGAGGCGCACATGTGGAGGGGATGGCGCGGGACTTGCCTGCTCCTAAATGCCAGACATCTGGCACAGCACTCTGATTCTAGACCATCTTCCCATTCACTCAACCAACTACTCAACCAATCACTTAACCAACTACACACCCATGTGCCCACCCACCCACCACGGTATAGAGGGAAATGTCAATTCGGTAAGTCTGATACTCATTTTGACAGTAAGCCTTGCCTGCCTTACTGAGTTTTTCTGTTGCTAACACAGAATATCTGAAAGCAGGTTGGGAGGAACATGGTGCCAGTATAGTTGGCTTCTGGTGACGGACTCGTGTTGACCCCGCGTGGTAGAAAAGCCTGAGGGCAAGTGGGCGTGAGAGACAAATCATGTCTTTGCTGTGCAACTATTTGCTCTCAAGTAAGTAATCCAGTCCCCAGAGAGCAATCATTCAATCACATGAGAAGGGAATTAATACATTCACAAGGGCTCCAGCTCCATGGTCTGAGACCTTCTTTCTAAACCACATTTGCCAATTTTTCCATTGTCTTGGTTACTTTACTGGGATGTGATATCTGATAAAAGCAATTTAGGGAAGGAAGGGTTTATTCTGGCTTACAGTTCTGAGGGATACAGTCCCTCATGGTGGGGAAGGCACGGCGGCTGGAGCTGGAGGTGGCTGGAGCTGGAGGGAGGAGGCTGGAGCTGGAGGGAGGCAGCTGGAGCTGGAGGAGGCTGGAGCTGGAGGGAGGCGGCTGGAGCTGGAGGAGGCTGGAGGGGCTGGAGAGATGGCTCAGCAGTTAAGAGCACTGGCTGTTTTGGCAGAGAACCAGGGTTCAATTCTGAGCACCTAAGCACATGGCAGCTAATAACTATCTGTAACTCCAGTTCCAGGGAATCTGATGCCCTCTTCTGACCTCTGAGAGCATTGCAAGACACAGGAGCACATACCAGGCAATATACTCATACACATTAAAAAAAAATTTTTTTAAAAAGGTTAAAGATCATGGCCACACTAAGGAATTAAGCCTCAGTGTTAGTTTTGGTGGGGGGCAAACCACAGCAGGCATAAAACTTAGATAGTCCAACCAAATCCTTCTTGGGAGAATTATTAATTTAAGCAGGAAAAGTGATTCCTTTCTACTGTGGTGGTAAAAATAGGAAGTTCCCTGGAGCTGTTAGCAGAAGAAAGCTTGTCTCAGAAAACAAAGGAAAGACGCCTCGCTATGCTGGAGTCCCTGGGCTGCTTGTTCCAGCTGCACCCCAGTTCTCCTGCCCTGGAAGCTGCAACTTCCTGCCCTTCCCAAGTCGAATACGGGAGATTAATTTCCTTTTTGCTCTGTGCTAGTTTAAGTTAGACTTTTTTCTCACTGAAAGCGAGAGTCTTGTTTAAACAAATCTACTCACATTACATTTAAGGAGACAAAATTAGGAGACAGGGGTTTGTGTTCAATAGTTTTTGGTTTTCAAATGAAGTATTGTCACCTGCTCTAGATATGGCCAAAAATATAGATACCACAACCCCCTCCCTGGTACAGTTCAGGGATGAGTCAGAACGAGGTCCTGGGGCTGTGGGAGGATGGGTCCCATCTGAGGGTCTATTACTGTCTGAATCTACATTTCCTACCTCTTCTAGTTTCCCTTCAATGGAGTGACAAAACACTGACCAATACCAACTTGTGGAGAAAAGGGTTTGTCTTACATCTCACTGGTCACAGCTCATCACTTAGGGGGCAAAGGTAAGAACCTGGGGGAGGAACCTGGAGGCAGGAGCTGAAGCACAGGCCATGGAGGAACATTGCTTACTGCCGTTGAAGAACAAGACGAAGAAGAAGAAGAATCAAGTAAGAATCCGACGAATAGAAGCCTTCCTCATACGAAGACGATCCCTCATTCTACGCCATCCTCCTCCTCCTCCTCCTCCTCCCCCTCCTCCTCCCCCTCCTCTTTCTTCTTTTGTCTCGCTGTAGCCCCAGATGTCCTGGAACTCACTATGTAGACCAGGCTGCCCTTGAACTCACAAACATCCACCTGCCTCTGCCTCTGCCTCCTGAGTAGTGGGATTAAAGGCGTGTGCTATGCCGGGCCTTCAGCCTGCTTTCTTATATAATACACAATAGCCTGCCCAGGGGTGGCACTACCCACAGTGGGCTGGGCCCTCCCATATCACTCAACAACCAAGAAAATACCCCACAGACACAGCCACAGGCCAGTCCAATGGAGGCGATTCCCCAACTGAGGCTCCTTCAACCCAGGTGTCAAGTTGACACCAAAGTTATTTAGCACAGTACCCCTGGGTAGATGGGACGGAACTGGTTACCTAATGTCCGCCTCACTCTCTAGTGAGGCTGACCCTGTTCACTGTGCATCTGAGGCCAATCCAGGCAGACTGGGGCTCAGCTTCCCAGAGCAAAGTCTCCCTTTTTCACTTTGCCATAGGTCTTTCTAGTCTGCATCTCTCTGATCCTTGCTCCTGAACTGTCTCAGGTTTTTACTCTCCTCTACCCCTTTAGTTATAGTAACTAAACTTAGTTTTATCTGTTGAACAGAGAACACTCTAAAAACATTAATTCTCACCGTCCACCCTGATTCTCCTATTCCAGCTCCTCCTAGATTATGAATCTTGGTGTTAATTCACTTGGCTCCTTTATCCATTCTATCTACCTGAAGGTAGACGATTGGCCAGGACAAGGAGAAGGAGGATTCGGTCCAGCAGAATGGAGTGGGTAAGGGTAGCTGTTAGTCACCTTCTTATTACTGTAACAAAATGCCTGATATAATCAACTTCTAAAGAGAAAAGGGTTATTTTGGCTTATAAATGTGGAGGATTTATTTATTTATTTATTTATTTATTTATTTATTTATTTATTTATTTATGGTCTTTTCGAGACAGGGTCTCCCTGTAGCCCCAGCTGTCCTGGAACTCACTCTGTAGACCAGGCTGGCTTTGAACTCACAAAGATCCGCCTGCCTCTGCCTCCCAAGTGCTAGGATTAAAGGCGTGCGCCACCACGCCTGGCTTAAATGTGGTGGTTTTAATCCATGACTGGACTAGGCCTGTGACCAGGCAACAAATCATGGTAGGGCATGTGGTAGAGCAATACTGCTCACCTCTTGGTTAAGAGTGTTGGGAAGGATCCACAGTGCTGCTGTCCCTTTAAGGATCACAATAACACTAACAAATTTCCCACTAGGCCACACCCCTTAAAGGTCCCGCCAGCTCCCAGCTCCACTTACCTGGGGACTAAGCCTTTAACATGGGTTCTTGGGGACTATGGTAATTATACATAAAAAGGCAGAGTGCTCACAACAGAAGAAAAGCAACTAGTTACCAGTCACCACAAACATGAGGTATTTCCATGCAAGGTATGAAATGAGCAGGACTCGCATTTACTGCTTCACCCCATTGTCTGACTTGGGTGGTTTCATGTATTTGGTGATGGCTAGGAAATCCCACAAGCAGGATTTATAGAACCTCTTTTGTTGCTGTGGCTGTTCTTTTGAGACAGAGTCTTGCTATGTAACCAAAGGTTAGCCTGCAATTCAATATGTCGCTTAGATTAGCCTTAAATTTGCAATCTTCCCATGTCAGCCTCCCTCCCCAGTGCCAGGATAATAGGCATGTTCTACCATGTGCAGCTAGTACAATTGTTAATCTCTCTCCTGCCCAGACAGTAAACAGCCCTTATCTTGTGCTTGTAACATCACCTAAAATGGACCATTTCCTTTATTTTATTAATAAAATGTGTTTCTTTTCTGGTGAAACCTCTAAATAAAAGAAATTCAGAGCGGAGGTAGAAAGAGCTACTTTGGGGCTGGGGAGATGGCTCAGTGGTTAAGAGCACTGATTGCTCTTGCAGAGGACCAGGGTTCAATTCCCAGCACCCACATGGTGGCTGAGAACCGTCTTTAACTCCAGTTCCAGGGGAATCTGATGCCCTATTCTGCCCTCTGTGGCATTCCATGGCAAGAGTATACTCACATACATGCAGGCAATACACTCATACACGTCATTATATATGCTGCTTCAAAGTGTTTAATGATCTGCCGGCTCCTTCCCTTCCAAATGGGGACACTTCCTCTCTACTCTGTGTTGCTCATTAATTCAATTATGATTGCCCTGTCTTCCTCCATGTTATATTTGTAGTCACTAAAAATAAAACATAGGTCTGGAGAGATGGTTCAGCCATTAAGAGCATGTACTGATTTTGCAAGGGAGTGGACTTTGGTTCCCAATACCCACATCTAGGGACTCACAACCAGGGGCTCCAACACCCTCTTCTGGTTTCTTTGGGTACTTGCTCTTATGTGGGAGACATACACATTTAAAAATGAGTTCAAGGCCAGCCTGGTCTACAATGTGAGTTCCAGGACAGCTGGGGCTACAGGGAGACCCTGTCTTGAAAAGACCAAAAAAAAACAACAAAAAAAAAAAAACCAAAAAAAAATGCATCTCGGGGCTGGAGAGATGGCCTAGAGGTTAAGAGCACCAACCACTCTTGCAGAAGACCCGGGTTTGATCCCCAGCATCCACATGGCAGCTGAGAACCGTCCGTAACTCCAATTCCAGGAGAACTCCAGTCCCAGGGGAATCCGACACCCTCTCCGGCATTGTAGGACATGGGTGCACAAACCTACATGTAGACAGTACATTCATACACATAAATAAATAAAATAAAATAAAATTTAAAAAAATGTATCTTAAGGGGCTAGAGAGGTAGCTCAGCAGTTGAGAGCACTGGCTGTTCTTGCAGGAGACCATAGTTTGAAACCCAGCATCCATATGGTGGCTAACCACCATCTGTAACATAAGTTCCAGATGATCCAACACACCCTCTTCTGACCTCCCAGGCCATTGCACAACACAGGTGCACTTACATACATGCAGGCATAAGCATAAAAAATTAAAATAATAAATATTTTAAAAAATGGATCTTAAAAAATAAAAATAAAACCTATATAATAGGATCATTTAAATAAAGATAAATTGGGAATGGTGGTGCATGCCTATAATCCCAGTGCTGAAGAGACAAGAGCAGGAGGATCAGGAGTTCAAGGTCAAATTGAGCTACATAGTGAGTTCTAGGCTAGCCCAAGCTACATGAGACCCTGTCTCAATAAACAATGAGTGAACAAAGTTGAAAATGGAGCCAGATAAGGTGATGCCAATCTGTAATCCCAGCACTCAGGAGGCCAAAAGGTCTCTGCAAGTTCAAGGCCAGCCTGGTCTACATAGCAAGTCAGGCAGGACAGCTAGGGCCACATGCAGGGCAAGACTATTTCAAAAAATAAGATAAAAAGAAAAAAGATAGGAGCTGGTGGAAGGCTCACCAGGTAAAGGCACCTGCCGTAGGCTTGATTACCCACATCAGAGCTCTGGGACCTGCAGAGTAGGAGAGACTCAACTCCCAAAAGTTATCTTCTGCCCCTCATGCATGCCGTGGTTTGTACACACACACACACACACACACACACACACACACACACATGCACACACACACACACAAAATTTAAAAAACAGTAAGACAAAGAATGGTACGAGGGGGCTGGAGAGATGGCTCAGCAGTTAAGAGCACTGGCTGCTCTTGCAGAAGACCCAGGTTCGATTCCCAGCACCTACATGGCATCTAATAACTGTCCATAGCTTCAGATCAAGAGAATTCAATGCCCTTTTCTGACCTCTATGGGCATTGCACAGCAGAGGTGCACTTACCTGTGTGCAGGAAATATACACATAAAATAATTAAATTTTTTTTGAAAGAATAGTATCAGGAACTAGGTAGAAGATGAGGGAAATGAAATTAAACCAGGAAGTGGGAGAAAATGGTGATAGAAAATGAACAATAGCAGATTTGGCTTCTGTGATCACTGATGAAAAGGCTGACTAGCTAGGAAAGCGATAGCAATGCAGCTCATTAGACAACTGACTTTTCCATGATTGTTGAGAGTCCACCAGTGCCTCACATTTTCCACGTAAGACTTCATCTCTGCCCTCGGGTGCTCACAGCCCAGTCCTCTTGCATTTCAACCTTACGTGCTAAGAGTGGTATGAAGTTTTGTATGTGTGATTCTCCAACAAGCCCTTCTGTACCATGGTTTGTGCTTCATGCAGTTGGTAAAACTAGTTCTTCCACTTATAGCAGATTATTATTGGATGAGGGAGCTAGGTCCAAGCCAAAGACAACCACACAAACTGGACTCAGAGGAGGTCAAATAGCCCTGAGGTTGCTTGGCATGAGCTTACCTAATATGTTTCCTTCAGGTTGCATAGAGATATATCAATTTTGGCAGATCATATTTTCCAAGATGCCTGTAATAACACCCTTCTCCCACATACATATTCATTCTTCTCGCAACGTGACCTTGGCACTTGTCCCATTGACTGGTGGGGTTTATGTCCCCTTCCCTCTGAACCTATTTGGGGCTTTGTAACAGCCTCAACATAGTCTAGCAGAGGCAATACCATGGGACTTCTGAAACTAAGCTGTTAAAGAGCCACATACTTGGGCTGGAGAGATAGCCTAGCGGTTAAGAGCACCGACTGCTCTTGCAGAGGACCTGGGTTCGATCCCCAGCACTCACATGGCGGCTAAGAACCATCTGTAACTCCAGTTCCAGGAGAACTCCAGTTCCAGGGGAATCCGAGACCCTCTTCTGACCTCCGCGGCATTGCACGACACGGGTGCACAGACCTACATGCAGACAGTACATTCATACACATACAAAAAATAAATAAAATTTAAAAAAAAACAGCCACATACTTCCACTTCCTTCCTAACATCCAGCAACCATAATCTGAAGATGCCCCAAAGTGCTCTCATGTGGTAGGAGCTAAGGCCTCTGGCCCATAGACCTGCTAGGCTCTCATCCAACAGTCGGCATCAACTAGCCATCTCCACCCGCACCCTGAAGCTCCATCAAGCTGTCCAGTTGATGCCATGTGAGAGAGAGGGTGTCATCCCCACCGAAACCCACCCAAGTGCAGAGCTGCTTTAAACCACTAGGTTTTGAGGTGGTTGGTTAGGCAGCAGCAGATGGCTGAGACATCAAGCCGATTGTGTTTTCTGTCTTGGGGGTGTGATTGCTCAATGCATCCCGAGGGAGGCTACCTGAACCCAGGCTCCACTTACGCTTTTCATGTTCTCCACAAGTACATGCCATGCTTGGGAATTCTAAAAGCCAAAATAACTATGGCTGTGAAAGGGGTGCTATTTCATGCTACTTAAATTCTTGCAAATTCTTGCACTGAACACCTGTTCCTAAGCGTATCTTGGCACGCCTCTTCGGTGCACCCAACGTCTGCCTTCTCTCCCTGCATTCTGGGAAGAGAGGATTATGTGTTTTTCCCTGCCACACACTCCTATCAGCATATAGGTTCAAGAAGTAGGTTCAGTGTGTGTGTGTGTGTGTGTGTGTGTGTGTGTGTGTGTGTGTGGTCTATACACAAGTGTATGTACAGGTGTTCAGCCTAAAGGAGGACATTGGGTGTCCTGGTCTATCACTCTCTGCCTTATTCCCTTGAAACAGGCTCTCCCACTGAACCTGGAGTTAATAAGATGGCAGCCAGCAAGCCCCAGCCATCCTCCTGTCTCGACCTCCCACAGTGTCCACAGGTCCATTCCTGGCTTTTTATGTGGTTATTGGGATCTGAACTCAGGTCTTTAAGCGCTCTTACCCACCAAGTGATCTCCCCAGCCCCCAGGAACTAGGTTTTGAGCTTAATCACCGTTATTCCAAGCCCTGGCTGTTTTGACAGCATGATTTACCACTTCTGGGACCGAGATTGATTTTGCCTTCACTGCCATCCTGCAGTCGCTGGTACTTATTCCAGGCTGTGTCCTCCAGGCCTCCTTGACTAGACTGACAAACATTTTCCTACTGCTAACTATTGGGAAGGCAGCACAATATAGTGGTTTAAAACGGGCATTCTAAGGTTGGGGAAGCCAAGTTTACAAATTCTTTAAACTACTTTACAATTACTTGAGCTAAAAATGAGATGATAAATGTTGAGTGCTTAGCACCTCGCAGCCAGGATTGTTATCTCCTCAGACACCTGCTCTGTGAAAGAGCCACTTTGTGAAACAGAACCCCCCACTGTTAGGTAATCCAACAACACAGAGGCCTCTGTGCCCCACCTAGGAGACAGGTTGGACAGTGGGTTGTGGGTGGGGTTGCTTTACTGGACTGGGAGGAAGGCTTGCTAACAGCTGCTGACCTGTCAGGGAGGCTCACCCTTGGGCTACTTCTCTTTGTCTCCCTGTGACTATCACATTGGAGCTACAAGCCACCCTTACAGAGCATGTGGCAACCCTGAAGATGGAAGTCTTGCACTGGTGAGAGTGGGATGGTTAATTGGAAAGACCCAGGTTCTAGATGTTGTGGAAGTAACTTGCCAACTCGCCTTTCCTGTGTGGGAAACAGTTACTTAACACAACTATTTTGTCTCTAGTAATATAAGCTGAACTTAAATTCTAGCAGAATACATTTCTGTTAGGATTATGATTCTGGCTTGGTCATTTCTCTGACTGTTGGATCCAGTCTGACTAAATTCTCATTGAAATAGTAAGAACATGCCGCAGCACATTCGATGGGTCTGTTTGCGTATATTGAGGCCATAATTTATCGGGCTTTTCTTCAGTTGGAGTCTCTGGGAAGAATCTTCTTGCCTACTGTTTGCTGGTCAGTGCTCTGCCCGGTCCTGGTAAATGTGTGCCAGTCCGGGTTATCTTCAGCTCACCGCATGTTATGGAACTGTCAATCTCGTGTTGTTTACTTAATGTCATATATGGATGAGGGAGTTAGACCCCATGAAATAAGAAAGAGGAGGTTTTAGCTCTGAGATTTTGTTCAGCTTTACTAAAATGTTTTAAATTATGTTCCCATAAACAATTAAATAAACATGTTTTGTAGGTGGTCAGCAGTTAAGATCACTTGCTGCTCTTGAAGAAGACCCAGCACCCACAGGGCAGCTGACAACTATCTGTAACTCCAGTTCCAAGGGAATCCGATGCCCTCTCTGGCTTATGAGGGCACCAGTGTCACGTATGTACAGCAAATAAAAATTTTAAAAATGTTTCTGTAAGTAAGAATAAAGACAAGAATAACAATATCTTACAGAGATGCAGAAAACTCAAATTTTATGCTATGTGACTTTGATAAATAAGATTCAATTCTGTAAGTATGTTTAGAATCAGTATTGCTTCATTTATTTCAAGAAATATGTAGACCAAAAAAGTGCAATTCTAAACAATTCTTTTTTTTTTTTTTTTTTTTTTTTTTTT
>VZQC01015718.1:2041745-2080097 GCA_009823505.1 Rhizomys pruinosus | reverse complement strand
TGTATGAATGTACTGTCTGCATGCAAGTCTGTGCACCCGTGTCGTGCAATGCCGCGGAGGTCAGAAGAGGGTGTCGGATTCCCCTGGAACTGGAGTTCTCCTGGAATTGGAGTTTCAGACAGCTCTCGGCCGCCATGTGGGTGCTGGGGATCGAACCCGGGTCCTCTGCAAGAGCGTCGGCGCTCCTAACCGCTAGGCTATCTCTCCAGCCCAGCACCTTACATTTAAATAAACTCTTATCCTATAGGTTGATAACCACCACCAACATAGGAACTATTGTAGAAAGTAGCCTCACTTTCTTCTACCTTCCACTACTTTCTTTTCACATTGAATTTAGAAATACTTTTCAATCCATCACTGCTGAGTGAGCAACTTAGCACACAAGCCTGTGTGTTCTTATTTACTTTTATTTTAAAGTGCCCCAGAGGATGGAATAATTTACACATACATGCATATGTACACTTGACATTGCTAGAACTATAAATTATAAAGAAAAGTGTTATTCTACTATTCGCATATGCAAGGCAAGAAAAAAGGACTTAAAACTTTAATCAGTCTTAGTTCAGTGATTTAGGGGATGGAGAGATGGCTCAGTGGTTAAGAGCACTGGCTATTCTTGCAGAGGACCCAGGTTTGATTCCCAGCACCCACATGATGGATAGCAAGGATCTGTAACTCCAGCTCTGGGGGACCCAATGTCCTCTTCTGAACCCTGTGGGCATTGCACAACATGGGTACACCTACCTACATGCAGGCAATACACTCATACATGTAAAATAAAAAACAAAAATGAAAAACAAACAAAAAAATTTTAGTGACTTTACAAATTAATTCTAATTAGTAATGAAGGAACAATTCTTTGGTTCTTGGCATTGCTGTGGAACACATGGCCTTGTTCATGTAGACAAGTGCCTTACCACTGAGATGTATCCCCAGATGGAGAATTGTCTTCCATATTTTATGACATGTGTGCATATATATGGGTGTGTATATATGAGCCATGGTGTACATGTGAAGGTCAGAGAACAACTTTCAGGAGTCAGTTCTGTCCTTTCACCATGTGGGTCCCAGGAATTGAACTCAGGTTGTCAGAGGACTGGTGGCAAGTACCTTTATCTGCTGAGCCATCTTTCCAGCCCTTGAGAATTCTTAGGGTTACAACCTAAAATGTGTACATTGCTAGGAAAGAAGCTAGGCAATAAATACTACATCTGAGCTGATTTCCTTTAATAAAAATTTAATTGCTTATAAAAGACAGCTGAATACAGTACTTTTCACATTATTTTTAATCTTAAATTTAAGATAGACACATATTATTATTAATCTAGCAGATTATTTTTTAGCTTGTTGAATGCCTAGAATCCCCAATCTTTCAAAATTTGGCATTTTAAATATGTAGCTTTCATGTTTCTGACATTATTTTATAAAGTTAGGGATTTCAAGTAAGAGTAACTGACTTTGACATTGAAAAAGATGTGCTTACTTTGTGGTAGCCCTGTGTCATCTCCCAAGTCCTCTGTGCAGACCAAAAAGTAAAAACTGAAGAATAGCCGGGCATGGTAGCCCACACCTTTAATCCTAGCACTGGGGAGGCAGAGGCAGGTGGATCTTTGTGAGTTCAAGGCCAGCTTGGTCTATAGAGCAAACTCCAGGCCAGCTGGGACTAAAGGGAGACCCTGTTTCGAAAAGACCAAAACAAAAAACAAACAAACAACAACAAAAAAAAACCCTGAAGAATGAACTTTTTGCAAAAGTCCAAATACCCATTACAAAGTACCAAAGGCCAATGACAATAATATGATATGTGCTGAAAAGTGCAATGGCTGATGCTCTCTAACCAATTCAAGTCCAGTTGTAAAGAAACAGACAGTATGGGGTCTGGAGAGATGGCTCTGTGGTTAAGAGCACAGGCTGTCCTTGCAGAGTACCTAGGTTCAGTTCCCAGTACTCACATGGTGGCTAACAACCATCCATAACTCCATTTTCAGAAGATCTGATGTCCTTTTCTCACCTTGGCAGGCACTGGATGACACGGGAACACTTACATACATGCAGGCAATACACTCATACACATATAATAAAAATAATTTCCAGGCATGGTGGAGCATACCCTTAATCCCAGCACTTGGGAAGTAGAGGCAGACAGATCTCTTTGAGTTCAAGGCCAGCCATAGTGAGTTCCAGGCTTGCTGGGGTTACAGGGACACCCTTTCTCAAAAAAGAATGATAATAATATTAATACTTAATAAAATAGCTATCTTTATTTATTTTTATTTATTTATTTTTGGTCTTTTGAGACAAGGTCTCCCTTTAGTCCCAGCTGGCCTGGAGCTCACTCTGTACACCAGGCTGGCCTTGAACTCACAGAGCTCCACCTGCCTCTGCCTCCTGAGTGCTGGGATTAAAGGCCTGCACCACCATGCCTGGCATAAAATAGCTCTTTAAAATGAAACAGTTTAACACAGCCTTTGGTTGTGTTAAACAGTTTCACATCTAACCTCTAATCTTACATTATGCCAACATTAAAGTCTTCCTGTTATCTTAAGCATCTTCGTTTAGGAATTTAACATCTTAAGATGTTTGAAAATATTTGGAGCATGTGCACAGGTCATGCTTTTGTATTAATTAATCCCTCATGGGCATGACATTTTATTTAGAAAAGGTAATGAAACAAACAACAGCAACAAACACAATGCACCTACAAGTACAACCCCCAGGAAGAGGGAAAATCAATTTTCAGTACCAAACAAGACAGTACTGAAGCAATGCCAGAGAGGCTTGAAAAAGAAATAAATGATTTGGGCAATTGGTTATGTGAATTGTGTAATCACTAACAAATTAGGCTGGTATCAGTCCTCACTAGTCTACAGGAATTCTGGTCCTTGTGAGATATGAAATGTGTTTATAAGAGAAGCTGCTGCAGACTTCATGTTGGAGCTATTAAAAGAAAGTCCCAGAATGCATCCTGGGCATAGTTGGAATGCAAAAAAGTCACATGTGCTAATTAAATTCAGTATAAAATTGCAATGTCTTCCCTACAATGATGGGTTCAGCATTGACTTCCCAGTGGGAAACATGTCTTATCACTGCACTTGAGGCACAGAATTTTCACTAATTCTGACAGAGGATGAGACCAAAATCCACATTTTGTTTATTCAAGATAAGGTCTTTTTCCAAAGGTGGAGTAAATTGATTGTGTGTATAACCAAAGTACAAGACTACACTGAAGTATTTTTTTTTATTTTATTTATTTCTTTATGTGTATGAATGTACTGTCTGCATGCAGGTTTGTGCACCCGTGTCGTGCAATGCCTCGGAGGTCAGAAGAGGATGTCGGATTCCCCTGGAACTGGAGTTCTCCTGGAATTGGAATTTCAGATGGTTTTCAGCCGCCATGTGGATGCTGGGGATCGAACCCGGGTCCTCTGTAAGAGCGGTCGGCGCTCTTAACCGCTAGGCCATCTCTCCAGCCCTACACTGAAGTATTTTTAAGACATCTGTTTAAGTTGATAGAATTTCCGTTGCTGGAGCTATGGAAGTCAGAGGAAGTATGTGCCGCCTCATGGATACCAGGTTGATCCAGGCTGTGTGCATGCATAAGGGAAGTAATGCCCTTCCCAGAGAGAGGAGCCAGGACATTAAGAAATGGCCTGTTTAGGGCTGAGCACTCAACCATCACTTATTCCCACTTTGAACACTCACGCCTCTCTGAGTTCACGGAGATTCACTGCAAAGAGAAGCTTCTCTGATTAAGGCTGGAAGCATCATTTATTTCTACAGACACTCCAGGTTCAACATACTATCCCCTCTAAATAAGCTCAAGGGTCATTGAGGAAGAGGAGGCAGCAAGACCGTAGGAGCTGGAGGGCAAGGACAAGGGCTGCGAAATGCTGCCTTCTGGCCGTGGCATGACCAGTGAGTGCAGTCATGAGCTCTCAGCAGCCGTGGCTGCCTGCAATGATTCTACATAAGGCTGGGCCTATCACCTGTCAATCATGGACCAGGGAGGAGCTCACGAGTGCACACTATCATGCCCAACATGATTTACCTGGGTTCCAGGGATCAAACTCAGCCTGCATGCTATACTTGTTAGTTTTTATTGTCCACCTGACACAAACTAGAGTCCCTGGGAAGAAGGGACAGTCAGCTGGAGAACCCTCCATCTGGTCGTCTGTGGGCATGTCCATGGGGGCATTTTCCTGATTGCTAATTGATGTGGAAGGGCCTAGCCCACTGTGGGCAATGCCATCCCTAGGCAGGTGGGCCTAGGCTGCATAAGAAAGGTAGTTGCACACGAGATTGGAAGCAAACCAGTAAGCAGCGCTCCCCCGCGATCTGAGCTTCAGTTCCTGTTCCAGGTTCCCGCCGCGACTTCCTCGATGATGGGACTGTGGAAACGTTCGCCAAATAAACCCTTTCCTCACTAAATAAGTCTTGGTTGGTGTTTTATCACAGCAACAGAGAAGCAAACTAATAGACCCTACGATGGATTCCAGGGCAGGGATAGTCATCGTCTTCAGTGGTGTACTCCACTAAGGAGCCCACCATGCTCCCATGGATAGTTCCAAACTCTTGGTCACATAGATAATCCTAGTTAAATTTGGTATGTCTCAAAACAAAATATAGGAGCTGGAGAGATGGCCTAGCGGTTAAGAGCGCCAACTGCTCTTGAAGAGGACCTGGGTTCGATCCCCAGCACCCACATCGTGGCTAAGAACCATCTTTAACTCCAGTTCCAGGGGAATCTGACGCCCTCTTCTGACCTCTGAGGCATTGCATGACAGGGGTGCACAAACCTACATGCAGACAGTACATTCATACACATACAAGAATAGATAAAAAAATAAAAACAAAACAAAACAAAATATAATAAAGCAAAATGTTATGAACATGGGAAAGGGACTTGTAGAGGGAAGATGGGTGGAAAGGAGACTAGAGAGGTGGGAGGCCACAGTAATCAGAATGTACTTTATCCATATGAAAACTGGCAAAGAACAAGTCCAATAACAGTTTTTTTTTTAAAGGAGCTACAAATGGACATTTTAATGTGTTTATTGAAACAAGATTCCCAAGGAATTCAGCTAGGAAATATTATTAATCCAGTTTGCTTAAAATGATCCCTCCCCCCCAAAAAAGGCACTCAAACATGTTTTTGTTTGTTGTTTTTTTTGTTGTTGTTTTGTTTATTTGGTCTTTCTGTCTTTTTGAGACAGGGTCTCCCTATAGCCTCAGCTGGCCTGGAACTATGTAGACCAGGCTAGCCTTGGACCCATAGAGATCCACTTGCCTCTGCCTCCCAAGTGCTGAGATTAAAGGTGTGGGCCAACATGCCCAGCTCCAAACATGTATCTTTAACTTTTTTTTAAAGTCACAGTCTTATGTAGTCTAGGCTGATGTCACATTTATTATGACCTTGAGCTGAGGATGACCTTGAATTTTGGATTCTCCTTCTACCGTGTCTGGTTTATGCAGTATTAGGGATTGAACCCAGGGCTTTGTGCATGCTAGACATGTATTCTATCAAGTGAATGAAATCCCCAGCCCTTCTTCAAATTCCTTTAAAGTCAGATTTTGTCCTCATTGGCTATTTGATTAGAGTAAATTAAGTTTATTATTTTTTTTAGCTAATAATGTAAAACATACTTTTCGGTTTAAAAGCAATTCTTGGAATATCCACATATGCTACACATCGATTGCATAGTAATAAAAAGATTCAGGATCCTAGGATTAATATTTGATTATTTGATCCATATTAACTTCACATGTCTTGCCAGAACAAACTAGCTTTGTAAGAAGTGCCTGTACACTGTGCAATTACACAAGTCAGTACAGTTCTCAGATGTAAACTCAATGCCATGCTGGTAAATTTCTTCAGGAATATGAGTATTTAACATATTGAATGAGAATATTATTATCACATCATAAACAATGTTTTATCAAAGTGAGATTCCAACACCCCTTAAACCTCTGAGAACTTCTAAAGTTCACTATTGGATAGGGTTGGATAAAGGTTAATGGTCTGGGTATTCAGCAAGGACCTTAGGCACTTAGAGAAAGAAAGAACTGAGTCTTCTGAGAAAGAGAAATTTTTTTTTTTTTTTTGGTATTTTTCAGACAGGGTCTCCCTTTAGTCCCAGCTGGCCTAGAGCTCACTCTGTAGACCAGGCTGGCCTTGAGATCCGCCTGCCTCTGCCTCCCGAGTGCTAGGATTAAAGAAAAATCTGTAACAGCCCCGAGCAGAACAGACAAGTAACGGTCACTGAGAAAGCAGCAATTGTGGCATAAATATCTGAGAATCGATGCAGATTATACATTGATTGTGAGTATCCACAAAAGCTCTGACTCAAAGAGTCCTGTTAGGATGTGCTAAGGAGAACACAACAGACAAATCTGCTGAGGATATAACAGGAACACTGTCTTTTGTCAAAGCTCAGCACATCCCAGGACAACAGAAGAGCAGGGACTCCATACAACCAGACAATTGTAGCCTTCACTGTACAGAGGGAACACCCTGGCCTGGAACTCTGTCTATAGACAGAGTTTTATAAAAGCATCTGCATACCTCAGAAGGCAAGGACTTGTGAAAGGAGCCCTGAACAGGCAGAAAGGGAATTTGGTCTTGCATAAAGGCAGCCAGCCTATCAAACACAGACCCAAAATTCAACAGCAAAACTTTTAACCTCATCTCCTCTCAGTTTATATGTGGTTAGCAAAATAAAATTGTCATTCTTTGTTTCTTTCCTGGAATAAAATATCAAGCATCCCAGGAGAGCTGAGGACTCAATTTTCTAGATTGCTTTTTAAAGGTCAGAATTAGAAAATGAAGGATTAAATGGAGACTGACTTTATGTGAGAGGGAGAGGTTAGTGGGCCCTTCTACAGTTTGCTCCATTGCTTTTAGCACATAGATGTCAACTAATATCCTGTAGCATGTCCTCTCTGATGGCCTGAGAGCAACCTCCTGGAAGGCCGTATTAAGGACAGCACCAGGCTCTTCCCAGCCTGGCAGAAAGGACTACAAAATGCACTGAGTGACACCTTCCATGGGGGCAGATATGTCCTGTTCCGATTCAGTTGATTCAAACAATCTTAAAGATCTTTGTGTCACACAAGGGTAACAAATGACCCTGACCTGCATACACCTGGTGTCTATATAGCACAGTCCAAGGATGTATGTTTGAGACATGATCAGAACAAGAAGCTTCGAGATGTTACTTGAAGAGGTGATTTTAGCTTCGAAGAAAAAGGCTGGGTCTTTCTTTGAAGATTCCTAGTTTTTCCAAAAAATTTCCAAGTCCCTCAATGATATCTCCCAGGGACAGTGGACGCTCTTGCTGAAGCTTCTTGTCAGGTTAGGAACAAACTTGTCAACCCCTCAGGGTTGGTGTAGACACTGAAATGCTTGCTTTGTTTGGTGTCTTTTCCATGACATGACTGTCACCAAGGAAAGTCCCTCTGAGTGGTGTTGACCGTCAGAGGACTTGAATAATGACAGGAAATTATATCAAACTGGTTAAGTAGTAAGGTGACCCGGAAGAAGACCACAGATAAAACAGCTTCTTGATTTGATACCATGAAGGATGGAACAGAAAAGTAGTTAAGGTGACCAGAATGGACAAGGAGGCCGTGAGGAGGAGACATGGACTGATGAGAAGCTAGAGCCCCGGGTGGCTCCTTCTCCACCTTCCGAGTGGGCTGGCTGGCAGCCAGGCCTCTCCTAGTACTGCTCAATCCCTTATTCTTCCAAGTGATGCCATCATTAGGAGAGTAGGCGGTGGAAGAATCAGCAAAGGTTCTTGTGTCTACACCGGTTTGAAATTAATTAAACTTGTCTCTTCTTCATCCTCGCTTGGCAGGCCCAGCAGGTGCCCTCAGGGAATGCTCGCTTGAAAACATCAGCACTGCTCCATTTTAGGATTCATTGTCACTGGAAAAAAAAAAAATCAGAACAGAACAATAGTGTATTTCCGAGATGCAACGGAGAGATGGTCCCTCTGTTGCAGATGTGACTCAAAAGAAGATAAACAATCTGAAAGCCAGCTTTGTTCAGCTTACAATTTCCCAAATAAAGGTCAGCCTAAATTTTAGTTTTGATCCCTGAGGAGGAGACCCATGCATGCCAGGAAATAATCCCTCGCTTTCCTTCCCGTAGCCCGCCTCAGTGCTGACAAGGAGAGAACCAGATGGAGCTGGGGGTTCCCTCCTTTAATTAAATATAATCCTATTCTTTATGAATAGATGCCAAATTATCTTAAAAAAAAATCCCATGTGTTGTTTTCCCTTCAGAGTTTGTGGTCCTGGCTTGTTTTCAACAGCACATCTTGCTCAAGCCCACAGAGGGGCTGGACGTGCCTTTTCTGTGCCTTTTAGAATTCCATCATGGGCACCTTTGGGGTGTGGATGGTTATAAGTTATAGACCTAGGATTTGAATGTGACCATGATGTTGCCAGTTTGTGCTTTTTATTTCAGGTCTGGCTGTCTTTGGCAGCTACCTGGCTTCAAAGCGTTTTTCTCAGTGAGGTGGGGGCTTCACCTGAGGGTCCTGGAGAGCAGAACCCTTGGTCTCGTTTCTCCTTTCCCATAGTGTTCCATTCACTCACATTCAAGTATGTCTCTACTGTCAGTCAACTTTGTCTCCAAGGAAGGGCACGAATGACCAAGGTGAGATCCGTTATAGCCTTAGCATTCAGTGTGTGCAGCCTGCAGTAGGGGACATCTGTCGGATTCCTTCAGTATTCTGCTTAGTAAAGTATCACGTTAGCTAGGGCACACACCTGTAACCTCAACTAGAGCCTGGAAGCTGAGCATGGTGGTGTGCGCCTTTAATCTCACAACTGGGGAAGCAGAGACAGGCAAATTTTGTGAGATTGAAGCCAGCCTCATCTACATAGAGAGTTCTAGGCCACCTGGGGCTACAGGGAGATCCTGTCTCAAGATATCTTACTAACGTGTTCCCTGTCAACCTCCCTGATACCCACCCATCTCACAGGTGTCCTTTCTTTTAGAATTGTCCTGGCTGTCTAGGCAGTTATTTTTCCATGTGAAACGTACATTGGGATTTGTAAGAGACTGTGTTGAATTTGAAATGATAACTTCACAATCTTATTTTTCATTCCACAACACAGTATGGCTTTCCATTTGTTCAAATCTTTTATGTCTCTTAGTAAAAGGCCTGAGGGTTTAGTAGATCATGTGCCTTAAGCATGTGTGGGGCTTTGGATTTAATCCCCAGCATCTAATAATATATAAATAAATTAATTAGTAAATAAATTATATATATGTGTGTATTTGTATACGTGTGGTAGGTGTGTGCTGTATTCAGGTGCACGCAGGGGTGCACACCTGAGGATGGAAGCCAGGGGACGTCCAGTGTCCTCTCGTCACTCTCTACCTTACTCCTTGAAGACAGGGTCTCTCACTGAGCTTGGAGCCAGGCTGTCAGCTAGCAAGCCTCAGCGATCTTGGGGTTACAGGTGAGTGTGTGGCCACGTCTGGCTTTTTTACATGTGTGCTGAGATCCAAACTCAGGTTCTCATGCTTACATGGCTTTTTGGCATAGGAAGAACACATTATCAGGGCTCAGTCACTTCCTTGTTATGTGACCATGGGCAAGTCAAACTTTCTTGGATTTTGTTTCCTTGTCTGATCTCATCTGCAGAACACACCTAATAATTATAACTTACAGGGTTACTGTGAAGAATAAATAAGGGGTAGGGCTGGAGAGATGGTCAGCAGTTAAAAGCACTGGCTGCTCTTGCAGAGAACCTGGGTTTGATGCTTAGCACCCACATGTTGGCTAACAACTTTCTATAATTCTAGTTCTGGGTGAATCCAGTGTCTTCCTCTGGCCTCTACTTGTACTGCACAACATGCGTGCACTTATATACATGCAGGCAAAATACTCATACACATACAAGAAAAAATTTAATAAAATATTTGGGGAAAACTTATTTATTTATTTATTTATTTGTTTGTTTGTTTGTTTGTTTTGGTCTTTTTGAGACAGGGTCTCCCTGTAGCTTCAGCTGTCCTGGAACTCGCTATGTAAACCAGGCTGGCCTTGAACTCACAAAGATCCACCTGCCTCTGCCTCCCAAATGCTAGGGAAAACATCTTTAAATTTCTCAGGAGAAACATTTTGGGTGGCAGTGTCATTTACTATGTTCCTCAAAAAGCAAAGTGCTCAGGTTCTGTGCTTGCTGCTACAGCTCTTAGGGGCATCAAGTAAGAGGACATGGTCCCAGTATGGATACAAATTGCTTCAGCTTCAGCAGACATCAGGTCACCCCAGAGAGTAGCAGCTCTCCCAGTTGTGTGAAGTGAAAGCCCCCAGGCCTGTGGGTGGGTCAGCAGCCTGCCCCACCCAGCACTGTCGCTCTAGGGCATTCTCTCACATGTTCATTCCTTTATTTAGTTAGATGTGTTCCCTGCTGTCTTTGTGGGTATGCCTCATCTCAGGGAAATGATCAAATAAACCCAGGCATTTTTAACTCTAGCAAATCCTAGAGTTCTCTGTTAAAAATATCTTGGCGAACTACTACAGAATCACAATAAACAAAATACAGGCTCCAGTTTTAAACCTCCATGACTTGCCTCCACGTGAATGTGTACAGTTTTAGCAACTTATCTTTGACAGTGGCATTAATGAGTAATTTGTCGAGGAGTGTTATGTAAATACTTGAAGAACATGGAACACTTTTCCCCAAAGCTGATACAGGAGCAAGTGAGCAAACCATAAAAGAAAACGCATCCTCAAGAAGTCACTTAACTGGCATGCCACCAGCCAAAGGAGGACAGATTCAGTTCCAACAGCCGCCTCATAGCTGTGCCAGGGGTAAGTCATCCTGTCCTCCTGACCCATCTATCTTACAGCAATCCCTCTTTATGGCCACAGTTAATGGGGCCATCTCTGAAGATGGCAATAAGCTGGCGCTAACCCCTTCTGGGATCATGACACTGTCTAACTGAATTTCAGGGGAGTGCAGAGTTCAGTTTGGCACAAAGTCATGTAACAATTAGATCAGGTCTCTTTCTCATCATCAATATAAAGTCCCTTCTTCCCGCCAGAGGCCTCTGAATTAGTCCAGGACACATAGATCATGCCTGCCATGGTGACATAATCTGAACTACTCCTCAAACAATGCTAGATTCACCATGTAGCTCCTGTTCCCTGACCGCCACATCCTCCTCTTCCCTGACTGCCATACACTTTGCCTCACACACTCCTGAGTTCACACAACCCTCCTTTAACAAGGTCATTGGAGGTATGAGTCTGGAGGGTATAAAGTGTCATTCAGTATTCCTCATGATACAGAGCCCAGTTCTGAGCAAAGCTGGTTCACATTTAGTATTGGTTGATTTGAAGAATACTTTCAATGAGTTTTTGAGGCATTAGGAGGGCAAAGAAGAAGGCAACTCATAAAGGAAACACTGGCAGAGACCAGGGTGATTTTTGAGTTAGATAGGTGGAAAAAAGTTCCCACAAAACTGCTGGTTTTCTGACCAGGTATGATGGCTCACACTTGTAATCCTAGCACCTGGGAAACAGTGACAGGAGGATTACAGTGAGTTCCAAGCCAGCCTGGTTTACATGATCAATTCTAGCCTGCCAAGGCTATACAGTGAGGCCCTGCCTTTAAAATACATAAGACTCCTTCCAAAACAAAGCAAAAACTCCTGCTGTTTTCTTGCAATTCATGAAGTGATCCATTTTACACCATTGATCTCAGAGACAAAAATAATAGAATAAACAGACTTGTTATTACTTAAGAAAAGAAATGCTATTATATACCTTTTCTGACTTAATTTCTTAAGTGATTCTACTCAGGCTTCTGGTACCGAGAATGCTATGCAGCGGACTGGGGATGTAGCTCAGTGGTAGAACATTTGCTTAGCATGTGGTAAGGCCCTAGGCTCCAGCCTCAGCACAGAAAAAAGCAAAAAGGAAAAACCTATTTGCAAGAAACCCTAGCATAGAGAAAGAAAGAAGAGCCAGCAAGCCGGCTAGGCAGGCAAAGGGGCTGACTGCCAAGCCTGAGAACCCGAGTTCCCATGGCAGAATGACGAAGTGACACCTGAGAGTTGTGTTCTGATCTCTACACATTTGTTATGGCATGCACATATAAGCATACACACACACACACACACACACACACACACATATGCACGCATGCACACAGAATAATAAATATATTTTTTTAATTACAAAAAGAAAAGAAGAAAGGAGGGGAAGGAGGAAGGGAGGAAGGGCGGGAAAGAGGGAAGGAGGAGGGAGAGATGGAGGGGAGGGAGGGCCAGCTATGCAGGTGTAATACTGTTGTCACTGCTGTACTTTCAAAGTTATAAACCCACTTGAACACACCCAAATCTCTTTTCCTAACCTTTCCCTGCATTGTTGCTCAACAACAACAAAAATCTCCACCCATGGGCAGAGATGGAAGACAGTGGACAGGAACTTGGTGGCATTTGTGTCTCCTTGTCTGTGTTTATGCATTCCAGGGTGCAGAGAAGCACCCAGAGTTCAGGATGATGTCTGATTAGAAATGACTCAGGAAAAAGGAAGAGGCAGGCTAGACTTCAGCAGGGGGCAGGGAACAGGATGGGGACTCTATCAGTCTTGACTTAATTGCTATCTGGTGGTGGCGTTTGGGAGGGTGTTGCATGGGTGGGGCTAGACAATAAGGGACTGTACTTTCTCTAGAGACTTTGAACAATCAGTTATAAAACCCACCTAACAATGTCAGTGATGAAAGTCTCTCCAATTCAGAGTGACCTCTCCCACCGTCTCATCTCACTCCCTGAGGACAACTCACATGATTCCTTTGTCCAATGCAAGTCATGTAACAAGGGGTTACGGGAAAAACTCACTGAGGTGGGAAATAAGAACACAGAACTCTTTCTCCCTTAGAATTCTTGTTATCTTTCCATATATATATATTTGTCTTTTTGAGACAGGGTCTCCCTGTAGCTCCAGCTGTCCTGGAACTCACTCTGTAGACCAGGCTGGCCTTGAACTCACAAAGATCCACCTGCCTCTGCCTCCCAAGTGCTAGGATTAAAGGCGTGCGCCACCACGCCCGGCCTTATTGATATTTTTTAAACATGAGAAGCTTACTGCAAAGGTCCTATAGTATTTTGCACATATCTGGTCCTTATTAAAATCTATGTTAGAGCTGAACATGTGCACAGTAGCCTGTACATTGGCCTAGCATGTGGGAGGTCCTGGGTTCCAACCTCAGTCCAGAAACTATGTCCCATAGTCAAGAAAAATGTCCACTTAGGGTAAGTTATTAATAGAGGGTAATAGTGGGATCTAACTTTTTATAGTTTATGTGTATGAGTATTTTGCCTGCATGTATGTAAGTACACCCTTGTCACCCAAAGCCCACAGAGACCAGAAGAGAGCTTCGGATCCCCTGGAACTAGAGTTACAGACAGTTGTTACCCACCATTTGGGTGCCCCCCCCAAAGGGGATTTGATCAAAAAATATTATATGGAGTCTGGGAGAGATGGCTCAGCAATTAAGAGCGCTGGCTGCTCTTACAGAGGACCCGGGTTCAGTTTCCACCCCGCACATCCCAATAACTCCAGCTCCAGGGGACCTAGCACCATTCTCTGAGGGCACCACATATATGTGGCACACTTACATATGTGCAGGTGAAACACTCATAGCCATAAATCCTAAAACTATATCAAATAATCAGCATATATATATATATATATACATATATATGTATTTTATAACAGGGGAGAGCACGAACGCAGTTCCCCACTACCCACAAATTATGCAATCGAATTTCCTACATTTGGGGAAATTGCAGGGATCAGCAACATCCGGAGTATAGTGGATAAGCCTTGCCCTGGGAAAACCACCTTCATGATCATGGCATATCCCCTGCCAGGTAAGTGTAGCAAATATATTTTTAAAAATAATAAATCAGGGCTGGAGAGATGTCTCAGTGGTTAAGAGCACTGACTGCTTTTGCAGAGGACCTGGGTTCAATTCCTAGTACCCACATGGCGGCTAAGAACTGTCTTTAATTCCAGTTCCAGGGGAATCCAATTCCCTCTTCTGACCTCCGCAGCATTGCACAACACAGGTGCACCAAACTACATGCAGACAGTACACTCATACACATAAAAAATAATAAATAAATAAATAAATAAATAAATAAATAATAAACAATTGCCGGGCATGATGGTGCACGCCTTTAATCCTAGCACTTGGGAGGCAGAGGCAGGCAGATCTCTGTGAGTTCAAGGCCAGTGTGGTCTACATAGTGAGCTCCAGACCAGCTGGGACTAAAGGGAGATCCTGTTTCAAAAAGACAAAAAAAAATTAATAATAATAATAAATACAAACATAAATAAAAAACCTAGATCTTAAGAAAAGAAAATAGTTATATGGATATTTGAAAATGTCATAGTGAGGGGCTGGAGAGATAGATGGCTCAGCAGTTTTAAAAGCACTGGCTCTCCTTGCAGAGAACCCAGGTTTGGTTTCCAGCACCCACGTGGTGGCGAGCAACCATCAGTAACTCCAGTTCCAAAGGATCAGATGCCCTCTTCTGGCCTCCAAAAGCACTGGTGCACTTATGTGCAGGCAAACACTCATGTACTCTAAATAAAATAAATGCCCCCCCAATTTTAAATGTCATAGCAAAATCTATGATTTTGTATAATTAATCTACAATAAAAATAAAAATATTTTCAATGTCACACTGTGTATATGTCTTATACTTATTATCCCAATACTCAGGAAACAGTGGGCAGGAGGATTGTTGAGTTCAATGTCAGCCTGAGCTATGTAGAGAAACCCTGATTCAAAGAAAGAGGAAAGAGGAAGAGGGGAAGGGGAACACTTAATGAGGACGGGGAAAGGGGTAATCAAGGGCTAGTCAATGACATCTATGGGAAAAGGTCTGAAAGATTAGGGAAGGGTCAAAGCACACGATGTGACATTTTAATCATGGGGTGGCTGCCAGAGCTGCCTCTTTTTCCAGAGGCTCAGAGGACAGAGGGACTAGGTCAGGAATATCTGACACCCAAGGAGGACTGAACACTAAATGGATTCTAGAAGTCTTCATTTATCAGGAGATTGGATACATGTGGTATCCATTAAATCCACTCTTCAGGGGCTGGAAGGGGAGACCCCCACTTTCTGAAGCATGAACTTTTCCAGTACATGCTTTAAGTGATGAGGAAGGATGGCTCAGAGCTAAATCTCAACGTGGAAGCTTTGGTGGATGATGACACATCAATACAGTCTGATTGTAACAAACGTGGCACTCTGGTGGGGGTGTTGACACTGGGAAGGGCTGTGCAGGTGTCGGGGCAGAGGGTGTGTAGCAGTTGCCTGCTACTTCTTGCTTCATTTTGCCATGAAACTAAAATTCCTCTAAAAGATGATGCTTAAAAACAAAAACAAACAAACAAAAAACCCAAATCCATTGTGTTTGGACAAGAGCTGTTGTGATGGCATAAAAGGAATTGCTTTGGTGCACACAAATACTTTGAAATCTATGCAGTAGATTCAGTCTCTAATGATGCTTTGAAGACAGTGCAGGGGTCCTTCTAGCCTTCAAGATGATGGACGGAAGCTCAGACCTGATAGGATCTCTCGGTTTAAAGACCAAGTATTCAAGTCAAACCTTACGAGTCTTCTCACTCCAAAACAAGTGACCAGCCCACTTTCTACCAGCATCTCCCACAGTTCATAAGCTTTTCAAGAAAAACGACAGGGGGATGGGGAGATGGTTCAGAGGTTAAGAGTGCTGGCTGCTTTGTTAAGAGGATCTGGGCTTGGCTTCCAGCACCCATATAGCAGTTAGCAACCATCTGTACCTACAGTTCCAAGTAATCCAATGTCCTCTTCTCATCTCTGTGGGTACTGCATGCAAATGGTATGCTTAACATACATGCAGGCAAAGCACTGATACACATAAAATAAAAATACTTTAATAAAAGGAAAAACAAAAATTTCTATTCTGGATAAGATATTAAAAGTAAATATTTACTGATTGTTAAAATAAGTAAGACATTGGGAGAAATGAAATTAGGACAGAAAAGAAAGATTATCCAAACTATAAAGTACTAATACCTTTTCTAGAGCCCCAGGCTGGGGAGAGGATCATTCTAACCACTAGCATCAATGAACCTCTGCCTGTGATAGAAGAAAACTGAAAGGCTTTATGGACAGCTGACAATTCCCAGTGTCTCAGGATTGGTGGGTCCAAAAAGACATCACTAGAGAAACCATAAGCAAAACTAATGTTCTAGCCACTAACATCGGCAAGCTGGGGCCGTATTGTTAGCCCCAAAGACTGTGGTTTTGTACAGATTTGTACATTGTAATATTAATAAGAACTGATAGCCTCCTGACAGCTTACTTGGTGCCAGGCTTTGTTCTATGTGCTTTTCTCTTTTCTAAGTTTTTGGTAAATGAAAATTCTGCTTCCAGTATCATATGCCCCTGGAAATAACTAGAAAAAGATGTGGTCAAAGAACTGAAACTTGCCCATCCAGAATACCAGCACTGGCTTCCCAGAAAGGGACAGAGGTGAAGCCTTGCCAGTTGTCCTGTGATTTCAAGCCAGATGGTTCCAGGCCCCAGAGGAATTCAGATACTCATTGCAAAATAATCAGTTCACATAAAGCAGCTCTCCAAACACATAAAGGCTTTTTTTTTTTTTTTTTGCCTTATAGGCAGCTTATTTCAGTGACCAACCTTGAAGTATTTAACAATAAAACCCCCAAACCAAGCAACAAACCAACAACAAAAAAGCCCATAGATTTTGTTGTTTGTTTGTGGGTTTTGTTTTGTTTTGCTTTTGTCTTTTCCAGACAGGGTCTCCCTGTGGCCCAGGCTGGCTTGGAAGCCTGGAACTAGCAATGTAGGCCAAGCTAGCCTTGATCTCATAGAGATCTACTTGTCTCTGCCTCCCACTGCTGGGATTAAAAGTGTGCACCATCACCCCTGGCTGGGGGTTTTGTTTTGTTTTGTTTTGAGATTTGTTTTGTTTTGAGATAGGATCTCCTGTAGCCCCAGCTGGCCTGGAACACACTATGGAGACCAAGCTGGCTCCAATCTCACAAAGATCCACCTACTTCAGCCTCCTGAGTGCTGGGATTAAAGGCCATCACGCCTGGCCGGATTTTTAATCCGATTTCACTACCGTGCACTTCAGTAAAGACAGGTTTCTTTAACTTTGCTATAGTTTCAAATTCTGAGACTTGGGTGTGTTAAACCACTGATATCTCACATCACTCAAGGGTGCCCATCAGTGGTGCAGTAACAGTGTTAACAGAGTTTGGAGGGTGACCTAGGCCCTCCACTGACTTATGTAGGTGAGCAAAGATTCCTTTGTAATGTTCTTTGTCACACGCGGAGGCATTATTTTTTTCTAGTCTTCCTGTTAATATCTGGAATCTCATTAAAGTAGGAGATTCTCCTTCCTGAGCAGTGATGAATGGTAACATAAATACCCTGAGAGGTCACATGGACTTAAATCTGTAAGAGGTAGGCTTCAGGAAGAGCCGAGGCTAGCCTAAATAGAACCATAGTAGATGGCTGAGAAAAATACAGGGCAGTGAATTCCTAGGAAACAGATGAGGGTTCCAGGGGAAGACACAGGCTGAGTCCAAAGGATAAGCTAATAGTCAGTCTTTGCTTGCAGTGCTCGGGCTTGGGGGCTGCCTGATGACACATAACTGCATTCTGGGAGCGTCTAAGGGGCCTAGATCTAAAGCTAGTGCTTCCTCCCTCCAGTGCTCGCCTGCTCTCAAGCTTTGTTCAGAAGTGTCCTGTTGCATTACAGGCTCAAATCTTCTCTCTGGTAGTCTAAAACTCAGTGTTGTTCCTGTCCATAACTCAGTGATCCCAAGATCACAGAGTGTTCTGCACAGCATGTCCTCTCCTACTAACACCTATAATCCCGATTCCTTCTAGCCCATTCCACACCCTTAACAAACAATTCTCTAATCAAAACACTCCAAACTCAGTGACTTCTATGCTCTCAAAAGACAATATAATTTAAAATCATACCGTGAGGTGCTAATAAATTACACCTGGCCCCAAGGCACTAAAATTTTCTATCAAGCAGAGCCACCTAGTGGCAGAAAGGAATATATTTTTAGTTTTTTGTTTAATTTCTCGCCTATAATAATCCATTCAGGTGAATTAGGGTTTTTTGTTTGTTTTTTTAAAAAATATCCTTTTTACTCCTCCTTACTAACAACCACCACTTTGAGACTATTGCCCCATCCTGTCTTTGCCAAACAGCTGTCCATCCAAGGCAAATAAACTGCTGTGCTACAACTGGAAAGTCTTATGACTAAAACCAAAACTAGCTCCACAGTGTCTCTTTAGAAGGTCAAAGAAATGTCAATAGTAATTTATTTCTAAGTACAAAGAGCTCCTGAGATAGTTATTTTGTATTTTCCCCAAAGTGCCTCCTCTCCTCACATCTACTTCCATACAAACTGCCACATTAAATTACCAGGCACAGAGAAGGTGGGCCAAGCACTCTACTATGGTTGGGACCCCTTCCACCTTACACAGTGTCTGGTAGAGATCAGAGGTACCTTGGGCTGGGGTTGGGCTCCTTTTCTTCCTTCAGTGTAGGTAAACATTCATAGTCGGCTAGGACAGAAGAAAAGCAAACTCACTGTTAGTCATCCAAGTTCTATTTTCTAGCCACAAAATGGACACAGTTGGGCATGAATGTGCCTGATCCGTGTGACTGACTACACAGAAAAGGCCCCACTAGGGAGTTCTAGAAGGTCAAAGATTAATAATGGCAAGGCTCTTGAAATGGGAAAAGCACTAATAACGCAGATACAAGACTGCAGTGTGCTCTGCCTCTGCTAAAAAGAGCACAATTCATCATTGCTTGCTTATTCAGTCCTTTGGAAGCCCAGTGTGTTTTGAGAGCCAGAATCTGCCTCTAGCAGGTAGACATGGGAGTGAAGTGGCTGTGCCTGAGGTCTGAAGCATCTGCAGAACAATCTCACAACAAACATGTCAGGGAGGTGGAGAGTGAACACTTTGTCACAGAGGAGTACATTTCTGTCGATTATTACATCATTTGTTTGTTGTTTAATGTATGTGTGTGTGTGTGTGTGTGTCTGTGTGCGTGTGCACGCTTGTGCGCATGCGTGTGTTGAATGTTGAGGGGGGTAGTTTGCACACACCACACCCACACATGCCTATGTGGAAGCCAGAGGCAGGCACTGGGTGCTCCTTTAAGGCTCTCTGACTTGTGTTTTGAGGCAGGGTCTCTTACTGAATCTAAACCTTGCCTTTTGGCTGGCCAGCAAACTAACAAGATCTGCCTATCTCCTCACCTACATGGTTAGGGCTACGGGATAGGCACCACCAAGCCAGACTTTAACATATGCTCTGAATTCAGATCCTCATACTTGCACAGGTACTTTACCCACTGAGCCATCTTCATAGCTTAGCCAGCTCTTATTATTAAAGAAAAAAGCACTTCCACTGCATCTACTCTTATGTGTCAAAATCATGCTCTGATTCATGAAATACAAAAGTCTTTTGCTAGTTTTCTGGTGTTGGTATGATACGTAATCTCAGCCACAGAAGGAAATGCAAAGTATTAAGCTTGGGTTTGGGGGAGGCACAGGTGCAGGTACTCCGAGATCAGAGGGAAGCTTGTGGGGAGCTGGTTCTCTCCTACCATGTGGGGTTGGGTATCAAACACAGGTCATCAAGCTTAGGAGCAAGCACCTTTACCCACTGAGCTGTCCTATCTTGCTGTCCTATGTTTTTGTAGTAGAACCTTTTCTTCTTTCTGCTTCTTTTCCGTGTGTTTCATATTCTGTTTTGTGTGTATATTACAAATAGAAACAAGAAGACTGGAGAGATAACTCAGCGGTTAAGAGCACTGGCTCCTCTTGCAGAGGACCCCAGGTTCAGTTCCCAGCACCCACATGGCAGATAACTGTTCCAGGAGATTCAATCTCCTCTTTTGGCCTCTGCAGGCAGTGCGTGACATGGGTGCACTTAAATACATGCTGGCAAATGCTGATACACATAAAATAAAAATAAAATTTAAAACTTAAAAAACAACTAGAAACAAAGGCAATCACTCTGAGAATTAACCCAGTGACTAGCTCCATCTGCAAATGTTTCACAATGCCCTTCGTCCCTCACTAGGGAAACATGCTGGAAATGATACGAGTGAGTTGAATAATTCTACTCTTTTAGAAAGTTCATTTTGATAAGCCTCTGGTGCAATAATTCTAACAATAAATTTCTGGTTTTGAGGAAACTCCACTGTAGAGCATTGATGCTAATGAATTCTAGGGAATTTAAATAAACAATGCAAATGAGCTGGCCTTTAATCCAACACTGAGAAGTCAGAGGCAGGTGGATCTCTGTGAGACTGAAGCCAGCCTGATCTACATTGCGGGTTGCAGATACTGTACCCACTGACTGCCAAACACTTACCATATGGTGACTAAAGCTATATTTATTTTTATTTGATTAAATAGACACACATCTCCAAGGTCTTTTGTATTGGACACCAAAGATTTATTCAAAATATATCTGATAAAGTTGTCTATCCATAACAGATTAACTATTTAAATTTGAAACTATATAAGGTTAATCACCAGCTTTTTTCCCCCATATAATTTGGTCTCTGATTTTCTTCCTTGAAAAGAAAGATCAAGGCTGGGGTTGTAGCTCAGTAGCAGAGCACTGGCTAGCATGAGTTTGCTCCCTTAGCACCAAAGGAAAAAAAGCAAACGAAAGCATCATTTTCTGATTAAAAAGTATCATTTCAATAAGTTGTACACAAATAAAAACAAGTGGCAACAGGCGACACAGTAATTAAAATGGTTACTTAAGGACCAATTTGACCCTGTACCAGATGGAACACAGCTCCAGATTTTCTGTGCTGAAATTTAGGAAGCAGTGGTGGCCTTCTAGCCTTCTACCACTAGAGAGGCAAGCAAATACTTGAGGTTTCAACATACCATTTCTATTCATGCTGTTCATCCATTTATCCAGCTCTTCCATCTCTATTTCCATAACAGAAGGTGTATCCTCTTCAAATATAGGGCTAGACAGACAGCAAAAAAGTGAGTTTAGAAAAAGAAAAGGTATAGTGGGCTGAATTACATTTGAGGAAGAACTTAGAATGTTAGCTATTTGAAAACAACTTGACTTAGTGTCTGACACCCCAGGCTAGCCCCAGTTTGCCCCATTCAAAAGAGCATCAAACCTCTACAAAGAAGAAAGGCAAAGTCTGCAACTTGTTGAATGTCTCATTGAGCTCAGGAGAAGACAAACGGGGAAGCCAAGGCTGCTAAATAAAGGGTTGCCACATTGAGCCTCCTGGCCTTGCTTAATTTCATTTCTCTGTCCTCAGGTTTTGATCATTGACCCAGATCAAGTGCCACTGTCATCCAGGCTTCCTTTATCCAGTGTCCTCCCAGGCTTTTCTAACCGGAATAATGTCACTGTGGCTCTCAGAAATGCCCTGGGCTCATCTTTCAGGGTCCAAAGACATGGTTCAGGGACAAAGCCCTGGTCAGGATGGATGAGGCAAGGGACAAAAGATCCTAGCTCTGAACACACTTGTGGGCATTACACTCAGAGAGGAAGTGGGCAGTTTCTACACCAGGGAGGCTGCTGGGAGGGGCAGGCGAGGGTGGTGTGGCTCAGTGGCCTTGACATCCACCCAGGGCCAGACTCTTAAGTATTATGCATTTGGCACTTAGTGACAGCCAGACAAAAAACCTTTTTTAAGCGGCTGATAATGAAATAGAACAAAGTCCCGGGGTAAGGTCTGGAGACTCAGGAACATCTCCCTTGTGCTGCTAGGGTCTGTCAGGGTCCCAGGGGTACCAAATGCAAGAGAAGAAGCCACAGTGCCAAGAGAGACGTGGGGAGAATGACCAGTGGCTCTCTCTCCCCTCGGCCTGACTATTCTTGTCCACACAGAAGAGAACTGAAGACAGGCATGGAGGACTCACACTTTCAAATTTTCACCTCCCAGTTCATCTGAAAAGGAATACATGAACAGGTCACATTGGCTGCTTTGATCATCTGCAACAATAGTTCAACAATTGCTAAGTTTTCTTTATGAAGAAAAGGAAATAAGTGAATCTAAAAAAAAAAAAAAAAAGACAAACATGTATGTGTGTGTACCATAGCACACATGTGGCAATCATAGGACAATTTATAGGAGCCAGTCCTGTCCTTCTATCATGTGGGTCAAGAGGTCAAACTCAGGTCATCAAGCTCAGTGGCAAATGCTTTAACTCAGCCTTCTAGAGGCCAGTCAATCTCATTTTTAAAGAAGCAATTATTAACCTCCAAGAATCACAATAAAAAACCTGGGGGGGGGGGGGTCTTTTTGAGACAGCATACTCCTGTAGCCCCAGCTGGCCTGGAACTTACTATGTAGAGCAGGCTGCCCTGGAACTCACAGAGATCTTCCTGTCCCTGCCTCACAAGTGCTGGGACCAAAGGTGTGTACCACCATACCTGGCTGAATCACATATTTAAAGGAGCAAGCAGTTAACCTCCAAGCATCACATTTTTAAAAAATATTTTATGTACCGGGCTTAGTGGCACACATATATCTTTAATCTCAACACTTGGGAGGCAGAGGCAGGTGGATCTCTGTGAGTTCAAGGCCAGCCTGGTCTACATAGCAAATTCCAGGCCAGCTGGGGCTGCAGGGAGACCCTGTCTCAAAAAGACCAAAAATTTATTTATTTGTTATCTTTTTTTAAATTTTTTTTATTATTAATTTTATTTATTTCCGTATGTGTATGAATGTACTGTCTGCATGCAAGTCTGTGCACCCGTGTCATGCAATGCCACGGAGGTTAGAAGAGGGTGTCGGATTCCCCTGGAACTGGAGCTCTCCTGGAATCGGAGTTCAGACGGCTCTCGGCCGCCATGTGGGTGCTGGGGGTCGAACCCGGGTCCTCTGCAAGAGCGGTCGGCGCTCTTAACCGCTAGGCCATCTCTCTTATGTGTATAGTCTGCAAGTGTGTAAGCTCACTCTTGTTATGCAATGCCCTAAGGGGCCAGAAGAAGGCATCAAGTTCTCCTGGGACTGGAGTTGTGGACAGTTGTTAGCCACTATGTGGGTGCTGTGAATTGAACGCAGGTCCTGTGCAAGAGCAGTCAGTGCTCCTAACCACTGAGCCATCTCTCCAGCCCAGAAGCATCACATTTTCGAAGCAGCAATCATTAGCTTCCAAGTCATACAGTGCAGGCTGCCATACTGAAGTCATACAGTGCAGGCTGCCATACTGAAGTCATACAGTGCAGGCTGCCATATTGAAGTCATACAGTGCAGGCTGCCATATTGAAGCCATACAGTACAGGCTGCCATACTGAAGCCATACAGTACAGGTTGCCATATTGAAGCCATACAGTACAGGCTGCCATATTGAAGCCATACAGTGCAGCCTGCCATATTGAAGCCATACAGTGCAGCCTGCCATATTGAAGCCATACAGTACAGGCTGCCATATTGAAGCCATACAGTACAGGCTGCCATATTGAAGCCATACAGTGCAGCCTGCCATATTTAAGTCATACAGTACAGGCTGCCATATTGAAGTCATACAGTGCAGCCTGCCATATTGAAGTCATACAGTGCAGCCTGCCATATTGAAGCCAGGCTTTATCCCTGTGGAATGAGACTCTGCTTTCTTTTAGAGAAGAGAGCTCCACAGAGAGTGTTCAGTTCTAATCAGATGTTCACATTCTTTTTTTTGGTCTTTTTGAGACAGGGTCTCCCTGTAGCCCCAGCTGTCCTGGAACTCACTCGGTAGACCAGGCTGGCCTTGAACTCACAAAGATCCGCCTGCCTCTGCCTCCCAAGTGCTAGGATTAAAGGCATGCGCCACCACGCCCGGCTCACATTCTTTATTATTTTTATACCCGAATGAAGAGGAAAAGTGTGGTCAGGAATGACAGGAAGATTAAAAGAGAGGGCTTCCTTCTTGGTCCCCTTCAATAAAATAAAACACCCCAGTATCATCTCTTTATAGTGCACCATGCTGAGCACTATGCTTCTCTCCTCTTGCCCTAGAGTCTGGGTGATTCCATCAAGAGATGCTCTTTACCCTCAACCTTAAATGGCTAGATCCCTCCTATCTGTCAGGAAGCCCTCCCTACCTCTACTTAAGGAACGTCTATATCCCATTGTTTCCTGGCTCTTTACCTTGCTTGCCTCCTTCAGAAAATGGGTTAGTTTTTCATTCATCAGTCCATCGGTTTGATTTTATTTCATGAGTCTTTTCTACTAGAGGCCAGGATCCTCAAGGGCCAGGACTGTGTCTCTTGTTTGCTGTGGCATTGTCATGGTAGTTGGCAATGCCTAGTAAATGTCCCTGAATGGATGAATAGGTCCTCATCCCAGCTGTCCAGAAATGGGGTTCACATCTGGTCTTTTGGACCTAAGCATTATTATAATTGTGGCGCTTCCAACAAGCCTGCCTCTGTGACTGTGGATTACACCGAGAGTCAGGTACCAGTTAACAAAATGGTTCTAATGCAGATGAACAGGTGGCAAAAATCAAAGCCTGCCACCTGTGCTCAAGCTGTTTGGTATGGCAGAGGGACCAGCATCCCCAAAGGAGTGAATCAGTTATGCACGTGGCATACACCACAGCACTTTGTGTGGCATGAAAACAACTGGAAAGCAAGCCCCTTCGTAGAGGTCCCCAGACAGTCAGATAATCTTGATCCCTGGCAATCAGAGGCTGCCTTGTTTCTGGCCTACAAAAAATGCATCTCCCCAGCAAGGGAACACAACCCGCAGGTACCTGGAACTGAGCTTAGGGTGGCACAAGCTGCTGTCATGTCCTGCTGGTTGACCAGCTTCAATGGCATGGGCAATTCAGGAGAGCTGGCACAGATGCCAGTTCCAAGCCATCGCAGCTTGCCTTAGAAGTGCTGAAGTTCTGTCCTCTTCCCGGAAAGAGAATCTGAAGCCGCCCACAGATGCCTGACTCCCCAGAAACTTAGATGGAGGAAAGAGATTAGCTTCATCTTATATACTTTATATCTACAGTTTTGTTGTCATTGTTTGAGACAGGGACTTGTATAGTCCAGGATGACTTGAAATTTACTACACAGCTGAGGATGACCTTGAACTTCTGATTCTCCTGTCTCTACCTCCTGAATACTGGCACTACAAGCATACACCATCCAGCCTGGTTTACATAGTGCTGGGAGTCAAACCCAGGACTAAATGCAAATTTACTGGCTATTTTCTTTCTTTCTTTTTCTTTCTCTCTCTCTCTCTCTCTCTCTCTCTCTCTCTCTCTCTCTCTCTCTCTCTCACTTTCCCCTTCCCTTTCCCTTCCATTTTCCCACTTTCCTTTCCTTTTTTCTTCCTTTCTTTTCTTTCCTTTATCTTCCTTCCATTTCTCTCTTTCTTTTTTTTTTTTTTTTTTCAAAATTTATTTTTTACCTGACACTCATTTGAAGATAGTCTCAGCTCTTTTTGTTTCTCTTTCTTCTCTTCTTCTCTTTCTTCCTCTTTCTCTTCGCTTTTCTTCTTCGCTTTCCTTTCCTTTCTTTCTTTCTTTCTTTCTTTCTTTCTTTCTTTCTTTCCTTTCTTTTTCTTTCTTTCTTTTCTTCCTTCCTTCCTTCCTTCGTTTCCTTCCTTTCCTTCCTTTCCTTCCTTTCCTTCCTTTCCTTCCTTTCCTTCCTTTCCTTCCTTTCCTTCCTTTCCTTCCTTTCCTTCCTTTCCTTCCTTTCCTTCCTTTCCTTCCTTTCCTTCCTTTCCTTCCTTTCCTTTCTTTCTTTCTTTCTTTCTTTCTTTCTTTCTTTCTTTCTTTTTCTTTCTTTCTTTCTGACAGGTTCTCCCTGTAGCTCCAGCTGGCCTGGAAACTCACTCTGTAGACCAGGCTGACCTTGAACTCAGAGATCCGCCTGCCTCTGCCTCCCGAGTGCTGGGATTAAAGGTGTGCACCACCACGCTGGCTTGGCTATTTTTGTAAACAGTTTTCCTTTAAAGAAAGTTCCTATACAATTGGAACGCTCTACAGGCAACCCATAAAGAACCCCCTATTCTGTCACCCCTCTTCTTTTGCTCCCTTCTTCCCTACTTACCCCTCACTAATTTCTTAGAGAGCCAGAGACTCCACAGCCCCATTTCTTTCTATCATCTGGGCTCCCTGCAGGCATGGAGGTGAGCAAGAGCTGACCTGCATGCAGATGATGGGAAAGTTTAAAAATCCATTACCAAAGTGCTCCAGATGCAGTGACTGAGAAGCTCCCATAATCAGTATTAAAAGGGAGCAAAAAGACTTCTGTGCTCTCATCTTTCCAGCTCCAAGGCTATCACCCCTGTCCCAGCCACCATGGCAACAGAAAAACATCTGGGAGAACGCACAAGAGCAGAGCATTAAGCCAGGAGGGAGACCAATTACTTGTCCCCAGCAATCAGGGTCTGTCCGCTCCACTCCACCTGGCCTACATGGCTTCATTAATAGCCACCGACTCCCTGCAACCTGATGGCAAATGCAGCTCTCAGGTGCTGGGCCCATGCCCACGGGTTTCCATTTGCCTCTCCCCATCGTTCTGTGTCTTGGCCTCCCGCTCACCTTGTCTTTCTCCCTCGGTTCCTGCCTTTCACCCACTGACCCCAACAAAACCCTCTCCAGATCCTCTCCTCTGTGCTTTGGATGGTGGGATTGTTGGCCTGGGAGCTGAGGTTAGGGAGCCACAGGAGACTCTGGCCTGCTGGTCTCTAGGCTGAGCAGTGTGCAAGAGCCTCTCCTGGGGGACTCACTGAGTAGGGCCAGCCTTCAGGTAGGCACAGTCTCTTCCAAGTGATGATCTACTGCTCATGTTTCCCAGTGTTGTTTGAGAGACCCTCAGCACGTCAAAATGATGTTGAGATGAGGCTGTCCCCTGCCCTAGCCAGTCCTGCTCTTCACCTTTACAGCCTCCACTGCATCTCATTCCTGTGGCTCAACTCTGACCCTACAGCAGCCACAGCTGTGCCTGCAGCAGACCTCCAAACTGTTGTTGTTTTCTTCCTGCAGAAACTCTCCTTGCGTCCTTATTGGTTTCCTAGCTGTGGCTTCTCAGGCCCCTTTGAAACTCCATGAGCTCTGCTGTTGAAGAGCCAGATAAACCCATTATGGCTGAGTGTAAGAGGGCTGGCTCTCTACCCTGAAACCTAGAAGGGCGGCAGGAGATGGGAGCCACTCCCAGTCAACATATTGGACATCAGGCACCTGCACCCCAACTCTCAGGGGAGTGCAGCTTGAAGTGTAGCATTCCTAAGCATATCCCTCCTGAGGCATGTCCACCCTGTTCTCTGGAGGCAAATGGCATAAGCCATAAGCTTATGGGGGGGGGGTTGGTATCCCTGCCACAAAACTTAGCTGTTGCAGAACACACATGGGCTTCCCCTCTGTCCTGCCCAACACCTCCTGGTCAAAGAGCCCAACAAAACTATATAAGTGCTTAAAACCCCCCTTCAATAAGTGAGTTTTGTTCGCCGATGCAACTCCCAGATCTTATTTGCCATCCTGGAGGAGACTGTCCTTTGTCCCCTCCTTGCAGCCCCTGGCAGTCGTGCAATGGCCGGGCACAACTACCATACCTAGGGCTTCGAGGCTGGTGATCTGGGAGGCAGGAACCTCACAACATGGAGGAAGCCAACATGCTGTGGCCCCTTTAACCCCTTTATAGCCATTCTGTAAGGTACATACATACAGTTATAGATACAAGAATATTTACTATGGGATCTGTAATGTACGATCATAAATGTAATATTAGTAATTAATATTGGAATAAAAGGATCCATGTTTGCTTTGACAGACTATGATGGTTTGAATGGATGTCCCCCATAGGCTCCAGGTATTTGAACACTGGATCCCCATTTCCTGGCACCACTGCGGGAGGGTCATGGAACCTTTAGGAGGTGTGGTCACGCTGGAGGAGGCACATCACTGGGGGCAGGCTTTGAGAGCATATAGCCATGCCCACTTCTAGTCTGGTTGTCTCTGCTTCCTGTGTCTTTTTGATGTTAGCCCTGGCTTTCTGCTCCAGCTGCGTCTGCTGCCACGACGCCTTCCCTCCACGATGGATCTTACCCTCTGGAACTATAAGCCAAATAAACTCTTCCTCCTATAATTTGCCTTGGTCAGGGTATTTTATCACAGCAACAGGAAAGTAACTCATACAGAGGCTATCCCTCAAAGCCACAGTGTCAAACGCGAGGAATGAGACAAGTTCTTGGTTCTTTTGGACTTCAAAGAGGGCATGATGTCATAGAAAAGAATGACCAAAAAAAGGAAACGGGCTGGAGAGATGGTCTAGCGGTGAAGAGCTGAGAGATGGTCTAGCAGTGAAGAGCACTGACTGCTCTTGCAGAGGACCTGGGTTCGATCCCCAGCACCCACATGGCGGCTGAGAACCGTCTTTAACTCCAGATCCAGGGGAATCTGACACCCTCTTCTGATCTCCGCGGCATTGCATGACATGGGTGCACAGACCTACATACAGACAGTACATTCATTCACATAAAAATAAATAAAAATTTAAAAAAAGGAAACAGAAACCTACCAAACTGACAGGTGGTCTACTTCTGGGGACTGTGAATGCTATGAACAGAAGTGTGGAAGGGGTGTGAGATGACACAGGGGTAGGAAGAATACTGCCAAAAGAGGATCACTCAAGGTTTCTATAAACTTTAGAGCTGGGCACTGAAGAAAGAGGGGGCAATCTGCCAAGTAGACAAGAAGAAAGTCCATTCAAAAGGAGCGGTATATTCACCAGGCCTGGAGGAACGCTAAAAGTCAGGCCAGGATCTGCACCAGCAGATGCTTAAACAGTGGCTATGGTAGTGTAGAGTATTTTTAGGCTCTGTTTCCCATAGTATAGAGGCTGCTTCTCAAGGGAAACGTCTTTGGAACCAAAAGCCTTGAATAACAGAATTCACTGGAGAATCCATTTCAAAGTTTAAAGCCTAAGAGCTTGATCACGTGACTGGAGGACTCCAACCTCCCTACCCCAGCCCTGGACTCCACTGAGTAAAGCTAGTGGCAGGGCTGTGGTCAGTCAGAAACTCCTACTTCCTTGGGAATTAAAAAGGGAGGAAAAGGAAACAGGTGCTATGGTGCGTGCCTACATCCTAGCTACTCTGGAGGCTGAGGCAGGAGGATTACTTGAGTCTAGGAGTTGAAGTCATGGACAACATAGTTGCCCTTTTCTCAAGAAGATGGGAGGGTGTTTAGCTAGCCCCGCTGGCTCTTACCTTACCTTCAGCTCACAAGGAGCTCCATGTGATCACTGTTGGTAGGATACTCTAAAGTTTCTCTCAGTGGAGAACGTTCCCCCTTCTTCCATTTTTTTTTTCTTTTTTTTTTTTAATTTTTTAATTAATTTTATTTATTTCTGTATGTGTATGAATGTACTGCCTGCATGCAAGTCTGTGCACCCGTGTGGTGCAATGCCGCGGAGGTCAGAAGAGGGTCTCGGATTCCCCTGGAACTGGAGTTCTCCTGGAATTGGAGTTTCAGACGGCTCTCGGCCGCCATGTGGGTGCTGGGGATCGAACCCGGGTCCTCTGTAAGAGCAGTCGGTGCTCTTAACCGCTAGGCCATCTCTCCAGCCCGCCCCCCTTCTTCCATTTTTAAAATAACTGGCATCTATTTTACCAGCTCCTTTTGTGATCAGAAACACACTTCAGAGCTGCTTCTCCAGCTCCCGTTTGCCTTATCTGCTGGCTGTGCATATCACCGTTGCAGCGCCTGCCCAGAGCTCCATGGCTATCCTGGGGTTGGCACAGACAGCAAGGAAAGAAAGGCCCTGTGGATGGGCCTAAAGGACACAGAATGAATTCCTATACATGGCTGACTATGTATCCTATTAGAGAAGCTCCTGTCCTTTGAATAACGTTTGAAATGAGGTTTTTTTTTTTTTTTTTTTTTTTTTGGTCTTTTTGAGACAAGGTCTCCCTGTAGCTCTGGCTGTCCTGGAACTCACTCTGTAGACCAGGCTGGCTGGCCTGGAACTCACAGAGATCTGAGTGCCTCTGCCTCCCAAGTGCTAGGATTAAAGGCGTGCGCCACCACGCCCAGCTGAAATGAGCTTTCAAAGCTTCAATTTAAAAACTGATGCCAGGGAGCTGGAGAGATGTCTCAGAGGTTAAGAGCACTAGTCACTCTTCCAGAGGACCTAGGATCAGTTCCCAGCACCCACATGGTGACTAACAACTGTCTATGACTCTGGTTCCAAGGGATCTGACATCGTCTTCTGGTCTCTGCAAGGACTGCGTGACAAGGGTATACATGCGTGCAGGCAAAGGAGGTGCATTAAATAATAAATAATAATTGCTTCTTGGCCTTTTGGCTACAGTCAAGTGTAAATAATAAATAATAAAAATTTAAACATTGATGCCAGGGCTGGTGAGAGAGCTCAACAGGTAAATCCACTTGCTGCCAAACCTGACAATCTGAGTTTGATCACCAGGACCCACATGGAAGATGGAGAGAATGATTCCCTACAAATTGTCCTCTGACCTTAGCATATGCACTATAGTATGCATGCCCCCCCACATATACATACACGAGTGAATGGATGAATGAATGGATCTATGAATGAACAGAACTTTTTAAAACTGAAGCCAGTCATTCTGACCAACACAAGCCAAAAGTATCCCAAGTCTGCTTAGAACCCAGTCTTACCTGAATACTAGTATTTGATGCTTCTGTACCATATTTTTAATTAAAAAAAATTAATTGAAAAAAAATTAATTGACATCTCAATCCATCTTAATCACCTCTGTATCCCCTTCTCTACTGGCACCCTCCCACAGACCCCACTGGAATTCATAATTCTTTCATTTGTGTTAAGGCCTGTTGGACCAAATTAGAATCCCCAACCATTCCTCATTGCAAGTTCATCCACTAAGGTCTAGTCAGCCTATCCAGAGACCCTTGGTTTAAGAAGATCAGCTCTTCCTCGCCCAACAGTAATCAGCTGCCAATATATCTTCAACTAAGATTGGGTTCTGCTGCCCATTTACCCAATACCATGCTGGGTTTTTGGCTGGTTGAGTTTGCATGAGTTTTACGCCTACTGACACCACTGCTGTAGGTTCATGTGAGCAGGGTCCCAGGAGCTTGCAGGATTCTATTTCCATGTGGTCTTGCATCACCTCTCTGGCTCTTACAATCTTTCCATACCCCCTCCCCCCAATGGTTCCTGAGCTCTGGGTTGAGTGAAGCTGAATATAGACTTGACCATGGGCCCACACTCTGCAGACTCCTAATCTCCGAGGTTTGACCATTTATGACTTTTTGAATTCCTGGCCCCCTGATGCATGAGGGAGCTTCCTTAATGAGAGATTTAGCTCAGCGTGGTTGCACACACCTTTAATCCTAGCACTTGGGAGGCAGAGGCAGGCTGATCTTTGTGAGTTCAAGGCCAGCCTGGTCTACAGAGTGAGTTCCAGGACAGCTGGGACTACAGGGAGACCCTGTCTCGAAAAAAGACCAAAAAAAAAAAAAAATACATTAGTGTCTTCTTGGCCCCTTGTTCCATGTTGCATGTGCCTTAGGTGTAGAGGTTACATTGTAGATGTGCCGCTATACTTTTAATTTTACTTATTTTTATTTTATGTGTATGAGTGTATTTCCTGCATGTATGTGAGTGCACCTGTGTCATGCAAAGTCACAGAGGTCAAAAGAAGGCATTACATTCTCCTGGAATTGGAGTCAAGGATAGTTCTTAACTACCATGTGGGTTCTAGGAATCGAATGCAGGTCCTTTGCAAGAGCAGTCAGTGCTCTTAACCACTGAGCCATCTCTCTAGATCCTGTATCATACTTTTAAAATGGACATCTCAGCCAGGTGTGGAGGCCCACGCCTTTAATGCCAGCACTCGGGAGGCAGAGGCAGGCAGATCTCTGTGAGTTCAAGGCTAGCCTGGTCTACAGAGCAAGCTCCAGGCCAGCTGGGACTGAAGGGAGACCCTGTCTCAAAAATACAAAAAAAAATATTTATAAAATGGACATCTCACTGAAAACTTTTTTTTTTGGGGGGGGGGCATTTTTGCCTGGCTGAAAACTTTTTGTTGTTGTTTTGAGACAGGGTCTTCCTGTAGCCCCAGCTGTCCTGGAACTCGCTCTGTAGACCAGGCTGGCCTTGAACTCACAAAGATCCACTTGCCTCTGCCTCCCGAGTGCTAGGATTAAAGGCGTGTGCCACCATGCCCGGCTGAAAACTTTTTAAAAACAGAATATGGGGCCAGAGAGATAGCTCAGCAGAGGACCCAGGTTCAATTCCCAGAACCCACATGGCAACTAAGAACCGTCTTTAGTGCTGGGTGTGGTGGCCCATGCCTACAATTCTAGTGCTCAGGAGGTAGAGGCAGGTGGATCTCTGTGAGTTCAAGGCCAGCCTGGTCTACAGAGTGAGCTCCAGGCCAGCTGGGACTAAAGGAAGACCCTGTCTCAAAAATATATAAAAAAAAAAAATTCAACCCCCCCAATATAACATTATTAACTTGAAAATTTCATATTTCACTCATCATTTGCTACCTTAATCTTCAACTCCAAGCAAACATCAGGCCACTACTCACATGTTTGTAAAGCACTTTGAGATCCTTGGCTAGAAGGCTCTGTGAAAAAGAAAAAAATGTATTTTGTTTTTGATGGTTCATAAATGTGTAAAGTAACTGTCTAAAAATAAGAATACACCAATTACATACCTTGTTTAGTTCTCTTTCTTTTAAAGTATGTTGCGATGAGAATCCCTATTAGAATGAGGAGGACCAGTACAGCCACGGGGATCACCACCATTAATAGAAACTCAAGCTGACTGGAATTCTCGTCAGTGGTGGAGGTAGAATTCGCTCCTGTAGCTAACTCTCCTGTAGCTAATGCTTCTGTAGCTAATGCTTCTGTGGTCACTACAGACAACATACTTGTTGTAAGAGCCTCCTTATCTGTTGTTTCTTCTGGGGTGCTGTATCCCGAGTCTTCTGATTCCTCGTCAGTACCTGTGGGAGCATGCACAAAACTGAGATTGCCATGGAGACAAAACTAAGATGTTTCAATGATTTTTAAATTTATCCTAGATGCATTTGATGAAGAGCTTGATCCACTGCACTTGCTCTTCCAGTTCAGTGTGACCCAGGTATTGATTTGACATAAATGGAGCTCATGCTGAGAGTATATTGAACATGGAATCAGAGCACAGAGATAAACCTCCCATAACCAAAGACAGCCTAACTTCAGCCAAACACTTGGGACACACTTTAAGTCAAGGGCACTGGAGGCTTGATGGTGTCACGGGCAATTTCCCAGGCCATGTTGCATGACGGTCCATGTCATCAACTGTATGCTATCAGGATATTTTGATAGCTTCTAAGTAAATTTAAATTCACACTTACTGAATGTGAAATGCATATCATAAAACATGCTTAGATGTAAAGTAATGGGCCCAGAGGGTTAGCTCCATGCAAGAATCTTGCCTTCTAAGCACAAGGTCTGGATTCAATTCCCACCCCGTCACAGGTGTGGGCGAACTCCTAACCACTGAGCCATCTCCAGTCCTGAGAGCCAGAATTCTTTTTGTCTCTTTCCCTGCTTTTAAAATTTATTAATTTTTGTCTTGCTGTGCATGGAACCCAGGACCATTTGGATGCTGGGCAAGTGACCTACGACTAAGCTACAGCTCAGCTTTCTCTCCTTGCTCTTTATTTCTTTATCTTGCCTTTCATTTCTGGAAACTTCTAGGGGCAACTACCCTCATAGTCCTCCCTGACCCAGCCAGGTCCAATCCCATGAAATTCCTCAAATAGTAATGAATGAACTGATGGAATGAACTGAAAAAATAATGAATGAACTGATGGAATGCTTACTATGTGCTAGGTCTTGGGCTAACCTGGGTCAACTATTCTTACTTTCACAGTTTTTTTTTTTTCTTTTTTCTTTTTCTTTTTTTTTTTTTTTTTTTTTTTTTTACCTTCACAGCTTTACTGTCCCCACTTTACAGATGAATGTGTGCCCAGTGTCTTCCTTTGCTGAGCCATCCGGTCACTTGGGTAAGTTAAGCTGGTGCACAGGAGACTTGTTTCTGTAGAGTTTTATTTTGTTTTTATTTTTATTTTTGACACAGTTTCAGTATGTAGCCCAGGCTAGCCTGAAACTTACAGGGATCCTGCCTCACCCTTCTGAGTGCTGGGATTACAGGTATGCTCCACCACTCCCAGGTGACACACCAGGTTCTGCAGGTTCCAAGGGGGCAGGACAGGGTTCTGTTCATAGCTCTGTCAGTATTTGTGAGAAATTGGGAAATTATTTTTCACTTAATGGCTTACTGCTCCAGGCTATACCACTAAGGAGTGGTCCTTGAGGTTCCATCTATTTCCACATCTCTACATCGTTCCTAAAGTACATTGTTTTTTCATTAAAACAATTCTTTTTTGAGACAGGGTTTCACTGTGTAGCCTTGGCTGGCCCAGAATTCACTAGATAGACCAGGCTAGCCTCGAAGTCTCAGAGGTCAACCTGCCTCTACTTCCCAAACGCTGAGATTAAAGGCATGCGACACCATACCCAGCTTTCATTTAATTTGTTTTTTTTTTTTTTTTTGGTCTTTTTGAGACAGGGTCTCCCTGTAGCTCCAGCTGTCCTGGAACTCACTCTGTAGACCAGGCTGGCCTTGAACCTACACATGGTATTGATTTCATAAAGGAAGTTTCTAGAGACCACCATTTCTTCTACTTGTTTGATTTCCTCTTCCAGAGGTAAGAACACTTTCTGCTGCCTCCCAAGAAACTCTACACACACAAAAGTCTAAGTATTGCTTCCTATTTTCTTTTAACAGAAATAGTAGCAAAAATTTACAAGAGTTACCTAAACTTTTTTTTTTTTTTTTTTTTTTTTTTGTCTCTTTTGTGACAACGGGGTCTCCTTAGTCCTAGCTGTCCCTGGAGCTCGCTATTTGTAGACCAGCCTGGCCTTGGTAAACTCACAAGATATCTGCTTTCTCTGACTCCCGAGTGCTTCGGACATACCGCTTATTCTCTTAAAATCATTTATCTTGAATGTTATCCATGAGTGTTCTAGTTCTTTTATATTGTTTACCACTCTTCATAAACCGTGCTGGTTGAATCGAAAATTCCCACATCGGCTCAGGTAGTGAAAACCTGGTCCATAGTTGGTGGCACTTGTTCGGTTTTGGGGGGGAGGTTATGGAGCCTTTATGAGGTGGCTCTTGCTGAAAAGCAATTACCTGAGGGCGTATGATTAGAGTTTGACGGAGTAGGAGTTCATAGTGTTTAGCCCTTCTCTGACCGTTTTCGCTCTGTTTGTTTGGTGGCTGTTGTGGTTGAAGAATCTTTGAGGATTCACGTTATTTACCTGCTTACTGACAAGGTGACGACTGCTTGCTGCAAGGAATCCCTAGCAGGGATGGAGCACTATAAAAATCCCACACCTCCACAATACCACAAATACTCAACTCATAAACTAATATTAAACGAATTTCGTTCGTTGTTTTTATGTTTGTTTTGATGTTTATTCTTTTTGAAGGCAGTGGCTCCCTGTAGCCTCAGCTGGCCCGGAACACTAGCTATGGGGATCAGGCTACCTAGCTTTGATCTCACAAAGATCCACCTGCCTGCCTTTGCCTCTCAAGTGCTGGGATTAAGAGTGTGGGCCACCATGCCCAGCCATGATGGACTCTTATTTCTCTAGAACCATAAGCCTGTTAATTGAAGGGCACATGGGCAAGTTCAGCATACCTTGAACAGGGGAGGGCAGAGGAGTGTTGGGTACACGGGCAGGGTGGGACAGACATCTACGTTAGCTCGTGGCCCCATAGAGTTGTGGGAATAAGGATGCAAAAATACGTGTAGAAAGGGGAGCTGGCAGACCAGGGCCTCAGAATCCAGCCAGTAAACAGGAGTGGTTCACCAAGGTGCTGTAGCCTGGAGGGCGGAAAGGAGAGAGAAACCCACAGAAGAAAAACCAAGGTGGACTCCAGGGAAAGAGCCAGAGAAGACCAGGGGTGGACGGTATGTTGGGGGGGGGGGTAATACTGGTACCCACAGAAGGAAGCTTAGGGACTTCCCCAGCATCACAGTGGTTTTCCCCATAGCCAATGTGTTAAAGCAACTTTTAACCCAATGGACATGGGGAAGCCCCTAAATCATGCTCAGCCTAATGCAGCCCCATGGGCTCCAGCCTTTTCTAAGGAACTCTTGGGAAGGCCCATCATAGCTGGCAATGAATTCCTGTGCTTCTGGAGTAAGAGCGATATTTTACACAACCTTAGGTCCTAGCACTACCATGAAGGAACACAGAGCTCTTTCAGAAAGTGAGTCTGGCCATCAGCCCTACAGAACACAGGCCTGTCTCCTGAGCTAGGCTCCAGGACTCCATCCATGCTCAGAATCACAGGTTCGGCGGGTCACACCGCCTTTAGTACTAGCACTTGGGAGGCAGAGGCAGGTGGATCTTTTTGAGTTCAAGGCCCACCTGGTCTACATAGTGAGCTCCAGGCCAGCTGGGACTAAAGGGAGACCCTGTCTCAGAAAGACAAAAAAAAAAAAAAAGAATCACAGGAGGAAGACAGGATTCAAATTCAAAAGGGCTGGAGCCCTGATGCTGCCCTCTCTAGGCATGGGGTCAGGGAAGAAAGGGTCTTTGCCCTTCTAAAAGTGCCCCCAAATTGCCTTCTCCGCTGCCTCCCCCATGGTGTCAGTGTGGAGACAGGTGAAATGCTCGTGGAACTCTGCAGAGCCATGCACATGCCCAGGGATGGCATAGTTGGCATTATCTTTGCCCCTTACCCATCTTTCCTCATCTCTGTACTTGTTTCTCGTGGTTCAGGAGTTCCACCTGCCCACTGGAACCTCCTCACACACGCTCCTGTCTTCTGATCTAAACTTGCACATTGTTCAGGACATGGGAGACAGGGTTGGGGGTAAAACTTGCAAAGCTGTTAGTTCAGAGTGGAGGTGGAAAGGAGAGATGCCAGTGAGCAAAAGGCAGGTTAGAAGGAACCCCAAAGGTAACGTGTAAAGTGCAGAAGGCCTTGCGCAGGTCAGCCTCTGCTGTGCCTGACACCCATCTGCCAAATCACAGGCCGCGGGTCTGGCAGAAGCTCTCTCTCCATGGCCCAGTTACATGGTTATCTCAAGTGGCCCGAGCACAAACGTCCCCGGAATTCTCCATTTCATCAGTTCTTTCTTCTCTGCTCACTGAAAGGTGGAGGAGTGGTTAGGAATGTGCGATGAAGCTAAGCTAACATGGATCACTTGAGTGTTAATCACGAGATCACCAAAGAGTAAACTCCATGGTGTGCAAGCTCACTTGCAAATGTTTGCAGAGGGGCTGGAGAGATGGCTCAGCAGTTAAGAGCATTGGCTACTCTTGTAGAAGACTAGGGTTCAGTTCCTAGCAACCACATGGCAGCTAATGACCATCTGTAACTCCAGTTATGGGGGAGCCAATGCTTTTTTCCTGGCATCCGAGGGTACAGGTGTACATGTGCACATACATAAATACAGACACTCATAAAATAAAAATAAACAGCACTCGAGAGGCACAGGTAGATGGATCTCTGTGAGAGGAGGGGCATCCTGGCCTACACAGTGAATTCCAGGCCAGCCTGGGGCTACAGGGAGACCCAGTTTCAAAAAAAAAAATAAATAAATAAAATATTTTAAAATAACTCAGATGTTTGTTGACAGCATTCATGTAAACACATCTGGGACTCACACTTCGCACATCTGGAAGGGACCATAAGGGGAACAGCCAACCACACCCTTTTATCACCATTCTGAGCAACGTCATTTAGTGGAAATGACTTTGCTTCTTGGTGACTCAAACCAATTAACTTCTCTTTTTTGAAAGTGGAACAAATGTGCAATCAAAGATCTGGGGTGTGTTGTCGTGTTGGTGCTTTGTTGGTGCTGAGAGCTGGGAATGGGGGTCTTGTGTGTGCTAAGAACATGCTCTCTACCTCTAAGTTATGCCACACACCCTTCTCGTTTTTAAAATTAGTGAAGGTATGTATTAGTCAGGGTTCTCTAAAGAAACAGAAGCAACAGGATGAATATATATAACTATATACAATTTATTGATTTGCTCACGTGACGGAGCTCAACAGTAGCGCCGAACTGGAGAGGCCGGGAATCCAGGGAACTGCTTAGTCCGCAAGGCTGGATGTCTCAGGAGTCCCAGTCTAGTGCTGAAGGCCCGAATGGATTCCAGGAGATCTGCCAGTCTCGGTACACGCTGGGATCCGAAAGGTTGATCACAGCAGCAAGGCAAACTCACCAGATGAGAGAGAGGCAAGCCGCAGGAAGAAGGAAAA
>VZQC01015718.1:1960868-2036248 GCA_009823505.1 Rhizomys pruinosus | reverse complement strand
GAAGACGGAAAACAAGGACAAAAAAGGGGCCGCTCCGCTGCCGTGGCTTAACATACTGCCTGCTGCAGAAGGTACACCCACATTTGGGGTGGGCCATCCGGGTGAGGTCGGTCCAATCAGGAGACCCTTTTCTCTTATTTGTTCCTTAGTCCAGTCAAGTTGACACCCAGGATTAACCATGGGACCAAGTCCACCCCTATCAACTTGACACCCAATAAATGCCTCTTATGCTTAAATGTCAATAGGCAACAATGGCAAGGTCATAAATCCAACATTAACATGATATAAGTGTCCTTGTGCAATCACAAAACATTTATATCTTAGAGTAGGGGTAATGTCCTTGAGAAGAACTTAGTCCTTCGTATCCTAATAACTAAATATGACAACACTTAACACTCATATCTCAGTTGCACATTCAAAGGGGGAACACAAGTATCCCATTATATAAGTATATTATATATATATACTGTTAATATATAATATATTATATATATCTATATATCATATACCAGCACATTCTTACAAATAGGGACAAAGGTTATATCTATTAAATCACGTTTTCTGCAAACTGGTAACCCGGGCTTCAGCATATATTATGACCTTACCTTCTCTACTACCCCTTCTGTATTTCCTCCACCATAAGCAAGAACCTCTGCAGGTCTTTGCTCTTTCCCTGGAGGAGTGACCCATAATTTCATCCCTGAAGGGTCTGGCCAATTTATTGTCCTGTCTGGTTTGGGTTGTTGGGAGTTTCCCATTGACCTTAATCATTGGACATGGTAGCACAAGAAGGCGGGCCCCCTTAAAGCATCTCCTGCCTTCCAGAAATAATCTTCCTTGCCCCCATGTGGAGAAAAAGTCCAAATTCCCCATGGTAGTTATGGATCAATCACTACTCCTACTACTTTTATTCCTTCCTCAGCCTGTTGGTTTAAAGGCATTAGAAACCATGACAAGGTATTTTATAGCAGCTGACACAATGCCATGCTACTAAAACCATGTGGAATGAAGCAATGGTAAGGGACTGTTACCTAACTCCGGGTATCATGAATGATGATGGAAATCAAGCAGATGCCCTGTGCTTGCCTTTGTCAAGCCCAAACCATAGACACTCTTACAGTTCAGACAATGAAATGAAATGAAGCACATCTGTTGTCCCAGGTTCTCTCCCGCTCTATGGAGTGACCAACCATATGTGATTTGAGGATGCTCAAGAAAGCAAACCCAAGACTTCTACCTATTTGTCACTCTGATCTCTCTATAAAGCAGAGTCCAATTAGTGTTAAAAGGAGAAGATAAAAACAAACCAAAGGGGCTGGGGATGTTGTAGCTCAATTGGCAGAATTCATGAAGCCCTGGGTTCAACCTCCAGCACTGCAGATACTGGACAAGGTAGTACATGCCTATACTCCTAGCACTTTAGAGGTAGAGGAAGGAGAATCAGACGCTTGGGTCATCTTTGGATACATAAGCAGTTTGAGGCCAGCACAGGCTATAGGATATCCTGTTTCAACAACAAACAAACAAACCAACAGACCGAGGAGTCTTACGGCAGTTCTGCCTCGGCTACACATTCCCACCACTCGGGCACCTTCTAAAACACCTGATGCTCAGACCAAAAAAAAAAAAAAGAAAAGAGCTGGGCGTGGTGGCACACACCTTTAATCCTAGCACTTGGGAGGCAGAGGCAGGCGGATCTTTGTGAGTTTAAGGCCAGCCTGGTCTACAGAGTGAGTTCCAGGATAGCTGGGGCTACAGGGAGACCCTGTCTCAAAAAGACCAAAAAAAAAGCCTGATGCTCAGATCGCACTCCAAATCTGATCTCACCCATCAATATCTGAGGCTGGGATAAAGGCTTCAATATGTTTTACCAGGGCACCCGAATTAGCCAAGGTGGAGATTCACCTCTAACGACTCTCCGCTTCCAACTCTCCCTTGGGATACTTCAACTAATCCTAATGCTTCTACTGTGAACTTGAGAAGAATCAAGTCTGAGAGCCCTGGACTTCCAAGGCTGGCCTCACAGCTGCTGACTCTCTCAGTAGAACCCAGTAGCTTAAAGGTCATCACTGACACCTGAGCCCCTGGGAGATGCCAGCCAATGTTAGGACAGGACCATGACAAGCACAGAGCTCTTCCCTTTCTGAAGCAGAGGTGCTGGCTAGGCTTTAGAACCTGCATCTCCAAACGAGGTCAACTGCTGGAGCAGTGTGGTGGTTTAAGTCTGTGGTCACTGGGACCATCAGGAAAGCTTTACGAAGCACAGACTGCTAGGTGCTTCTCCCAGAACCTGCTTCTCTAAGAAGTTCCCAGGTTGCACTGGTACCACTGGAGGGGGTAGGGTATATTAGTTACTGTTTTGTTGCTGTGATAAAAGACCGTGACCAACTAAAAGCAACATAAGGAAGAAAAGGTTTGTTTCACCATTTGGTTTCAGAGAGAAAGAAGCTGGACCAGTGGGCAAAGCCAGGCAGCAGGAGAAGAGGCAGAGAGATCACACTTCATTCACACACAGCGAAGTGATGGGGAGAACAGGAAGTGGGGCCAGGCTGTAACCCTTCAAAGCCTGCCCCCAGGGATGTGCCTCCTCCAACAGGACTCCACCTCCTAAAAGTTCCATAGCCTCTCCAAACAGCACCACCAACTGACCACCAAATGTTCAAATACATGAGCCTTTGAGGGGATAGCTCTCGTTCAAACCACTGCTACCACATCCACTGGTCTGACAGCTGCTGCCTAAAGAATTTCATTTGAAAATTTTTTAAAAAAGTATTTCATTTGGTTGTGTGAGTAATCATACTTGTTCTCAGCAGTTATGGTTCCATAGCATCACCAGTTATTTGATGCTATCTAGATATGTAGCCTAAGTAGCAATGTGTGTGTGTGTGTGTGTGTATGTGTGTGTATGTGTGTGTGTATTCTATTGCTGAGCTGTAGCCCCAGTCCCAACAGTATTTCTTAAAAACTTCCAAGACAACCCTGGTAAATATGTTTGCTGCCCTGAGACTCAGTGAGTTAAATCAGAAATGAGTAGACATTATTTTAATTTGCCATTACTCATGATGACAGTCCTTATTAGTTTTAAATGTGATCGCAGAACCATACCCAGAGAAAAGCCTTTGGGAGCAAAATTAATAGGTGTATACACCATTAAGCGGTTGATCTTTTCTACTGATTTCTTTTTAAAAATTAATTGTTCAGCATTTGTGGAAAGTGACTGTAGTGTGACCAGGGACAAAACTGGAACAAATGGCCTTACCAGACATGCCAGGTGCCAGCCTAGCTGTGGGAGGATGACTGTGTGTGACACACAGAGATGCTAGTGCCAGGTAGTAGGGTGCTACTGTTAGGACTGCAGTGCCTGAGGACCCCAGACAGTCCCATGCGGCGCTCGCTTCACCCTTCTCCAGTACTTGGCCATAAAGCAGCACTAAATTATTATTTATCTGAAATTATTTCCATCATATACTTCTTTTCTAGGCAGACCTTTGTCCTCTACCCAGCAACTCTGCCGGCCTTGTTCTGAGAGAGGACAGTGAGGATGCCGCTACCATGGAGTTCACAGATCTTCTATCTGGGCACCACACCATTTGCTCAGCTTCCACAAGCATAGCAGACTGCTTGACAGACAACTGTAGGGCATACACAACCCCACTGCTTGACAGACAACTGTAGGGCAGACACAACCCCAGTGCTTGAAGGACAACTGTAGGGCAGACACAACCCCACTGCTTGATGGACAACTGAAGGGCAGACACAACCCCACTGCTTGATGGACAACTGTAGGGCAGACACAACCCCACTGCTTGAAGGACAACTGTAGGGCAGACACAACCCCACTGCTTGACAAGACAACTGTAGGGCAGACACAACCCCACTGCTTGAAGGACAACTGTAGGGCAGACACAACCCCACTGCTTGACAAGACAACTGTAGGGCAGACACAACCCCACTGCTTGAAGGACAACTGTAGGGCAGACACAACCCCACTGCTTGACAGACAACTGTAGGGCATATACAACCCCACTGCTTGAAGGACAACTATAGGGTATATACAACCCCACTGCTTGAAGGACAACTATAGGGCGTACACAACCAAAATGATAAATGGCAGATGCGAATTTATGATAGATATGAAGAGGAAAGCAGGAAGAGACAAGTCCTCCTCTGCACCCCCTCATGATTCCTGCACCCCTGCACAGAGCTCTGGAGGAACAACTGGGAGAATTGTGGAAACTTATGGCCCTGAGGCCCCTGTGGTCAGCCTACAGGAAAAAGAGTACAACCATTTGTGGCCTGAAGCTTTTGGACAAGTGACCCAAGAAAGGAACAAGTTGCTAAGGTCTTTGAAGTGGTGTGTGAGGGGAGCAAAGCGGGCTCGATGCTCTTAGATTAATCCTAACGGCCCCTAGGGCTGGCTAGCTTCTGATCCTGCTTAGCTTAAAGAGCATCAGTCCTAGCTTTTGGCCTGGAACTTCGGATAGCACCAGAACTTCACTACTGCTGCTTGAACTGCTGCCTCTGTCTCCTTCCCTTTCTGCAGTTATGAGCACCAGTCTTTTCTCGCTGACATTTTGTTTGTTTGTTTGGAGGCAGGCTCTCAGCTTTTCCAGGTTGGCCTCCAACTCAATATGTAGCTGACGATGACCTGGGACTCCCTATCCTCCTGCCTCCAGCTCCCTCTCAAGTCCTAGGATTCCATGCTCCGTTTATGCAATACTGGGGTTAGAACCCAGGCCTTCATTCATACTAGGCAAACACTCTACCAACTGAGCTATATTCCTAGCCTCTCATTAGCTGTGTCTGTCTGTACATGATTTGTAGATAGAGGATAGATAGGTAGATAGATGAGAGATGATAGATATGTGTTTATGTGTTTGTGTGTATGCGTACATGTGCAAGCGCATGTACACGTGTGTGTGCGCGTGTGTATGTGTGCAAGTGTCTTTCTCAGTTGTGCTCCATCTTTTCTTTTATTCTTTGAGACAGCGTCTCTCACTCAATCTAGAGCTCACAATCTGGCTAGGCTGGTTGGTCAGTCAGCTCCCAGGGTCCACTTGCCTCTGTCTCCTCAGAACTGGGGTTACAGACATGGGTAACTATGCCCAGTTTTCTACAGGAATGCTGGGGATCCACACTCTGGTCCTCATACTTGCTCACCAAGCACTTTGCTGACTGAGCCGACTCTGCAGTCCCCACATGACTCATTATATTAACATATTATTTAAAGTTGATTCACCTTGAATTCTAATCATTGGCGCTATTTTTTTCAGTGATAGTTTCTTTTCTTATGATAAATTCACAAGTTCTAATTGTTATCACACAAAAGAATACCTAAGATTGTCAGAGAGAGTCAGATAGGATCAACCAGGGTGCTACAAACCCTGATTATGTAAAGAAGCAAACTCCAGTCATCTCATTCCGCCTGACCTTCAAAAGGAGGAACACAGCGAGGGATTAGCGGTGACCTCGGACTCAGTCTAAATGGTCCTCCACTTTTTGTGTAGCTGGCCACATAAGCAATATGTCTATGATCTTACAATGAACCAATACAGAGATAATCTTCGGCTGCTAAGTGGTAATTATAATCCTAAATAGAGTTGCTGAATGAAATATGGGACATCCCATTAAATTTGAGTATCAAATTAAATTTGATACTCAAATTTAATGGGTTTTTACTACCTCATCATATTCAAATGTTCCATACTTAGTCTAAAATGTAAGGGATATACTTATACACACCACATAGACACACACACAGGCACACAGAGTTTATCTGAAATTCATATTTTATTTACTAATCTGGCAATATGAACTACAAATAAGCAAATAACCATATCTTTTAGAAAAGAATAAATTAAGTTTTGTTTTGTTTTGTTTGTTTTGTTGTTTTTTTTTTTTTTTAAAGAGTTTGGAAAGATTTTTTTTTTTTATTTTTTTAGAGTACCCAAGTTATACCACTAAAATATTTATATTTCTTTTTTTTTTTCACATTAATTAATTTATTTATTTTTAACAAATCTAGACCCATGTTCCCGCTCATTCCCCCACCCCACCAGAGCTCGTGCATTCTGCCAAACATGCTTTCTATCTCTTAGTCTTTCTCAATATTTTCCATGGGGAAGTTGACTGTTTTGAGCAGAAGTTCACTGTTTCAGTCAGTTCTTTGATGCAGTATTTTCTGTTGTTGTTGTTGTTTCCAAAATGCATTATGCCCAACTGCTTTGTACAAAAGCTCAGGGGGCCCTACACAAGAATTGTTGTTTTTGAGACAGGGTTTCCTTGTAGCCCCAGCTGGCCTGGAACTCACTATGTAGATCAGGCTGGCCTTGAGCTGAGAGATTCATCTGCCTCTGCTTCCGAGTGCTGGGATTAAAGGCATGTGCCACCAAGCCCAGCATTAGAATAGATTAAGTTTTAAATAAATTAATTTAGTGTTTTCAGGGGACCAAAACATCCCTAAGCAACTTTGGGATCCAATTTCTAAAAATTACAGTGGGGTAGGGAAAAAGGAATAAGAAAGATGGGGCTGGGCTGGAGAGATAGCCTAGCGGTTAAGAGCACCGATGCTCTTACAGAGGACCCGGGTTCGATCCCCAGCGCCCACATGGCGGCTGAGAACCGTCTGTAACTCCAATTCCAGGAGAACTCCAGTTCTAGGGGAATCCGAGACCCTCTTCTGACCTCCGCGGCATTGCACGACACGGGTGCACAGACCTGCATGCAGATAATACATTCATACACATACAAAAATAAAAAAAAAATAAAAAAAAAAAGATGGGGCTAATCCATAGAAAACAGGAAATTCCAAAATCAAAGAAGATTATTTGGTTTTATTTCAAGGAGAAAAGAAACCCAAGCTGGGTGGAATTGTAGCTTAGCTGGCAGAGTGCTTGCCTGGCACGCATGAAGCCCCAGGTTCTATTCCTAGCACTGTATAAAATTAGGTGTGGAGGATCATGCCCAGACTCCCAGCAGTGGGGTAGGGGGTGGGGAGGGGGGCTGGAGAATCTGGAGCTCACAGTCATGCTTGACTACACATCTAGTTGGGGGCTATCCCGGAATGCTTGAGACTTTGTCTTAAAACAAACAAAATAAAAACAATAACAAAACAAACCAAGCAGAGCAGAGACACCAACCAGCACCCTGACTCTTCATCGACTTTCTGAATTTCTCCGGCTTTGTTCCTGTGCTGTCCTCAACAAAAGGGCAGATTTTCCATTAGTTTTATGTTACATAAAGTTTATCTTACATTTTCAAAACAGCTTTTACTGGCTTGAACTCGAATGTCTTTGGAATTTTTACCCCTTGTGTCTTTCTTGCAGAAGTCTCCTCGAAATGCTAGTAATCACTGGTGTTTTTAAAAATATGTTCATGTTGGGGCTGGAGAGATGGCCTAGCGGTTAGGAGCGCCAACTGCTTTGCAGAGGACCCAGGTTCGATCCCCAGCATCCACATGGTGGCTGAGAACCGTCTTTAACTCCAGTTCCAGGGGAACCCGACACCCACTTCTGACCTCTGCAGCATTGCACGACACGATTGCACAGACGTGCATGCAGACAGTACACGCATACACATAAAAAATAAATTAATTAATTAAAAAAATTTTTTTAAATATGTTCATGGCTAAAAACACAAATTTTCTTTTTTTTTTTTTTTTAATGTGTATGAATGTACTGTCTGCATGCAGGTTTGTGCACCCGTGTCGTGCAATGCCGTGGAGGTCAGAAGAGGGTGGCGGATTCCCCTGGAACTGGAGTTCTCCTGGAACTGGAATCACAGATGGTTCTCAGCTGCCATGTGGGTGCTGGGGATCGAACCCGGGTCCTCTGCAAGAGCAGTTGGTGCTCTTAACCGCTAGGCTATCTCTCCAGCCCAAAACACAAATTTTCTAGGTCTGAACTTCCTTCCATTTTGAGAAAGCGGGTAGGAAGGCTTACTCTGTCCTACTCTATGGAGGAGGGGGCAATAATTGCTTTTAGTTGAAAAGCCAGAAGTAAAATGCTTTAACTTACACATTTGAAGAATTGAGATGGTGTGTGTAGTGTGTTGTATGGATTCTGTGCACATGAGTCAATGCGGGTGCACCCATCGGTGCATCTGTGTGTAGGGGTCAGAGGTCAATGTCAGGTCTTCCTTTGTCACTCTCCATTCTATTTTTTGAGACAGGCTCTCTTACTGAGCCCGGAGCTTGCTGTTTGGGCTAGGATGACTGGCCAGTGAGCCCAGGGGTCCATCTGTCTCTGCCCTCAGTGCTACAGATCCCCAAGCCACCACACCAGGCTTTTACATGGGTCATATGGGTTTGGACTCAGATCTTCACACATAGCAAGCAATTTACTGGCTAAGCAATGTCATAGACCTGAGACTCTTATCTTAGTTTTAGTTGTTTTATTGAGACAAGAATATTGTTATGTAGCCAAGGCTGGCCTTAAACCAATAATCCTTCTGCCTCAGTTTCCCAACTGTTGAGATTACTGGTGTGCAACACCACATCTGATTAAGATTTATGACACTTAACATTTTGGAATAGAATTATGAAACTGGATAAACTAAACATAATATTTATCCAGGTATTATCGATGCTGATTATTTTATCCATATAATCTTGTCTGGAATACAAGTAAATCTTTGACTCTAAGATAAATCCAGAAGTTTCCACACTTCCATTGTATGTGCACTATTCTAAACCTGAGCTACTAAGGCAAATGGCACTAGGCCAGGCTCTTGTCTTCCAGGGAAATGACTAAGTCAGAACAATAGCATGAAAATCCTTAATTATGATACTATGTAATACTATGTAATAAAAGTCATGTGTGGGGGCCAGGCATGGTGGTGCACTCCTTTAATCCCAGTACTCTGGAGGCAGAAGCAGGCAGTTCTCTGAGTTCAAGACCAGTTTGGTCTACATAGTGAGTTCTAGCCAGCTGAGGCTACAGGGAGGACCTTCTCTCAAAAAGACCAAAAAAAAAAAAAAAAAAAAAAAAAGTCATGTGTTCATGAAGCCCCATGAGGGAGTAGAAAATGAAGAGAGTCACCATATTGGGGCTGCACTCAGGAAATTTCCACAGAGGGTAGAATCTTAGGAGTTCATCAAGCAAAGACAAAAAGTGGGTGTCCCAGGAGGGCCCAGCACATAGAAAGGCCCAGTGGTTCTACACAGCTTGGTGCCTACAAGTGGTTGCCTCATAAGGCACATCCTGGGATGTGGTCAGGGCTAAGTGAGAAAGGAACTCAGGCCCAGCTCATATGGGGCCTTGTAATGATGTCAGGGAGGAATCTAGCCCAGGTCATGAAAAACCCCCACAGTGAAATGGGAAGGTGACTGCATTTTAGTTACAGAATGACCTCCCTGGGCATTGTGTGACAATGGGATGGAGACGAGACAAGGAGACTGTTTAAAAGTTAGCAGGACAGGCCAGGTGTGGTGGCGCACGCCTTTAATCCTAGCACTTGGGAGGCAGAGGCAGGTGGATCTTTGTGAGTTCAAGGCCAGCCTGGTCTACAGAGTGAGTTCCAGGACAGTGGGCTACAGGGAGACCCTGTCTCAAAAAGACCAAAAAAAAAAAAAAAAAGTTAGCAGGACGGGGGCTCAGAGATGGCTCAGTAGTTAAGAACACTGGCTGTTCTTGCAGAGGAGTGAGGTTAGATTCCCAGCACCCATGTGGTGGCTAAACAACTCCTTAACTTAGTTCCAAAGACTCATCTGGCATTCTGACCCCTTTCACACTGACATGACACAGGTACACTTACATATATACAGGCAATACACTCATACACAATAAAATAATAATAAATAAAATATATATTTTTTAAAGTTAACAGGACAGGACTGAGTGTGGTGGCACACGCCTTTAATCCCCATAACTTGGGAGGCGGAGGCAGGCAGATCTCTGGGAGTTGGTCTATATAGTGAGTTCCAGGCCAGTTGGGGCTACAGGGAGAACCTGTCTAAAAAAATAAAGATAGCAGGATAGCCCAGATAAGTGAGGGCCTGGGCTAGAATGGAAAGGAGTAGGAAATGTATTGTTTTGGACATGCCAAGCTTATAGCACCTGTGATATACCTAAGGAGAAGTCATGAAAACACAAGTTTCCCAATGGTTTGAGATAACAAGTGTAGAGGCTGCACTTACAAGCATGCACACAATATACCCATACACATAAAATAAGAATATAATATAGAAAATATTTTTAAACCTTGAAATAAATGTGATTATTCTGCACATAATAATACTGTTTTGAGTTGAAGTTCTCTCTGTGTTGCTTGAGCTGAATATGGATTACATGGTGTGCTGGATAGCTTTAGTGTCAACTTGACACACCTGGGTTGAGGGAGCCTCAGTTGGGGAATTGGCTCCATTGGATTGGCCTGTGGCCACATCTGTGGAGTCTTGTCTTGATCGTTGAGCAGTGACAGTATAAGAAGGCAGGCTGGGCATGAGCCAGAGAGCAAGCCAGTGAACAGCCTTCCTCCATGGCCTGTGCTTCAGCTCCTGCCTCCAGGTTCCTGCCCTGAGTTCCTGCTTTGGGCTCCCTAAGTGATGAACTGTGACCCGGGAGATGTAAGCTGAATAAACCCTTTCCTCCCCAAGTTGGTGTCGGTCAGAGTGTTTTGTCACAGCAATGGAAGACAAACTGGAACACATGGTTTAAGTAATCCTCCTGTCTCACCCAGGGAACTGGAATGGCTGGGTTTGTACACAATTATCTTCAACTAGCATTTGTGACCAATGTTATTTCTGAGACTGATTCAACTTGATACCTGTAGCCTGAGACATCAATTCTACTTGCTCTGTGGCATCTCATTCTATGTAACTATGTAAAGTTTATTGGTCCTTCCATTAATGGATGTTAAGATTTCCTCCCTTTCTTTTTCTTCTAGTTTTATGAGCAATGCTGTAATCAACATTCTTGGTCTGGTTTCTTTGCTACACATTTGTGAGCAATCTAGGAATAAGTTAGTAAGATTGCAGAGCAAGAACATTTCCAATTTACTAAGTATTTCCAAATTGCTCTCCAGCATGGTTATATAGAGACACTCCCCTCTCCAGTAATCCAATCTACTTGGGAACCTGAAAATGTTCCCTGTATGCAGCACCCAGAAAAAGCACATGAAATATAAGAAGTAACATTTAAATGTAAAAAAGAAATCTCAAGAAAGCAAGGATATTAAGTAGTGGGGCAGTGCTCGCTTATAATCTCAGCACTCAGGAGGATAAGGTAGAAGGACCATGAGTCTGAGTCAGTCTGGGTTACATGGGCAGACCCCAGTCTCAAAACAAAGATTTTAGAGGAAATAAAAATCCAAAGCCTATCTCTCCATGAAGATTGCCTCAAACGAAGACTGGGGATCCTGTTAAACAATGACTTGGGATACCCGTGATGTGAGAGACTACACAATACATTAGGTGTCCCCTATCCAATCACTGCATCAGAAATTACAGCCAAAACACCAAGTCACGGTCAAAATGGATAGGCAGTTGGCAAAGGTCAATGCTCAGCCTCAGAAGGTACCATGTTGACCTGGGGACCCAGGCCTCCTCAATGCATTCAGTCTGGCTGGGTCTTACCTGCCTTTCTCACAGGCCATCACACTGTTCCACTGGTCGTCTAGTTACTAACTCAACCAGACACTGGCTCTGCTTTGCTGCCTGAAATCTTTCCAGAGGCACTGACACCTCCTCGGGCTGATTTCTACTGTCTACACATGCCCATTCCGTGGCTGTGGCTAAGCCTGAAGTCCAAACAGAAGTTCTCCTCCAAACTCAGCACATCGCTGGCTTCTTTCCTTCCCAGTCCTGGAGCATAGTTAGAACAGTAAATGGGAATTATACTAGAAAAGTACTGGGCGTAGAGCACTTTTCTTTTTTTTTTTTTTTTAATTTTATTTATTTATTTATTTATTTATTTATTTATTTATTTATTTATTTATTTAATGTGTATGAATGTACTGTCTGCATGCAGGTCTGTGCGCCCCATGTTGTGCAATGCTGTGGAGGTCAGAAGAGGGCGTCGGATTCCCCTGGAACTCGAGTCAAAGACAGTTCTCAGCCGCCAAGTGGGTGCTGGGGATCAAACCCGGGTCCTCTGCAAGAGCAATCGGCGCTCCCAACCTCTAGGCCATCTCTCTAGCCCCAAGGGTTAGAGCACTTTTCAGTGGTATGACATCGGGGTCCAAAAAGTTGGGAGTCAAATTGAACAGGTGAGCCATCCCCTGCATGGCAGGATCTGCTCTCTGTAACCTCCCCAAGACTCTCCTCATGCATGAGAAGTCAACAGTTAGCAGGCAGCAGGTTTGAGTTTACAAGAGCTTCAGAGTAGATAATAGTGGACTAAAAGTAAATACACAAAGAAGGGATAGCCACACTTCAGTAAAAATTAAGAAAAAATATATTTATATCTAAAACCTTCTAGAAATGCAAACAATGATCACTGAAACCAAAAGCTCAGTGGGTGGGTTAAGCAGCACTGTTCTGCTCCACCAGTCCTACATGGTTCCTGTTTCTCTACATCACTGGCAGCATTTAAGGGTGGTGCAAGCTATAGGGAGGTCAGCCAAGTACAGGTCACATTGTGCCTTTAAAGAATTGAGCAGGTCCCAGCAAGGCCTTTCCTCTCATGGTCCTGGAGTTTGGAACTATAGACATGAAGCGGCCATTAAACCTCATCCTGTCTCTGGCTGTTTGGGTTTTGTTTCATATGCTGTTGCAGTTGAGGCTAAGTCTCTCTAAGTAGCCCAGGCAATCACTGAACTCAGTCTTTCTGAACCTTCCCAGTGCTGGGATTACAACATGCACCGCCACGATCAGCCCTTTCTTCTTTTCTTTTCTTTTCTTTTTTCTTTTCTTTTCTTTTCTTTTCTTTTCTTTTTCTTCTCTTCTCTTCTTTCTTTTCTTTTCATTTCTCTTTTTTTTCTTTTCTTTCCTTTTCTTCTTATTTTTTTCCTTTCCTTTCCTTTCTTTTTCCTTTCTTTTTCTTTTCTTTCTTTGCTTTTCTCTCTTCCTTCTCTCCTCATCTCTCCTCTTCTATTGTAGTTTGGTGTCCCCAGGGGTGTTATGTCTCCAGGTCAGTTCTCAGATGGCTATTCTGGTCTCAACTATACTAATCCTGAGCTTGTCCCCATTGCTCAATCTGCACCTAGTTCAGCTTCCCTTAGGCACCTCAAGCTTAACCCAACTCTTACCTTTCCTTTTCCCATGGGCTGGTCTTGGGCCAAAGCAAACAATTATGATTCTGTTATTAATATGCAGGATCCATAAAGAGCTATGTGATACAGGTAGAAGAACAAGGACCACCTTGGGTCCAGCTTTCTGGGGATCTTACACTGGCTGATATGTGTTGATTCAGATCTATTGGGTCAAAATCTAGGGAAAGCAATTTCCTTACTCGCCTTCTGATTATTTTTCCTGGGGATTAATTTCACTTGAGATGGTTCTCAATCCTAAATCCTGCTGTCTACCTGTTAAAAGAGATGCTGACCCACAGGGACTGTGGCTGGAAGCACTATACAATCTTGCTTGTTTGTTGTCAGACCACAGAATACACTTGCAATGGAGAGAGTGAGAGTACACTGTTCAGGAGATTGGGTTCTCTACCATGCATTCATTCCCAGACCCTATTTTTGGAGAACTGAAGGACATAAAAATCCTATAATCTAACTCATATTCTTTTTTTCTTTTTTTTTCTTTTCTTTGAGACAGGGTCTCCCTTTAGTCCCAGCTCACCTGGAGCTCACTATGTAGACCAGGCTGGCCTTGAACTCACAGAGATCCACCTGCCTCTGCCTCCCGAGTGCTGGGATTAAAGGTATGCACCACCACGCTGGACAAGATGATTCTTAGCTGCCTTGTGGGAGCTGGGAATCGAACCTGGGTCCTCTGTAAGAGCAGTCAGAGCCCTCAACCGCCAAGCCATCTCTCCAGCCCTAACTCATATTCTTAAGCACTGCTAGCTCAAAAAGGATATGCATTAATTAATTTTAAAGTTAAACTTTAATTTGGAATAGCCTTTCCCTTTACTAACGTCAAAATAAGAAGCTTTTGTTAAACAGCTTTTTGCAAGTAGGGATTTTTGCATCTTTTAGACACTGGTGACCCAGGGGGACCCAGGAAACAGAGCAGCTTACAGCAACCCTGTCTGCACACCACTGCAACACAGCTTTTATCTCTGACTTCTCCTGACTTCCTTCTAGACTACCTGTTTTCAAGGGCTCTGTGGTTTGTGAGAGATAAACCTCATAGACGTTTCAGGGCTAATTTTAGTTTTATCAACAATTACTGAGATCCTAATTTATGCTGAGCTCTTACAGAGTTTAGGCAAATCAAGATGGACAGAAAAGGATTTTCCCAGCAGGTGTTCAGGGCAGGAACTGAAGTCCAAAGCCCTTGCACACAACCACTATGGACTCCCTGCCTCACTCTGAACACTAATCTCCACTCAAAAGACACTTCCTCCACTTTCTACTCTAGACATTTGGGCACATCACTAGACAGTGCCCTGGGAGAGAGCCTGGTGGACTGGGGAAGGTAAGAGTCTTTGTCAACCTCCAGGAAGTTGTAACCTATTTGACATCAGTGCCTGATGTCACCCATCCTTCCTAAAGAACTGCAGCGAAGGCAATTTCCTTGTTGCTTTAAATACCGCCCTTCTCCAGAAGCAGCCAACCTTGGACAGCAAATTTATTTACCAAAGGCAAGTCAACAAAACCTTAAGAGGCAATTAGGAGGCGGGGGCTGTTTGTTGTAGCAACTGTCAAGAAAGCTATCAATTGCTACTTTCAGCCTACAGTACTGTTGTCTCTTCCGCTACCTTTAATTGCCTACAAATCATATTACCTTTTAAGCAAATGTTCATTAGTAATTGGATGCAAATACATATATGTATCCCATGGTACCAAGATCAAAGAACTTTTTAAGTATTAGAGAGAAGATGCCTGGTAACTTCTCTGTTGATTTCCTGTTTACATGTTTTTCCCATTTATGGTTTTTCTTTACTATGCTTTCCAGTACTAAATTTCCATCCCCGTTTTTCCAAGAGTTTTTGGAAACAGCAGATAGAATCTTAGCTATTAAAGCAAAATTATTTTGGTTTTAGCAGATTGCAGCGTTCTTTTCCATGAACTGCCAAAAAAGTTTATGGTTTTCTTAATATGCCCAGTAAAGCTGCTAAATTATAGGGATCATCGAAGGCAAAGATAGCCAGGGGTTTATATCAAGTGAGCCAAGCGGCGGCATATGCGAGATCCACCCTCCACCCCTGCCTACAAAAGACAGTTTTAATTTTCTCCACTTCAAGTTCCGCCGCAAGGATAAGGTTTTCTGGGCTGGGTGGGACCCTGTAGCCGCGGGCAGCCACGGGCTTCAGGATCCTTCTCTTCCCAGCTGGAGGTCGCTTACCCTGGCTGGCGCGACCCAGCGCGAGTCCCAGGGCCAGGACGAAGGCAGCGCGCGGCGCGGTCATGTCGGCTCCTCGCCTGCGCGCTCAGGATGCTGCGGAGCCCCGGCCTCCCTCCAACGCGCACATTTCCTGTTTCCTGCTTGTTTGGGTCGGTGCTCTCTTGAAGGAGAGGTGTTTGCCTGTTTTTTAGGAAGTGATGTAACTCTGCAAGAGCCTGTTAGACCAGCAAGGATTGCAACAGAGAAGTTGCTGGCCCCGTGCTGATTCAGCTAGCACCTCCCCAGCCCTTTGGAGTCCGGGCCTCACCTTTCCAAAATTGTCCCCAAGAAACAGCCCATTGTTCAGGTGTCACTGGAGACTGGGGCGAGGCTGGACCACATGGGTTCTGACTTGGTAATTTTGCACGGTTAAGTTCCTAGGGCTGTGCAGAGCCTAGGACAGTGCTGACTGAGCTCCACGCTGATGGAAAGACATCAGCTCTGTCCCGTACAATAGCCGTTAGCCACATTGGCTACTGCGCACTTGTTTGAGCCTCGAGTGAAGTGACTTTTTCGAATTTTATTTCTCTTTTAAATTTAAACAACTCCCTGGGCTTGGTGGCTGTCGTGTTGGACAGCGCAGGCCCAGACGGCAGAACACTGCCAGTCGGTCTGCAGCTTCCCAGTCGGGCCATCCTACCGCCTCAAACCAGTGCCTTTCCCAGAGGACCCAACTGGGACAAAGCTGCATACCGTTGCAAGAAGCCTTTGCACAGAGGAGCTTGCAGAAGTAAAGTGGGCCTGCATCTCCCTTGCCTTTCTTTTTGCATGACAATACATTTCTTGGAGGTTGTTAACCAGCAAAATAGGATTGAATGGGATTAGACCGGGGTTGGAAATCCTACCCAATGGGAACAATGAAGGGATCTGGGACAGCGGGAATTCTTGGGAGCCCTTCTCTTGGTTGCTTAGCACCTGTGCACCTGGATTAGTTTCCTTATCCGGTTGGCTATGGTGCAGAGAGATAGGGAGAGGTAGGGGGACAAGGCTGAGGAAGATGGCGGACCCCTCTTCTATCTAAACTTTTCCTTCAGTATCACCAACGGTAGCCACCTTCCCATCCTGGTGCACGTGAGCCACTAGGTACAAACATGCCGGGTGACCCAAGTTCTCCAGCCCCGGACACAGCCATGAACTTTTTCTTTGGCACATCGCTGCTTTTCAATGTTTATCGCAGTTCTTGCTTAAAAGAAATAGGTTGGGGCCGGGCGTGGTGGCGCACGCCTTTAATCCTAGCACTTGGGAGGCAGAGGCAGGCGGATCTTTGTGAGTTCAAGGCCAGCCTGGTCGACAGAGAGAATTCCAGGACAGCTGGGGCTACAGGGAGACCCTGTCTCGAAAAGACAAAAAAAAAAAAAAGAAATAGGTTGGGGATTCACATTAAAAATCAATTCTTTCACGCCAAGCGTGGTGGCTCATGCCTTAATCCCAGCACTGGAGAGGCAGAGGCAGGTGGATCTCTCTGAGTCAAGGCCAGCCTGGTCTACATAAGCAGTTCCAGGCCAGCTGGGGCTACAGGGAGACCCTGTCTCAAAAAAAAAAAATCAGTTATTTCATGGATTTACAGTATGCACTTTAATGTCAAAGTAGCAATTAAGTTAACCCTCGATAAACCATGCTTTTGCACGTTAGGAGACAGTCCAGTGCAGCAGAAGAAAACAGATTGTTCAAAACTGGGTAATGGATCTGAAAACAACAGAGAAAGGACTCTTGCTGAGCGTGTGAGTAAGCCACGAGCTCCAAGACCCTGTGGTGCAGAGGTTGGGTGGCAATTATTCCTGTGGGAGTGAGCTCTTCTCCAGCTGGGACACACACCTGCAAAAGAGGACTTCATGTGGCCATTCCCATCCTGTTAAAAGCATTGTTGGCTCCTGGGCTTAAAGCACACATTTGGTGAGGCCAAGGCTGTCAGGCCTGGGTCCTTCCATTTTAAAACTATGGCTTACTGGGGAGGCCCTTGCAGTGGGGTATGTGGGGCTGGACCAAAGGCTGTGTTGAGCAGTTAAAGCCCAGGGCACCGGTGCACGGAATTCAGTTCTGCAAGTGGGCTTTGAGCTGCAAGTAGTGTAACTCTGTTTAGAGTGACGGACTAAACAGAGCAAGGCTGGAGAACCCCAGCACAGCATGTCATTTCTTTTGACCTCTGTGCTCACTAAGACCCTCAGCATGATGAAGCAGATCTTAAGGGGAAGAAAATTACCATCATTGGTCAGAAAGTGGTAACACCCCAGTGATCCATTCACTGCAGTTAAAAATCACTGGGACTGTGTGGTGGGAAAGGGTTATTTACCTCTGTTTGTTCTCAGTTCACCAACCATTAATTTTGGCAAGTGGCTGTCTGAAGGCCTCAGATAAAAGTCAGATGCACTCTCGGCAGGAAGTCAGGCCTCACCCTGAGGCACCAATCTCTGTGAAGGCAGATACACCTGTGCCTGCTGGTGGCTTAGGAACAGCTGTCAGGAAAGGAGTGTGGTACAGGTGCCAAGGCCTCGCACAGACAAACCACCTTCTTCTAGTTCCCACATGGTTTGCTCCCTTACATAGAGGGGCCTGGCTTTTACAATCATCAGTCAGAACAACAGATGTCATTCTCCTCAGTTCCTTCTGTCTTCTGTCCATCCCATCTTCAACTCTATGGACCATAAAAGGTGAAGAAATCCCAGGAACCAGGCTGGAAGCTCTTGAGGTGCATGTGGCTTCCTCGCTATGGTCCCCTTCTGCCCAAACAGTGGCCTTGTCAACTTACACAGGTATGCACACACATAGAGTTGTGCACACACTTAGCACACACACACTCAGGCACACATATACACATCTTCACACAGGTGTGCATTCATACCCATGGACACTCATCCTCTCCCACAGTAGTGCACACAAACTCATAGAAACATTCAAAGTGTTCTCCCCCAGCCCCCACACATTCCTGCACACTGTGGAGTAAATAAAAACAAGCAAAGGAGAATGAGCACTGACTATTGAATTCTGAGCTCACTCTAGGAAGGGAGCTGGCCACCATCTTTGGCAGAGACCTTAAGTCTGGCTGGGGCTGGGAAAGCTTCCCAGTGCATCAAAGAAAAAACTGCAGCTATGCCCCATGGCAGACTGTTAGCCCAGAAACCACAGGAAGTCCAGGTTGTTGGTTTCAGTGATTGGCCAGTGGTCTGGCCTTGGCTTCAAATTCAAATGGGAGGGTGAAAATCAGACACTGTCAGAGGGTAACCTGGCTTCCCATAACTCTGGTTTATGGCAGATAGTCTTCTGGACTGGCTGCTGGAGACGGCAGTGAGTGATTCCTGAGCCTCTTGTTACAGCTCTCCAGTCCAATGCTTTTTTACATATGACTGCCATTTTCATTTGTATATTTGTTACAGTAGCAAAATGCCCCTTGAGGGAAAACCAGTCAACAGAATAAGGATCTCTGGCCTAGGTGCTACTTTTGCTTTCCAGTATTCCCAGGTCAATCACCTGGTCACAGGATCAGCCCCTAGGAAGGTGGGTTCATCCCTAGATGGGTTCACCTTAAGCCATGTTAACGAGCGGGGTAGAATACCTAGTACGTTAATGAGAGGGTGAGCTTTTCCTGTCTGGATCCCCAGCTCCTAGTGCAGTACTTATGGACGTGATCAAGTATGTTGCTCTCACATGGGGCTCTCTGTAGTTTGCCTGCTTTTCCGAAGTTTTCAGAAAAGCACAACCTCTCCTCTTCTTCTTATGTCTCTTTTCTAAGCATTTTCTCTAATGCTCTGGGCTAACCCATCTTCTTGGATTTCTTTACTTTTACTTGGATGCTCCCTTCCATTTCCTACTTCGTGGCTGCTAGTCCACCTCATGTCTGACCTCCATGCCTTACACTATCAGGCCTTTCTGGCTTTTTTCCTTCTCCCCTCCAGTCTCCTGCTCAGTGCAGCTGCTGAGACTACAGCTTGCCTGAAGAGTTTTCTTTAAATTCTAATGAAGTTGTCCTAAAGTTTCCATTTGAGTCTATTCTTAAATTGTTTTTAAAAATATTTTATTTATTATTTTTATTGTATGTGTATGAGTGTATTGTCTACATGTAGGTAGGTGCACTGGCGTCATGCAGTGCCCACAGAGGTCAGAAGAGAGTGTTAGATCCCCTGGAACTGGAGTTACAGACAGTTGTTAGCTGCCATGTGTGTGCTGAGAACCAAACCTGGGTCTTTTGCAAGAGCAGCCAGTGCTCTTAACCACTGAGCCATCTCTCCAGCCCCCTTTAAATTCTTTTATGAATGAGACTAAGAACCCTGAAAGGGGACCCTTGTTTCTTGCCCCCCCCCGTATCATCTTGAGTGTCTGAAAACTCACCCTATGCACACTCACTCTTAAGGTGTGCACCCTGCCTTGCTCTCACACTCCAAAACACGAGCACAGATGTAAGCTTTCTATATCCTGTTTTTGTCTCCACACCAGCTGGTGCAGCTTCTTGGCACTTCTTCTTGGCACCTATTAATCAGAGGTGGTAGTCCCTCAGTCAGTCAAGGTTAGTAACGGCTGCAGGGGCTGTAGATCCCCTTGAGGCGGCAGCATGGACAGGTCAAAAGGAGCCGATTAAGGCTGCAGGACCAAAAGGCATGCCAAGGAGAGCAGGTAGCGGAGAAGTGGCCAGGGTAGCACAGGAGAATCAGCCCCAGTGCGTCCAGGGAACTGCCGCTAGGTGAGGGCCTCACAGCTTGCCTGCTCCCTGCCTTCAGAGCTGCAGTAGCACTGTCAGCTTAATCCAGCTACACCATTGGGGTCCCTGGTCTGGCATCCCAGATGCCAGCTCTGGTCCCATACTCTGCTGATCATGTAGAAAGCTGCTGTTTACAGAGACTCCTTGTGAGACAAAAGAGGGGCTCAGCCCCTCCCTAGGCACTAGGAGGTGTTAAGTATTGTTAAAGCATTGGTTAAAACCTGTTAAAATTGTTGATGTCAATAAGTTCTTTATGTTTATATTATAATCATTCTTGATTGATGCTCATTTTCCTGTAAATAAACAAAGACCTGGGATGGGGCAATTTGACGCCGTAATGAGCAGTTACTGCATGCTTGTTTCCTGAGCTGCCCTGAGCCGGCCAAAGAACCAGCAGTCTAATAGCCAACTGGAGCACCCTTAGGCCAACATCAGCCTTCTGGAACATTCTACAGACTCTGCCATAGTTGGCCCCAGTTGTCAACTACACACACCTGGGAAGAGGGACTCTTTGCTAAGGGATTAGCTCCCTAGTACTAGCCTGTGGGCATGTCTGTGGGGCATATTCTTGATTGCTAATTGATGCAGGAGGGGCTGGCCCACTGTGGGCAGTGCCATCCTCACTGTGGGTGGTGCCATCCTTTGGTGGGTAGGCCTGGGCTGAATAGGAAAGGTAGCTGAGTGTGAGCCAGGAAGCAGCCAGGAAGCAGCCTTCCTTCATGGTCTCTGCTCCGGGTTGCTGCCTTGAGTTCCTGCCCTGACTTCCCTCAGTGATGGACTATGATGTGGAAGCATAAGCCAATAAACTCTTGCCTTCCCAAGTTGGTTTTGGCCACAGCAACAAAAAGCAAACTACAACAGAAGCCCAAGTCTCTACAAGCCATTTGTACCCCGGCCAGAGGAAGAGGGACTGCTAGGCCTGGAGGCAAAGCCATGATTGGTCCAAAACACAAGTCTTAATGATTGTAATTGACCCAAAACAAACAGCTGTGATTGGACCAAGCACTTACTCTCAGATTCCATAGGAAGACTGCTTGGGCTCAGTTGGGGGTTAGCTTTCCCATGCTATTTCTCCTTAGGGTCTGGGGTGGTCCTTCCTTCCCAGCTTTCCATTGTGCATGCTGAGCTGGTAACAGAAGAAACAAACAGTGGTAGAGTGCAGCTCTACGACACAAGCGTCTGCCAGTGGCACTGGGCTACTGTGGTTCTACAGGAACCTCATGGACCAGCTGTATGGGCATGGCACACCTCCTCCAAAGACACCACATGGGAACCCAACAGCCTGACACTATGCTGCACAGGGCACCAATGCGCTCATTCCATTCATAGGCCTGATACCACCACGTGCCACCCATAGATGGATACCTCTTGGTATGGTATTGCAGAACCTGAATCCAGGCTGGCATTTTAGGCTCAGGTCTAGTGGACCCTGACCCAGCTCCTGAGCAACCCAGTGGGTCCTGGCAGCTCAAAAGGTCACAATTACCTGCCTGGTGGCTGAGGAGCAGCTGAGCAATTAAAGAACAGCCAGATAAGAGCTGGCCGTGGTGGTGCATGCCTTTAATCCCAGCACTCAGGAGGCAGAGGCAGGTGGATCTTTGTGAGTTTAAAAGGAAGCAGAAGGGGGCCAGGTGAAGAGCTGGGCCCTGGGGCTGATACAGTGACTAGTCCCTGGGTGGCCCTGTCCCTGTCCCTGCGCATCCCCTGGAGTGCAGACCCAGAATTATGACAATGAAGATAACTCAAATGATGGGACCCATCCAAAAGGAGGCAAATGGACTAAGGAAGAAGCTCATGGAGTTGTGAGACTACAAGTAAAGATCTTAGAGCGACGAGATTTGTCTCACAAGAAGCTCTACCTGTGTCATTACAGAAATCCAGTGCGCTCTAGGCTTAACAGCCTCGTGCAGTGATGAGGTGATCGATTTAATGATAAAAGAATATCCAGTAAAGAGTATTCTGTCTTTCTACAAGAAAAAGAGCGTCAGCAAATTGTACATCATTATAAGGAGTATTCTCAAATGGAACCACAGAATACTCAGAAAGTTGAAGCCGGCAAAGTACCAGAGTATATTAAGGAAGCTGCCCCAAAGCAGCTGAATTGAACAGCAACCTAAACCGGGAGTGCATGGAAGAAAGAAGAGCATATTTTGACTTACAGACACATGTTATTCAAGTGCCTCAAGGGAAGTACAAAGTGTTGCCGACTGATCTGACAAAGGTCAGTTCCTGCCCACTGGCTCTCATCCCTGGACAGTTCCAGGAGTACTACAAGAGGTACTCACCAGATGAGCTTCGGTACTTGCCATTAAACACAGCCCTTTACAAGCCTCCCCTGGACCCAGAGCTCCAGGCACTAGATAGTGACTGTGATGATGGTGAAGATGGTCGGGGGGGGGGGGGGGGGGACGGACGGGACGGGACACAATAGAGGCACTTTGGCCAGCTCCTCAGGCGATGTCTCTGAAGGAGATAGCCCCCCCTGACAGCCAGGTGAACCCCTTCCAGGGAAGACAGAAATCAAAAGATAGAGTGGCCACTCCAAGAAAAGATGGCTCCAAATATTCTGTACTGTCCAAATCAGTTCCTGGGTACAAGCCAAAGGTCATTCCAAATGCTCTATGTGGAATTTGTCTGAAGGGTAAGGAGTGCTCAAGAAAGGAAAGGCTGAGTCTCTTATACACTGCTCCCAGTGACAACAGTGGCCACCCTTCTTGCTTGGGTATGACCATGGAGCTGGTTTCTATGATGAAAACCTACCCATGGCAGTGTGTGGAATGTAAAGCTTGCATTATATGTGGACAGCCCCACCATGAAGAAGAAATGGTGTTTTGTGATGTGTGTGACAGAGGTTATCATACTTTTTGTGTGGGCCTTGGTGCTATTCCATCAGGTGGCTGGATTTGTGACTGTTGTCAGTGAGCTCCCCCAACACCCAGGAAAGTGGGCAGAAGGGGAAAACAGCAAAGAGGAATAAAATGGATTTTTGACCCTAATGTTTGGGATATTTGGTGCCAATTTATTTACATTTTCATTTTTATGCCAATAAAAACCTTTTTTGGAATTAATTATAAAACAAATAAAATAAAAATAAAAGGAAGCAGAAGAGAGACGACAGGAGGGCACCAGATGACCAAAGGGTGCTAAGAGGAGAAGAGAACCTTCAGACTCTGGTCTCCGGAATGATTCCAGTGATCTGTCATGTCTTCAGAACCAAGGGTCTTAGAACCCAGGCTGAGATGGTTACACTGGCTACTGCCAAGCACCATGGATTCCAATTCTTGAGGCTACACAGAGACTGTGACAACAAAAGGTAGCACTTGCTCCTGCTCCCACCTGCCACTGCTCAGTGCTCAGTGCTCACTGCTCACTGCTCAGTGCTCAGTGCTCACTGCCCACTGGTCACTGCCCACTGCTCACTGCTCACTGCCCACTGCTCAGTGCTCACTGCTCACTGCTCACTGCTCAGTGCTCACTGCTCAGTGCTCACTGCTCACTGCTCAGTGCTCAGTGCTCAGTGCTCACTGCTCACTGCTCACTGCCCACTGCTCACTGCTCACTGCCCAGTGCTCACTGCTCAGTGCCCACTGCTCACTGCTCACTGCTCACTGCTCAGTGCTCACTGCCCACTGGTCACTGCCCACTGCTCAGTGCTCAGTGCTCAGTGCTCACTGCCCACTGGTCACTGCCCAGTGCTCACTGCTCAGTGCTCAGTGCTCACTGCTCACTGCCCACTGCTCACTGCTCACTGCCCAGTGCTCACTGCTCAGTGCTCAGTGCTCACTGCCCAGTGCTCACTGCTCACTGCTCACTGCCCACTGCCCACTGCTCACTGCTCACTGCCCAGTGCTCACTGCTCACTGCTCAGTGCTCACTGCCCAGTGCTCACTGCTCACTGCTCACTGCCCAGTGCTCACTGCTCACTGCTCACTGCTCACTGCTCACTGCCCAGTGCTCACTGCTCACTGCTCACTGCTCACTGCTCACTGCCCAGTGCTCACTGCTCACTGCCCACTGCCCACTGCTCACTGCTCACTGCCCAGTGCTCACTGCTCACTGCTCACTGCTCACTGCTCACTGCCCAGTGCTCACTGCTCACTGCTCACTGCTCAGTGCTCACTGCTCACTGCTCACTGCCCAGTGCTCACTGCTCACTGCTCACTGCTCACTGCCCAGTGCTCACTGCTCACTGCTCACTGCTCACTGCCCAGTGCTCACTGCTCACTGCTCACTGCTCACTGCTCACTGCCCAGTGCTCACTGCCCAGTGCTCACTGCTGACAAAGGCTGAAGGGGAAGGAACCCTGCTAGAGAGCAGCATTTGCAGAGCTCAGCCACCACATCTGTTCAGGTCGAGCAAAAGAATGCTCAGCCAGCACATTGAAGACACTGGGCTTCCCCACAGGCCTCAGGCTTGCCTCCAGGGCAACATCTTCAGGGCTGCAGTGGCTGTCACAAAATGGAAGTGAAAGGACTGTGTCTGGGGGAAAGGGCGTATGGAACAGAGAGCAGGCCTGGAGTCTGGTGGGCACTTGAACGCCTCGGAGGGGACACCTGTGGGCTGGCTGAGAAAGTTGATGGCCTCCTATGGTTTTTCCAGTGCCCCCTAGGGCGACGGGCCTTTCCTGGCTGTCCTTAGCATTTCAGGGCAATTTTTGCTGAGTTTAACGAATGAGTAGATGAATAAAAGTTCCTTTATGACAGTATTCTTCTTTTTGTTTTTGTTTGTTCATTTGTTTGTTTGTTTGTTTGTTTGTTGAGACAGGATCTCCTAGCCCCACTCCCCTGGAACTCACTGCGTAGACCAGGCTGGCCTTGAACTGACAGAGATCCACCTGCCCCGGGGTTAAAGGTGTGTGCCACCATACCTGGCGACAGTATATTTTTCTTTTCTAAGTGGGCTTTGCCAGGGAAGGCACCTACAGCAGAGTTATTTGGGAGAGCTCATTAGCTCAGGCGACCTTCAAAGACATGCTCCTTCCTACCCAGCCCCAAGCTGGGCAAATGCCTTCCCTCTACTTCCACCCCGTAAACACCTGTCAGAATATATCAAGAAGATCTGGTGGCTCTAACCACCCACCCCCTTCTTAGTCATCTGTGGCCTCCCACACCTGTTAAAGAGAATTAAACTTCCTGCCCCTGTTGTTTCCTTTTCTATCATCTCTAATGGATTATATCTTCCTGTCTTCCCCCCTCCAAGTTTCTTAAGACAGTTTTGCAAGTAAGACAGACACAATATCTATACCAAAGTCCACTCTAGAATATGAATGTAAGTCCAGTTTAGTAGTAGTCTCTGTGTTTTCTTTTTTGCTTGCTTTATTTGTAGTGCTATGAATAGACCCAAGGACTTCATCTACCCTAATCAAGCATTCGGCCCCAGGTCATTTTTCTGTTTCATTTTGCTGGCCAGCTAAATCCTCAACACAAGTGAAACTAGAAAATGCAAAGGTAGAAAGTCTGAGGAGAATAGCAAACTATAGAGAATTAAGAAAGCTACTAAGAGGAACCACTCCAGCACCAGAGTGTCATGTGGGCAGAGCCACAAATAAGCCACACTGTAGAGGATGTTGTATTCACTGAGAGACTAGCAAGAAGTAAGACAAGACTATGTTTTTATTTAAAATATAGTTGGGGGTGTGGCTCAGTGGTGGAACACTTGCCTAACATGGGGAGGTCCTGATGTTTATCACCAGCACAGAAAAAATAAAATAACACATTTTCTCTTAAAATAAAGACATGACATATTTATACTGAAAAGGGAAAGAATGCAGAAGAAGCAAGCTGAAGTCATTCCTTTTTAAGATTCTATTTTAATTTATGGGCATGCACATGTGTTTCTGTGTATTTGCAAGTGAGGAAAATATCCACTGAAGCCAGAAAAGGGCATCAGATTTCCTGGAGCTGGAGGAAGTGTTGTGAGCCACCTCAGGTGGGTACTTGAAGTCCATTCTAATCCTCTCTCCAGCTCTCAAAAGTCCTTCCAGATCTTTTTCTATACAAAACACAGAACGGAAGGACTCGTGTACTCTTTCCCACTACTAGCAGTAAGTATTGCAGCCCTGTTAGAGCACTCGATAACTTTCACAGGTCACAACTCAGGAGTGCAGAAACAGTGGCTGTTTTTCTAACTGCATCCTTTTGGGATTCCAGCACTTCCTGCAACAATGAGTTGAATAGGGTCCGGTCTGTATGCAGTTACTTCAGTGAGTTCCCACATTTCAAAACCAGCCTCGCGTATCTCACAGGTCTCCTCGCATGCTCCACTCTCCCGCTTTTCTCTAGAGTTGCTTTGAGAGTGCCACAGAACAAGCAGCTGAGGGTGATCTCTTTTTTTTTTATTTTTATTTATTTATTTTTATGTGTATGAATGTACTGTCTGCATGTAGGTTTGTGCACCCATGTCATGCAATGCTATGGAGGTCAGAAGAGGGCGCCGGATTCCCCTGGAACTGGAATTAAAGACGGTTCTCAGCCGCCATGTGGGTGCTGGGGATCAAACCCAGGTCCTCTGCAAGAGCAGTCGGAGCTCTTAACCGCTGGGCCATCTCTCCAGCCCCGAGGGTGATCTCTTAAAATGCCAAGACTGAATTCTTCATGTTTATCCTCATGTTTTAGCTGAGAGTTTTTTCTAGACGACGTGGTGTCAGTTTGCTAATCCTGGGTCTAAACAGAGCATCCAAGACCACCAAACATATGCCATATTTACAGAATCTCTTCTACCACCTGGTCCTGATAATCCAGCAAACTCCTTCTTGGGAAGGATAGAAGGGATAAAACTCTGTAGGTCCATGGAACCAAGACTCACCAGTCTTTGTTCCTTTCCCTAACTAGATTCTCTGTGAAACTGTAGGGCTGGAGGCTGAAGAGGTGACTCAGTGATTAAGATCACTTACTGCTCTTCCAGAGGACCCAGGCTTGGTTCCCAACACCCAAGTTGGATGGCTTACAACCACCTGTAACTGCAGCTCCCAGGAATCCAGTGCCCTCTTCTGTTCTCCACAGGTACCCACATACACAGCATATATACACACAGACATACACACAGAAAAATAAATCTAAAAAAAAAAAGGGCAAGGATCCCTTAAGCCCTACCGTACATATATGTACCCATTACATAAAGATTTTTCAGGGGGCTGAAGAGATGGCTCAGTGGTTGTGATGGTTAATCCTGGGTGTCAACTTGACTGGACTAGGGATGAATAAATAAGAGAAAAAGATCTTCAGACAACTACCTCAAGCCGGACGGCCCACCCCAAATGTGGGCATTACCTTCTGCTGCAGGTAGTATAAAAGGCCATGGCAGAGGGAGCTGGTCCCTTTTTCCTGTGGCTTGCCTCTCTCTCACTGGTGAGTTCATCTTGCTGCTGTGATCAACCCTTCAGATCCCAGCGTGTACTGAGACCGGCAGATGTCCTGGAATCCATCAGGCCTTCAGCACCAGATTGGGACTACTGAGACATCCAGCCTTGCGGAGCAGTTCCCTGGATTCTCAGCCTCTCCAGTGCTGCATGGCTATTGTTGGGCTCCTGAACTCTGTCACGTGAGCAATTCAATAAATCTGTATATAGCTATATATTCGTTCTATTGATTGTTTCTTTAGAGAACCCTGACTAATACAACGGTTAAGTGCACTGGCTGCTTTTGCAGAGGACCCAGGTTTGACTCCCAGGACCCACAGAGTGGCTAACAACCATCCCTAACTCCAGCTCTAGAGGATCCAGTGCCCTCTTCTGACTTCTGTGGGCACTGCATGACGTGGGTATGCTTACATGCATGCATACAATGTACTCATACACATAAAATAAAAATAATAAATAGCTGGAGACGCCATAACGCGCCAGGCCAGTAGGATCGAAAGGTTATTCCTGGACAAACTGTCAGCCCATGAAAGGAAACAGCCAGAATTGACCAGAGTCCAAGTCAACAGCTCCAGAGAGAGTGGACTGTTTTACCTCTCATCCACCTGTGCCCCTTTTCTAAGCCTAGGGAACAACCTGCGGAAGAGGGGGCGTGGTAGAATGTAAGGGCTGCGATTGGGGTGAATGGTGAAACTACAGCAATGTAATCTGGACACTCATTTGATCAACTTGATTGAACAAACAACCTGTCACCCCCCACTGGATGGTGGGGCTGTAGGTGTTTGGGCACAACAGCCTGCAGATAGGTTTTGCATGAAGGATGCTTGTACTCATGGATTATCACTTATAGCTAAAAATGAAAAAAAAAAAACTGAGAGAAAGATGCAGGACAGTTATGGCAGAATGCATGATCTGGGATGGGGTGGGGGTGGGGGGGAAGGGAAAGGGAAATAAGCCTGAACTGAATTGGAAAAAATGTATGAAATGCACAAAGCATCAATAAAAACTAATTTAATTAGAAAATAAATAAATAAATAAATAAATAAATAAATAGCTGGGCATGGTGGCACACGCTTTAATCCTAGCACTTGGGAGGCAGAGGCAGGCAGATCTTTGAGAGTTCAAGGCCAGCCTGGTCTACAGAGTGAATTCCAGGACAGCTGGGGCTACAGGGAGACCCTGTCTCGAAAAGACCAAAAAAAAAAAATAATAATAATAATAATAAATAAAAGATTTTAAGAGAACTTTTCAGAGGAGAGAAAGGCCTTGGCTTATATAGACTGCTATAACAACCCTGCCAGTTTCTTCCTTTTTGTTGTTATTTTAACATTTTTGTTTATTTTGTGCACACATGTATGTGTGCACACCACGCATGCCAAGACACGTGTGGATGTTAGAAGACAACTTGCTGGGGTCAGTTTTCTTCTTCTACTATGTAGGAATCAAACTCAGGTCGTCAGGCTTGGTGACAGGCATCTTCCCCAGCTGAATCACCTCAGTGGCCCTCAGCCAAGTTCTTCAGCCTTTCCATCACCACTGAGGTCCAGACATGAAGGCAACAAAGTGGCTGTGGCCAGATAAGAATGGAAGTTGGCAAGCAGAATGGACCAACAGCTGAGCATCATGGAGTCAAAATAGATTCACCAGGGCCTGGGCCGCAGCTCGGTGACAGAATAGATGCATAGCATGCTGAGGCCTGGGTTCCATCACCCACAGCAGAATAAAGGGAAGAAAAAGAGGAAGTGAAGTGGCCATAAACCATAAACTTGGTAGGTCAGAGAATTATGGTAGTTGTGAAACTGGGAGAGGAAGAAGGAAATAAACAACTACACCAAAAATAGGTGTGCGGCGGATCCCTTCCTGTTCATGAATTGACAGGTACAGCACTCATCTGAAGCAGAGAGAAAAAGTCCGCAAGTCCAGCAGTGTGATCATATCAGCTACAGCCACATGAAACACCAAGCCCTGGTGGCAGCGAATGTGGTTTAGCACCTAAAGGTCTGAACTCTCCCATCTGGCAAGGGGTCACTGGCTTATAAATTTCATGTAATATCTTCTGTGAAAAATGGCATCTCCGGGGCTGGAGAAGACGGCTTGGCAGTTAAGAATACTGGTTGCTCTTGCAGCAGCCTCCTGGTTCTATTCCCAGCAACCCCATGGTGGCTAACAACTGTCTGTGGGGATCCGATTCCCTCTTCTGACCTCCACTGGCATAGCATAACATGGGTGCACTTCCATATATTCAGAGGATACAGTCATACACATAAAATAAAAATAATAAATGAAATATTAAAAAGAAAAGAAAGAATGGCACCTCCTTGCAGGATATGGATAAGCACTCCCAGTTCTTCAATCCCTTTCAAAATGGCATTGTTCATCCATGTCCTTGTGACGTCACAGTTCCTCCACTGGAGTAGGGAAAGTTACATGCCTTCTTCTTGATGTTGTGTTAGGCCACGTTTAAGATTTGCTCTGACCAGAAATGAGAATGGAAGAGATGTAGTGGGCACAGGCCAAAGTCTTCAAGAATCATCACAGATTTGGCTTATTGCACTGTTCCTATGATCTGGTGCTTCTGCCCACATGAGGGCCAGAGTGCCGCGCCAACTCCAACAAGGCCGGAAACCTGGAATCTAGCTTAGTGCAGTCCAGACCAGCTAAATCTCACCTGACCACGCGGATGAAGAGATCTGATGATTACAAGTAATGGAGGTACTTAGATTGTTCACTACATGGTATTAGTGCAGCAATAGTGGATTGATAAATCTTTTAGGATTGTCAATCTGAATGGAGAAAATCAGAGAAGGAAATTAGAACCATTTTTGGTAAGCAGTGAAACTTTGAGAAATATGACTGTCAGTTAGAGTGCTGGGGACGAGAGTTGGTCACACTCCTTCTACAGGGATTCCTCCTCGGCCCAGAGCAAGCCATTTCATACAGCAGAGACATGCTCTGTTAACACCCCTGGGAGTCCTACATGCCTAGTCACTGATTATATTCCCGGAAGAGGTGATTGGAGACAAAAGTAGCCTTGGACCATTTCAACTATATGCATGGCCTTTATCACATTCTATTTTGATTATGTAACATTAAGTTCTTTCTGCACTAATTGGCAGTACACTTCCAGGAAGCAGAATCCCCGACTAAATCAACTTGATGACTTCCTACTACTCAACCCCCCCTCCGCCCCACACACAGGAGAGCCTAGAGCCAGTTAGTAATGAACACAAGAAAGCAGGCTGGGGACTTAGCTCAGGGATAGAATACTTGCCTAATATGCTCAAGGTCCTGTGCTTAATTCCTCAACATTGCAAAAAATAAAAATTAAAGAACTCAAAACTGGCCTTTATCAATGTGCCATATACTGGTATATATTGTATACCTATTCATCTTCTTTTTGTATTTTGGCACCTGAATTTATAAATGAACCAGAAAATAAGATGAAATAACTCTTACCATCCATTCCCCCTGCCAAGGTTTTAATCCCTGAGCCTTTGCAAGGGGCATGCACTGGAACGACCCCGGACACATGGCCTGTTAATATTTTCCTCCCTGGAATTGGAGCTGTTCCTACTGCAAAAGCCTGCTTGTCTTCCCTCCTCAGGGTCCTTTGCAGAATGCATCACCTGTTTCTGCAAAAGAATCTGACACAACAGAATGGAGGTTTCACTGTTTGGGGATTTGCCTGGGAATATCCAGTGTCTGGAGGTCACTCAGGCTATCATTCACTTCAGCACATTCTGCACTTAGGCAGGCGGGGGGCCTGTTTTAGATACTCAGGAAGCACTAATAAATCCTTTTCTACGACCACCTTTGGAGATGGAGAGGTTCTGCCTGGAGAGGGAGTAAAAGAAAAAGCATTGTCTTTGAATACAAATGTTAGTAGCAAAGAGCAACGAGAACAAAGACGCTTGCCTGTGGCTAGACACTGGCAGGAGGGGTGCTCCAGGAACGGAGTGCGTCTCTGCAGAGAGGAATAAAAAGTGGGTAGGAGAGGGACAAGGAGAAGAAATAAAGGAGACATGGTGTCAGGAGAATGCCTCTCTCTCTTTCTCTCTCTCTCTCTCTCTCTCTCTCTCTCTCTCTCTCTGTGTGTGTGTGTGATCTGTGTGTTTTCCTGGGGTGTATGCACAGAGGTGTGTTGGTCCTTGCCTTACATGACATGAGACCTTGTTTCACGCCTCTGTTGCATATGCCAGGTCCCTAGCTCAGGAGATTCTCCTGATAGATGCATTGGAGTTACAGACATTTGTGCTGTTGTCAGGCTTTTAAAATTGTGGGTCTGGGGTTCTGAACTCAAGTGGTCAGGCTTGCAGGGTAAGCAGTTTGCCTACTGTGCTGTCACCCCAGGCCCAAGGACCCATTCTTAATTCAGAAGGAAGCTCAAGGACAAATTTATTAGAGTTGAAAAGAAAACAACAGGGGCTATAGAAACGGCTCAGTGGCTAAGAGCCCTTGCTGGTTTTCCAGAGGACCCAAGTTAGGTTCCCAACATCCAAGTTACCCAAGTTACTCCAGTTCCAGGGGATCTTACATTCTCTTCTGGACTCACTGGACATCTGGACTCACATGTGTACATTCTCTCTCTCTCTCTCTCTCTCTCTCTCTCTCTCTCTCTCTCTCTGACACACACACACACACACACACACACACACACACACACACAACTAAGACTAAAATAAACCTTTTGGGGGAAAAAAACTTGTAGAGAAAGGCTGCCATGACCTGCTGAAGATGGCTGGATAACTGAAACCGGGTTCTGTGGCAAAGCAGCCATGGGCTTCTTTAAGGCAGTAGCGACATAACATGACCAGCAGTTAAGGAAGTCCACTGCGTGTAGAACAATCCCCTTCAAGAAATATCTATCCCTCCCGCTCATGTGAATGAAATGGGTTGCCTTTAACAGCAGAGTATTTGACGTTGGCAGGTTTTCATTGAAGCCTGAGCATTTCACTACAATTTGGATGACACAGCCCACTGAGAAGCTGGAAGCAGCTGAAAATAGCAGCTTGCACACGCTGTCCTTTTGGGTGCCTATTTACGTACAGAGTAAGGGAAGCCATAGCACAAATATACTCTAGTTGCCACCTGCCACCCACCCAAATAAGCTTCTTACTACAACTCCACTTTCAAATGGACCAAAACAGGCTACAGTGCATGCATGAGGCATCCAGAGTCACATTGCCAGCTCCGGAATGGGCATCGCCACCCTAGAAGGCAAGAAAGAAAAGGAGCTAATTACATAGTAGTAGCAGCTGCCTACTAGAGCAATACAGTACTCTCCCCCAGTAATTATTTAGCATTCATATGTCCACCACACGTGCATCTATATGTGTGTGCTAGGATCAAAGGCAGGATCTCACACAGAATGTGTGTGGCAAGTCTTTTACCCCTAAGCTACACCCCGACCCAATCCATCATCCTCCCAGAAGAAAAAAAAATTAGAAAATGCAGATAAAGTATAGGGGAGAAAGTAACATCTCACGATTCCACCATGATGTGATTCTTGTCAAAGCTCTCTTCTAACTCCTTGCTAACCTGCTAGTTGCCAGCCTCTTAGAATCTCAGGGATGGTGCATTGGATATTTTACTGTCCCAAAGTGGCAACTAGTTGGAGAAAGGGCTTTGATTGGTGGTGAAAAGAGAACAGAATTCACAAGCATAGAGCTGGGTGGGACGAGAGCAATACAAGCCAGCCATAGGGCCACGAGGGCTGAAGGTCATGGGAATCCTTAGGAAAGCTTTTCCCTTTATGGTGACCAGACGCTTGGCTTTGTTTTAGACAATAAAAAAGGCTGTGTGCTTAATTTCATTGTAGGTTCCCAGTCATTAGCACGAACCTAACAGGAAGCAAATCCTAACATTTATGAAAATGAAATCAATTTGTTCTCTCAAAAACCATAGTATTCAGTATTCAGGTAAAACATCAAGGCACCTAATCCTAAGGATTTTTTTTTTTTTTTTGGTCTTTTTGAGACAGGGTCTCCCTTTAGTCTCAGCTGGCCTGGAGCTTGCTCTGTAGACTAGGCTGGCTTTGAACTCACAGAGATCCACCATGCCCAGCCCTAGGACTTTTTATAAGATATGCTCACAAATATCCACAGAGAAAACTGTATTTTAAGAAGGTTACGACGATGCTGGGTGTGTTGGCACTCACCTTTAATCCTAGCATTCATGAAGTAGAAGTAGCTGGATCTCTGTGAAATCGAAGGTAGCCTGGTCTACATAGCGAGTTCCAGGCCAGTTGGGGCTATAGGGAAACGCTGTCTCAAAAAAGGAAAAAAAAAAAGGGGTTGGGGGAGCTGGAGAGATGGCTCTGCAGTTAAGAACACTGACTACTCTGGTGGAGGACCTGAGTTCGATTCCCAGCACCCACGTGCTGGCTAACAACCATCCAAACTCTAGTTACAGGAGATTCAGCGCCCTCTTCCAACTTCCATGGGCATTGCATGACATAGGTGCACCCACCTACATGCCAATAATACACTTGTACACATAAAAATAATAAATAAGATATTAAAAAAAGAAAAAAGGCAACAATGAGAGGTATCATCGTTATGAAGATGCTTTTATCTTCTAGTAACCTTAAAGGTTTAAACAACAGACAGAATCTCCCATAATGAAAAGTCTGGAGATGAGGCAGTTCCCAGGTCAAGAGCTAGACTCATTATCAAGGATGAGAGCCCCTTCCGGCTTTCTGTTCTGCCATCTTCAAGGTGACTTTGGTCCTGGGGCTGGTCCCTTCATAGATGCCAGATGGCCATTCCTCTTCCATGGATCAGACCCGCAAACCATGGTCTCAAAACTCTGAGGAAAAGCATTCCTGAGCCAGGAACATATAGGTCATTGGTAGAATGCTGGCCCAGCATGCACAAGGCCCCATGTTAGAGTCCCATCACTTAAAAAAGAAATAAAATAAGAAAAATAAAAACTCTCCTATTATAACAAAAACTTGCCCAGAGACCACTACCTGGCTTCCCTCCAAATTTCTTTGTCATTTTTAAGATAGTCACTGACAAGGACAACCTTTACTGATTTAGTCTAATCATGAGTTACAGGAGCTACGGGGATGGCTCACTGGTTAAGATCACTGGATGCTCTTGCAAAGGACCTGGGTTCCATTCCCAGCATCCACATGGCAGCTAATAACCATCTGTAATTCCAGTTACAGGGGATCTGATACCCTTTTCTGACCTCCACAAGTATCGTATAACATGCATGCACTTACATACATGCAGGCAATACTCTCAAAAATATTTTTTTTCTTTAAAAAGTCACTCTTCAGCCAAGTATGGTGATGAGCCTGTCATCCTAACTACTCAGGAGAAAAGGCAGGAAGATAATTTGGGATCAGGAATCTGGGTCCAGGCTGGCCTGGACTACATAGTGAGCCCTTCCCATCACTAAAAGAGTCAAGTCTCAGGTCACTCTCTTTTTTCCCCTGGAACTGGAATTACAGATGGTTATTAGCTGCCATGTGGATGCTGGGAATGGAACCCAGGTCCTTTGCAAGAGCAGCCAGTGATCTTAACTAGTGAGCCAGCCCCCTAGCCCCTGTAACTCTTGATCAGACCAAATCAGTAAAGGTTGTCAGTGACTATCTTAAAAATGACAAAGAAATTTGGAGGGAAGCCACTACTTCAAGAAAACAAGAGTTAATGGAAAGATAGAGTGTGAAATGATTTTGGGGTTGGCAGCTAATCTTACTTGGGGGGAGGGGGGTACTGGGGAGATGTTAGTAAGAGGACACAGAATTTTTGCCAGATAAATAAATTCAAGAGGCCCATTGTGCCAGGCATGGTGGTGCACACCTTTAATCTCAGCACTTGGGAGGCAGAGGCAGGTGGACCTCTGTGAGTTCAAGGCCAGCTGAGGCTACAGAGAGATGCTGTCTCAAAAAGATACAAAAAAAAAAAAAGAGGCCCATTGTATAACAGGATGTCTACAGTTAAAAACAAATATATTGGATTCTCGAAAACTGCTTTACAAAGCCATAGGGTGGGGGCTAGAAAAATAAAATGGAGTAGTGAAAAAAAAAACAGTTAAAGATAGTAAGAGAAATCTGGATAAAATATACATTTAGAACACATTTTATGGGCTAGAGAGATGGCTCAACTGGTACTGTTTTTGCAAAGGACCCAGGTTTGGTTCCAAGCACCCATGCTGAGTGGTTTACAACCACCTGTAACTCCAGCTCCAACACCCTCTCCAAAACTCCACAGACACCTGCACTCATGTGCACATAATGACAAACAGACACACACATACACATATAGTTAAAAATAATAAAGATAGCCACACCTAGTGCTACATGCTTTTAATCCCAGCACTTGGAAGGCAGAGGCAGGCAGATCTCTGTGAGACTGAGGCCAGTCTGGTCTCCAAAGCAAGTTCCAGCCCAGCTGGGACTACAGGGAGATCCTATCTCAAAAATAAATAAATAAATAAATAAATAAATAAATAAGGAGGTATATATAGCATAATTTAATGGAAAGAGGAAAACAAGCCTGAGAAAAATTAAGAACTTAGTGAAGCATTAAATTCGAGAAAGCAAGACACCAACAGTAAGCCAGCCAGAGACCAAGAGGCAGATAAACTAAACCTCTTCCTCATTAAAAGCACGCTCAGCACTGGGCCATAAAACACAAGATTAGGCCACAAGGTGAAATGTTGACAAACTTGGAACTCCTTACAACTAAACCAAGCCAAAACAGCAGAGTTCAAGATGGCTACACAAAAGGCAAGCAGAGGGAACAGTTACAAAGCAAGCAAGCAGACCAACCAACCCTACACAACACCCAAGCTTCACCGACTTTTTTCTTAAGTTTCATCAAGTTTTTTTTTAATTATTTTTTTATTATTTTTTATGTGTATGAGTGTACTATCTGCATGTAGTTTGGTGCACCCATGTCGTGCAATGCCACGGAGGTCAGAAGAGGGCGTCGGATTCTCCTGGAACTGGAGTTAAAGATGGTTCTTAGCCACCATGTGGGTGCTGGGAATCGAACCCAGGTCCTCTGCAAGAGCAGTCGGTGCTCTTAACATCTGAGCCATCTCTCCAGCCCCAGCCGACTCTTAATTAACACTCACTAGCTGTGGAGGTCAAACAGCTGAGCTATGCATGCATTGTTAGTCTCCCTTAGCTTTGCTGCAGAGAGCACATTGACATAGTGGTTGCCTAGGTTACTTTGCAGAAACTGGAAGGCCTCATTTGCTGAAGATGCTGATTCTTTACTATAGTTAAGAATATCTTTTTTTTTTTTTTTTTTTTTTGGTCTTTTCGCACAGTGTCTCTGAGCTTGTCCTGGAACTCACTCTGTAGACCAGGCTGGCCTTGAACTCACAAAGATCCACCTGCCTCTGCCTCCAAGTGCTAGGATTAAAGGCATGCACCACCAGAGACCAGGAGAGGGCCTTGTATCCCCTGGAGCTGGAGTTAGAGGTGATTGTAAGCCATCTTGTATGAGTGCTGGGAACCAAACTTGGGTCCTCTGAAAACAGCAAGTACTCTTAGCTGCGGAGGTGTCTCTCCAGTCCCCAGGGTCAAGGTTATCTGATGGATGGCTAAAATGAGACAAAAATCTTGTCACCTGTGTCTTCACATTGCATCTGTTCCCTCTACTTTACTTCGGAGGTGTCTCTCCAGTCCCCAGGGTCAAGGATATCTGATGGATGGCTAAAATGAGACAAAAATCTTGTCACCTGTGTCTTCACATTGCATCTGTTCCCTCTACTTAAAGACTTTCAGTAAGACTTTCCTCAGCTCTGCATATAACATATCGATAATTTGTTAAATGTTTTTCCAAGTCTGTAGCATAGGGTTAACTTGGCCTATTGACAATTGCAACAGATATATTTCTTCCATCCTACACTGTTCCTATGTTTTCTCAATAACTCAAGCACCTATAGTCTGTCAGCCTTACTGGAGGACTCACAGACCAAACCATAATAAGCCCATGACAGTTAGGAAAGACGATAGCACCAGCTGTAACACCCCAGTTGTTGAGTGAATTTGGTCACTTGTTAACCCCCTGTATACAATGCCAAGATGTTTGTGCACAAGAAAAAGAACATCTTCTAAAACCACACCCATGACTGATAGACAATTATAAAACTTTTGGCTCTCTAGAAAATCAATTAAATCTTGCTGCTTGCTTTATTTTTAAACATTTTTTTTTATTAATTTTATTTATTTCTGTATGTGTATGAATGCACTGTCCGCATGCAAGTCTGTGCACCCGTGTCGTGCAACGCCGCGGAGGTCAGAAGAGGGTCTCGGATTCCCCTGGAACTGGAGTTCTCCTGGAATTGGAGCTTCAGACGGTTCTCAGCCGCCATGTGGGTGCTGGGGATCGAACCCGGGTCCTCTGTAAGAGCGGTCGACGCTCTTAACCGCTAGGCCATCTCTCCAGCCCCTGCTTGCTTTATTTAAACAAACAAGCTAACCACCCACTTACACTCAGGACTAGGTGACTCAACTAAGTGAAGTTAATGTCCCAATAATGTGCCTTGCTGGTGGTCTTAAGTATGTGCCTTGGTCTCATTTTACTGCTTTCCTGACACATGTTCCTGCTGCCCAGTATCAAGTGGACAAAATGACAGCACTCAGGAGGCAGAGGCAGACAGATATCTGTGAGATCAAGGCCAGCCTGTTCTATACAGGGAGTTCCAGGCCAGCTGGGACTACAAGAAGACAAGTTCAAAGGAGGGAAGGAGGGAGGGAGAGAGAGAGAGAGAGAGAGAGAACACAAATGATAAAACAATCTGAGACCAAGAGTTCTAAAAGAATAGTTCTTGGACTAGCAATACCAATTGCAACCTGGAAACTTGCTAGAAATGCAAACCACATCGCATCAGGACTGCTGAATCAGAAACCTTGGAGCTGAAGCCCAGAAATCTGCTTTAATGAGTTCTTTTGGATAGTCTGCTGTGACTAAAATTGGAGAATGTGAAAGAAAAATGAGCTTAAAGTTAATTGGCAAAAAGAGAGGAAAGAAGATTCCAGGGTCAGCACTCTCATGTTGGGTAAACTACGTCCTCTGAGCCCTAGACCTTCTCCCATTCCCTTCCCAGCTACCTGCTTGTTCAGTCAATGCTAGAATCAGGTTTTCATACTGGCTTTAGAAACATGGGATATTTGAGTAATGTGGCCACACCAGCCCCTACCAGCGAATCCCTGGGGGTGGCGAACTGGCATCTGTGTTTTAAAGAAATCATTAGTGATCCCAATGTACAGCTTTGATTCTGAACCACTGGTCTGGATGGAGCTGCTGGGCTGACCATACAGCGTCAGAGCTCTTGCCATTCGTGGCATCAGTGGCCTCACATTTGCTGTCTGTGTCTTCAAAAGCCTTGCTATGACCCTTAAAAAGAGCTCATTTCAAGTCTAAAAGTGCCTGCTTTGTGGACAGCCATCTATCCTCAGACAACTCCGTTTACATTCCATATCACCCAGAGTGGAAATGTATGAACCAAGGCTGAAACCCTTGACTGATATCTCTTGTGCCCTCTGAATACCTCCTGAGAACTTCTAGTCCTCCACTAGGTAGGGGACAACCTGAATTTTATATATTACATGTGTATATAATATATACATGTAATCCTTTATGTATAACTATCTATATATTATAAATAAATGCTGTTGATATGCTGTTGATAGTGGTATGTGTATAAGTTTTAGACATCATATCAAGATGAGGATTGAGTATTGCCAAAATTTCTAGATTTTCCTCGTGTGTGTGTGTGTGTGTGTGTGTGTGTGTGTGTGTGTGTGTACGGTATTGGTGGGTCCTTGGTCCTTAGGGTTTATTTCTGACAGAGGGATACAGAGCTACACTTGGCTGAGGGCAGGTCCAGTTGGAGTACAAAACCTGGGTGAACCCAAGAGTTAGTTAGCTCTCCTGACTCCGTCTCTGTTCTTTGTTGAGTCACCATGGCTACATGCCTACTTCTAGCATGGGTGCACTTACATACGTGCAGGCAATACACTCATGCAATAAAATAAAAATAATAAATATAAAAAAGAAATATCTGGGGCTACAGGAAGACCTTGTCTCAGAAAAGACAAAAACAACAAATTAAAAAATAAATAAATAAAAGAATTGGTGTAAGGGAAATGGAGAAGGGGAGCACACTGGCTAAGGGGGAAGGACTCAGCTGCCCTAGGCTATCAGGTTCTGGGAAACAGCAAGGCTTTTGCTCAAATAAAAGTTTTACAAGGTATGTGTGGGGAATTAAAAGATTTGAATTCCTTGGCTTTAACAAAAGTTTTACAGTATTTGACAGAAAAGGTGGGTATGTAATGTTTTCTACACCCTGGAATGGAAAGTCTCATGTGGGAGTGAGTCCTCACTTCATGCCAACATTTCATAGCTCTGTGTTGCCTTGGGAGCTTCATTGATTGAGTGTCTGTGTGTGTGTGTGTGTGTGTGTGTGTGTGTGTGTGTGTTGCCTGCATGCATGTAAGTGCACCTGTGTTGTGCAGTCCCCAAGGAGGTCAGAAGACGGGGTTGGATTCCCCTGGTACTGGAGTTGCAGAGAGTTGTTAGCGACCATGTAAGTGTTGGCAATTGAACCCGGGCCCTCTGCAAGAGCAGCCAGTACTCTTAACCACTGAGCCATCTCTCCAGCTCCCAATTTGATTTTTGCTTTTGAAAAAAATTAAACAATTTATGTGTCAATCACAGCAAAATAGAAGAAGCACAAAGAAACTAAATTACTTATAATCTTTCCTCCCAGAGAAAGTTACCTACGATTCTGATGTCTCTCCTTCCAGTCTTTTAATGTACATATATTCCAAATTTTGGTTGCCTATATAAATGTGGGGTCTTCAGCTGCCAGGTTCCTGCCTCTCTGCCCACCAGCTCTCCACAGCTTGACCTCCTGGATCCCATGGAGGTTGGAAGCAGGAGGTAGCAGAGAAGGTCCTTGGGTGCGAGCAATGAATCCAACCACAGATCAGAAGAAAGACCCGGGAGTCTGTCAGAAGGCAAACTCATTTATTGCAGGAGTTTAGGGTCTTTTATAGCAGCTCTTGGTGGGCTTTTGTCAAGGATGGGGTGGGATGAAGGAAAGTCTATGTACTTTTGGCAACAGCTGAGTTTTCACACCATTTGCCTTCTAAGATCAGACAGATGCACCATTTGGCTCCCAAGACTGAGACTAAGGTGTGTGTGCACCTCAGGATAGATAAGCTGAGGAATGCTACACTTCAAGCAACACTGGGGTGGTGGTGGGGGGTACAGACGCCTGATGCCCAGATGATGAGTAGGAACAGCTTCCATCTCCTACTGACCTTCTAGGTTATCAGGGTAAAGCCAGCTAGCTTATGTCTCAGTCATCACAGAGTATCAGGCCTCACATATAAATATGTCAAATTTACTATTAGAGAAATCAAAGAATTGAGAGAGTAGAAAAGATCACTAACTCTAAATAAACCAAGGTACACCAAGGAGATGAAATGTTTAACATGAGTGACTAGGAAACTTGGCCTAAGACTGAAAAGCACCTGAGCACTGCTGGGAGCCATAGCCTTCACCCAGGTGACAGGGCAGAGCTTAGCAGGTGGTATGCAGTGAGGGAGGGGTACCAATCTGTGAGTCATCCCCCTATTGCCTCTCTGATCTCTGATGGAGACTGGAGTTCTGTGTAAATCCCTGAATTCCAAAACTGACAGGTCTGGGTATCAACAGAGGCTATGCCTGAAGCATCTGGAAAAGGTTCAGAGAAGAGAAACAATGATGACTAAAGGGGAGGACAATGGGCCTTTGAGCAGATGGAAATTAAATAATTCACCCTGGAAGGTGGAGGCACTGCCGTAGGTGACAGCATGCTCACATAAGGTGTCCACTCGCCCTTCTCTATGTTCAACAAGGATGAAAAAGAGAACAAATAAATGTCACTCCACTTGTGTAAGTCCTATCCACCTTGTTTGAAAATGTCTACTTCTGCCGGGCGTGGTGGCCCATGCGTTTAATCCTAGCACTCTGGAGGCAGAGGCAGGTGGATCTTTGTGAGTTCAAGGCCTGCCTGGTCTCCAGAGTGAGTTTCAGGACAGCTGGGGCTACAGGGAGACCCTGTCTCAAAAAGACAAAAAAAAAAAAAATGTCTACTTCCTTAGATTAATATTCTGTGTCCATGAAATATGGACTCTATCTGCACAGGGATTGGGATTTATAGCAGAGAAAATGCCCTGATGATTGTTAAAGCACCAAGTTAGTGATGCTATGTAAAGATTCAATGTACAATAAAGACTGATCCACTTCCTGTAACAGGATGCTTATATATTGTCTATTTGACTTTTAGAATTAAAAATTATTGGAAGGCTCACAAGATGACTCAGCAGGTAAAGAAAGGTGCTTACCACAGAGGCTGAGGGTCAGAGTTCAATCTTCAGGACCCACATGAGAGAATGAGAGAACAGCAAGTTATTTGACCTCCACATGTATTTTGGGGGCTTAGATTATAGCTCACTGATAGAGCACATACCTTATATACGTGGGCCTCTAAATCCAATTCCTAACAACACACACACACACACACTCCCCCCCCACACACAATTTTTCTTTGATGTCATAGGTTAAACTAGTTTAGATTCACTATCTGATTTCCAGTACATTTAAGTTTTGTCAGGTCTTTGCTCCTAATATTCATTAGGGCAAGAAATAAGTATACTTTCCATTCACATATATATTCTGTCTTTTTTTTTTTTTTTGTCTTTTTGAGACAGGGTCTCTCTGTAGCTCTAGCTGTCCTGGAACTCACTATGTAGAACAGGCTGGCCTTGAATTCATGGAGATCCACCTGCCTCTGCCTCATAAGTGCTAAGATTAAAGGTGTGCGCCACCACAACCGGCTTATGTGTACTAGTGTCGTGCGATGTCTGTGGAGGTCAGAAGAGGGCATTGGATCTCCTAGAGCTGGAGTTACAGGCAGTTGTCAACTGTCATATGGGTGCTGGGAATTGACCGTGGGTCCTCTGCAAAAGCAGCCTGTGCTCTTAACTGCTGAGCCATCTCTCCAGCCGTGTTCTTCCACCCTCTTAAATGTATGTTGTCTATCAAACAATCATTTGAGGTCAGAGAAAGACATTTTCTTCCCATTTTCTAGATGAGAAAATGGAGGTATAGAGAAGGAAAGTGATTTGCCCAAGGTCTCATTATAAATTGTAGAACTGAAGAATGTCCTTGGCTTCAGACTCTTGCCGCGCTAACTATGCTCAGCCTTTCACACATGCCTGAGTCTTGTTGCGACACAGATCCGACGTCTGGATCCACTGCCAGATTCCTGATTCAGCAGGTCTTGGGTGGGGCCTGAGAAGTTGCATTTCTACTAAGTTCCCAGACTTGTTGGAAGAATGTATTAGTAGAACAACTGGCTTACACCATTCCTGCAAAGCCAACCAGATCAGCACTGGGGGGAAGCTTCGTAGCAGATGCAGAACAATAAAGAGTTCATTTACCTGAAAAGTTATCTCCACAGAACCCACTAATTTCTGACCACTCTCCAAAAAACTGGGGTGCCGTGTTACTTCAGCAACCCCACCCTCCGCACACATACATCACCAAACAGCTGCTCATAGCCTAGGGTCCAGCTCTGCTTGGAATCTCAGGATTCAACACAAAGGAGGTGGGGCGGGGGAGCTGAGAAACTCGGAGCGCCTACTCAGTGCCGGGAACTGGCCAGACTTTTGAACAGCCTTATACCCCCACCCCCACCCCCACCCCCTGAGATATTTCTAAGCCATGTTGCCATTATGCCTTAAGTAGGAAACAGCCTGACTCTTAGCATCCACAAGCTAAGAGCAGACCTGAACTCCTGAGTACTTGTTCCTTCAGATCCCTCTCAAAACTGTGATATTAAGCAAGAGCTTTACTCATTCTTTATTGAAACAGTATCTTCAGCATGAAATGAGGAAGTAGAAGTCAGGACCCACCCCTATCTTATCAGAGGATCTTGCCCTTTGATTGATAGACCTAGAACTATCTCACAGACTCAATTTCTCTCATTGTTTGCAATGAGAAAAGCCCCCTGCTTTCAGCACAGTTGATATATAAAACGCACATACACATATTTATATATTATCTTGGGTGGAGGGTAAGGAGGAGTCCTGAGGGATTAAGGTCTTATACCCAGGTCACAGGAGGGGCACATAGCTCAGAGACCTTGTTTATATTATAAACAGTAACTTCCTGGTTGGAAGGTTAAATAAAAATATTTAGTGGAGGTTATGTCCATATTGTTAAAGACATTCTTACACTTCTCATCAATAAATAAATACAAGTAAATAGATAAATGTAATTAAATTTTTAGGGCTGGGTATGGTGGTTCAGGCCTTTAACCCCAGCACTCGGGAGTCAGAGGCAGGAGGATCTTGGTGAGTTCAAAGGCATCCTGGTCTACACAGCAAATTCCAGGCCAGCTGGGACTACAGGGATATCCTGTCTAAAAAAAAAAAAAAAAAAAAAAAAAAAAATGGGAAAAAGAAAAATTTAAAGGTAAGTTACAAATATATAGTATGTACTAATTTTAATTTAATTAATTTTTATTATTTTTTTATGTGTATGAATGTACTGTCTGCATGTAGGTTGGTGTACCCATGTCGTGCAATGCTGCAGAGGTTAGAAGAAAGTGTCACATTCCCCTGGAACTGGAGTTAAAGACGATTCTCAGCTGCCATGTGGGTGCTGGGAACCGAACCCGGGTCCTCTGCAAGAGCAGTCAGTGTTCTTAACCACTGAGCCATCTCTTTGGCCCCCTAATTTTTAATTTTAAAACCATATGTAAACACACAGATATGCATGGAAAAATGTACATACACAGGGTAACATACATCCACTTGGAAGAACATACACAAAAATCTTAGCAAGATTAACTCTGAGTGGTGGGATTGTAGGTGACTTTTAACTTTTTCCCCAGTTGCTTTTCAGAATTTTATGATTTTTCTTCATGAGCTAGTTTCATTTTGTATAAGAACTTTATACATGCTCCTGGTATTTATTTTCTGAACTAAATATGTATATCTAGGTTCTTCCCCAAGAGTTTCTTGAAGCAGAAAACAAAAGCAGTACCTGCTTTATCCAGTTCAAGAAGAAATAAAGTTGGTTCCCCACCTTCCCCTGGGCTCACACTGTGCATACCTAGTGAGAGCCCTGTTTTCACGGGCATCTAAGAACCGAGCGTATATAATGATATCTTCAGGATCCTTGAGTGCTGTAGGGGTATGCATAAGGATTGGAAACACCAACTCATATATCTAAATGATTTATAACAACAGCATACATAGCATAATAATGCTTAAAGAAATCAATAAACAAAACTTCTGTGTTGCAGAAGTGCCTAAACAACTCTCAAAAATTAATAGCTGGAGTTTGAAGCCTTCAACAGAGTAGTAAATTATCTAGTAAAGCTCTCTCCGGGTGGAGGGTGAATTTGCATGAAAGCCTGGTACAGTGGAGGCTCCACAGGGGAGCTGCAGGAGGAAGACTCTGCAGTGCCAAAACACAGTCTTGCTAGGGGCCAAGCCTCAGGTCTAGGCCTTCTACTGGAGGTCACTCTCCCAGTGCAAGAACAACCTCCAGAGATGCCCCAGGTCTGGGTGAACCGGCTCAGCCACACCCAGGGTCCTTTGACAAAGTATGCTCCTAGTTCAAGGGTGAGGCAGTTTTTTCTGTATCAGCAACAATAGAAACACCTGTGACCTCTAATGCCGCTGGAGAAAGAGGAGGGACGTTTTCGTGATAATCTGTGGTGGGAGGGAAGGAGACTTCAGAACAAAGAGAAATATTGGAAACCAGACCATCTCTAAGCCTACAGATAAAATTCGAGACCTATTCAGATCAGGACCATAAAAGTGAAACCCTCCTCAGGACAGCAAAGATGACCCCCTCCCTACATCTTTGTAGGGGGTTTGCTGGGGCTGGCCTGGGGCTTAAACATGATTATTTTCTAAAGGGCTCTCAAGAAGAGCCAAAGTAGTAAAACCTTTTTCTGTTCTGTAGCTGGGAGACTAGGCCCCTAGCCTTGTGGACTCTTCTGAGCCAGATCCATCACCATCAGAAGCCTTGTGGTAATGGGGTTTAAAAAGAAAAATCCTGCAAGTTTGGGAGGCTGAGTATACTGTGGCAGGCATCTGTTAGCGAGTCTCTCCATTTCCACTCTGTATAGGAGAAAGAAGTTGATCGGCATTATACCTTGGCCCTATGCTGAGCTGACCTCTTCTGACCACTTCTTTGAGGTGGTCTTTTTAAAAAATATTTTATTTATTTATATGTGTATGAATGTACTGTCTGCATGTAGGTCTGTGCACCCTGGTTGTGCAATGCTGCGGAGGTCAGAAGAGGGCTTCAGATTCCCCTGGAACTGGAGTTAAAGACGGGTCTCAGATGCCATGTGGGTGCTGGGGTTCGAACCCAGGTCCTCTACAAGAGCAGTCAGTGCTCTTAACCACTAGGCCATCTCTCCAGCCTGAGGTGGTCTTTAAAAATAGATATGTATACAAAGCCTCTGGTCTTGCCCTCAGCCAGCCTTCCTACTGGGACTTACAGTTATATTTAGGTCCCAACCTTCGACAGCAGGGCAAGTGTTCTACAGTTGTACAGTAAATATTTAATTTTTTTCTGTATATTCTGGTGTTTGACATCTTAATCCTTTTTCATGAGTCAGCTGATTCTTAGAGATTGTAAGAGTTAGAGAATCCACACCAACACACCGATGGAAATCAAAAAATGATTTTATTGGAAACAGAGACGGTTTAGAGAGAGAAGGGAAGAAACAAGAACAAGAACAAAAGGATCTGCGCTGAGGTCGTGCATTCCAGCATGCAAGCTAGAAAGCAGTGGCCCCAACCCACAGGCACATGGGTCTCTTATACAGAATCCAGGGGGAGGTGCAGAACGGGCTTGTTAACTTTTCTTTCCATTGGATTAAACAGTGTTTAATGCATTTGGCAGTTTCTAATTGGACCAGCCTTCCCGCCATCCATTTGAAAGATGTCAGTTACTATTGGTACCAGGAAGTGGGCCTGTTGGCTAATCTTGGTGCCTTAAGTCACTGACCTTTTTTGGGCACTTCTGAGACTAGGGACAGCTAGCTGGCATCTGATGATTGGTTGCAGACCTCTGGCCATATATTCCAGTGACCATCTTTTAGCGACAAGCAGTGGGTGGAGAGGAGAAGCTTGTGACTAGGCATTTCTTTAAACTAAGTCAATTCCAACAGACAGTTAAGGATATCTAAAAATGGCTGTTGTAGCCAAAATGGAGCTAGTTAGGGCAGCCCTTTTGAACTAGTTAGGGCAGCCCGTATTTCTACAAGATGTCCAGGATCATCTAGTGGAACACACTGTTCAAAGACAAACCAACCAATCCAAAGGCAGAGCTTCCTCCCAAGAGGTCCTAGGCTAGCACTTCAGTTCACCCAGAGCCAGGTTACAGGCAAAGAGAGGTAGTCACCAAAGCTCATGGCCCTCCCCAACCTTCTGAGCCAGACTCTCCCAAATGGCTCCCTCTCCCAGCCTTCCCAAGGAAGCCACATAGACTTCAGCCTAATGACCCCCTTGACTCCTGTCTGGTCCTGGATTCCCTGAATTCTCCAGGTGGCTTGCCTGGCATGCCAAGCCTCTCATCTCTACCACAGAAGCTTTACCTTGTGTCTCTACTTTGCCTTCCACAACTCTTCAGAGGTTCTGTATTGACCCAAGCCACAGAGAAGAGGGTGGGGCGGGACATCAGAACAGCGAGCCTGGCAGGGGTGTCTTGTGAGCACCTAATGGTACAGCCCTGGCATCTTCTAATAACATAGCTGATCTTTGGGGACCCATCGCAGCTATCCCCAACTGTGTCCATGGAGGAAGTAAACTCGGAAAGATGGAGGCTTTGGACATATAGCTAAGCATTTGGAGGTCAAACATCATTTCCGATTGCATTTCCTGTGTTAAAGTTTCATATTTGAAACTCCCAGCAGACTGTGTCACAGCTTTCCTCCAGAAAGGTCCAAGAAACACTCTTTCTGGATAGTTTTCTGGAATACCAGAATGTTAATCTTTAGTGTGTAAAATGCAATACACCTCTGCTCCCCAAGGACACACTCAGGTCTTCCCTCTTTTCCTGCGCACCTGCATCTGTAGATTCCCCTGAGAAAGACCTGTTGCTTTTAACACTGGAGCAAATGCCCCTCCTTCTTAAAAAAATATTTATTTATTTATCTATTTATTTATTTTATGTTTATGAATGTATTGCCTGCATGTATGTAAGTGCATCTATGCCATGCAATGCCCCTGAAGATCAAAAGAGGGCATCAGTTCCCCTGGAACTGCAGTTACAGACAGTTGTTAGCTGCCATGTGGGTGCTGGAAACCAAACCTAGGTCCTCTGCAAGAGCATCCAGGGCTCTTAACCACTGAACCATCTCCCCAGCCCCCACCTCCCACTGATTTCTCAGTGCACAATTTTGTTATTTTGTTTTGAGACAAGGTCTCATTCTATAAGCCTGGATGGCCTGGAACTCACTCTGTAGACCAGGCTGGCCTAGAACTCACAGAGATCTACCTGCCTCTGGCCCCCTGTGCTAGGATTAAAGGTGTACACTATCATGTCGATTCCAATACAGCTTTTTTTGTTGCTGTTTGTATTTTTGAGACAAGTTCTCCCTATAGCCCCAGCTGGCCTGGAACTCACTCTGTAGACCAGGCTGGCCTTGAATGTACAGAAATCCACCTGCCTTTGCCTCCCGAGTGCTGAGATTAAAGGCATATACCACCACACCCAGCTCAGTACAGCTTTTTAAAAAATATATATAAATAATGTATTTTTTAAATTTACTTATTATTTTTTTATGTGTATGCGTGTATTGTCTGCATGTAAGTTGGTGCACCTGTGTCGTGCAATGCCACGGAGGTCAGAAGAGGGTGTCGGATTCCCCTAGAACTGGAGTTAAAGATGGTTCTTAGCCGCCATGTGGGTGCTGGGAATTGAACCCAGGTCCTCTGCAAGAGCTGTCCATGCTCTTAACTGCTGAGCCATCCCTCCAGCCTCTCGGTACAACTTTTTAAACTAAGTTTTTGTAAAAGTACAAACAATGGGCTTCACTTTGACATTTTCATAAATATACATCATTGTACCTAGTTCATATTCTCCCACTTACTACCCTCCCATCCCTCCTCTCAATGCTTGCTGTTCCCCCTTCCCTCCAAATAGGCTCTCTTCTGCTTTCAGGTCACGTACATATGCATACATACACACACACACACACACACACACACACACACACACACACACACATTCTGCATATGAAGACATAGTGTCTTTCTTGGTCCACCATCGCCCATTAGGCTCTCTTGTTGCCTGTCTCCCCTCTCGATATGCCCCCAGTTTCCTTTCTACTTTTAACTCACTAGGTATATACATATTCATATATGTCTAGACTCTGCATATGGGAGAAAGCATTTGTCTTACCGAGTGTGGCTTATTTCACTTAACATAACGAGCTCCAATTCCATCTGTTTTTCCTACAAATGACATAATTTCATTCTTCTTATGGCTGGATAAAATTCCATCATGTGTATATGCTGCATTTTCTTTAGTCATCTCTTCATGGACCTCAAGGCTGATTTCATAACTTGGCTATTGTGAGTAGTAGCACAATAAATATGGGTGTGGAAATATTTCCATGGTCTCCTCATTTAGAGTTCTTCAGGTATGTGCCCCAGTGTTGTAGTTTGGTCATATAGTAGTTCCATTTTTATATTTTGGAAGAGATTACTTTTATTTTCTATGTATTCCTGTTTTGCCTGGATGTACCTAAGTGCACCACGTGCATGCATTGTCAAAGGAGGCCAGAAGAGGGTCTCAGACCCCCCTCAAACTGGAGTTACAGACAGTTGATAGCTGCCATATGGCTGCTGAGAACCAATCCTTAGTCTTCTGCAGGAGCAGCCAGTGTTCTTCTACAGCATCAGTTTTGTTTTGTTTTTTGAATTTCCACAGTGGTAGTGGTACAAGTATTCTCATCAATAACAAAGAAGCGTTCCTCTTTCCCCACATCTTCATTAGCATTTATTGTCATTTGGCTTTCTTAGTGATAGTAGTTCTAACTGGGGTAAATTTTGACATGCTGACATGAATATACAACAAGGAAATCACCAGCCCCAGAATCAAGCTCGGGATCACATACAGCACTCCACAAAGCTTCTTGAACCTCTTTGACAATGCAACCCTCTCTGCCCTTACCAGCCCTCCTTTCCCCAAAATCACCAATCTCTCTCATCAATAGATGAGCTTGCATTTCCTAGAGTTTCATCTAGATACCAAATGTGGCTGGATGTGATGGCACATGTCTTTAATCTCAGCACTCAAGGAGGCCAAGGCATGCTGATCTCTGAGTTTGAGAGTAGCCTGGTCTATACAGGGAATTTCAGGCCTACCAGAGCTACATAGTTAAACTCTGTTCCAAAAATAAAAGCAAAGAACAGGGTGTACTAGGCAGGCCTTTAATCCCAGTACTCAGGAGGCAGAGGCAGGTGGATCTCTGTGAGTTAAAGCCATTTAGTCTATGAAGTAAGTTCCAGACAGCAGGGGCTACAGGAAGACCCTCTTTCAAAAAGATTAAATAGAAAAAATAATAAAAGCAAAGAAATGCAATGTAATTTTTTGTATTATCTGCTTAAAAAAAAAACATAGCACTCAGGAGGCAGAGGCAGGCAGATCTTTGTAAGTTCAAGGCCGGAGATCTCCTGAGGCCAGCAGAAGGTACCAGCCCCCCCCCCCAACTGGGATTACGAAGAGGCATCTGAAGGAGGCAAGCAAAGCAAGCCTTCAACACAGTGAAGAGGTATTTAGGACTGACATTGGAATACAGGCAAGGAGAAGCCCATATGCCAGGATCACAAAGAAGAGACAACACTGGAAAGGGGCAGGATAATCCCGCACCAAGCTTTACCAACTCTATGGAAGACTCCTGCAGTGGGATCCCTCTGGGGATGCCCCAGGACACAGACATCAGAAACACAATTGGGAACATATTTAAAGAACTACAAGATTATAAAGAACAAATCAAAGAACTAAGAAAAGAGAATGAGGAACTCAAGAAGGACCTAGAGAGAGAGAATGACAAGCTCCGGAAGGAAGTAGAAACACTGAAAAGATCCCATGCTGAAAAAGATAAAGAAACCAACCAGCGAACCAAAGAGCTACAAGAAGAGATCAAGAAGCTCCAAAAAGAAGTAGAAATACTAAAGAAATCAGAAGAGGAAATGAAAAAGGAAATCAAACACTCATCCATTCAAGAGGAAAGGAATGGAAAAAGCCTCAGAAGCAGAATGGAGGAAGCAGAACAAAGAATATCAGACCTGGAAGATAACACAGAACAACTAAAAACCTCAAGGAAAGATTATGAAAAATTTAAAAATACACAAAAGTGGAACAACCAGGAACTGTGGGACACTATGAAAAGATCAAACCTCCACATCATAGGAATAGAGGAAGGAGAAGAATCCCAAGAGAATGGTATTGATCAGATCTTCAACAGAATAATAGATGAAAACTTCCCCAAACTAAAAAAGGACAAACCAATACCAATACAAGAAGCACATAGAACTCCAAACAGACAAGATCAGAAAAGAAATTCTCCACGCCACATCATAGTTAAAATGCTAGACACCCAAAACAAAGACAAAATCCTTAAAGCCACAAGAGAAAAACAACAAGTGACCTATAAGGGGAAACCTATCAGAATTACAACTGACTTCTCAATGCAAACTATGAAAGCAAGAAGAACCTGGAGCAAAGCATTCCCAGTGTTAAGGGACAATAGATGCCAACCCAGGTTACTATACCCAGCAAAAATGTCAATTATAGTTGAAGGAGAGAGAAAAACCTTCCATGACATAAACAACTTGAAAGAATACATGTCCGGAAAACCAACCCTTCAGAGAATACTTGAAGCAATTCAAAGAACAGAAGAAAGGAGCAACCAACCCCAGGCACCTAGAAAGAGAAATCAATAAAAGCATAACTGCAGAAGTAGAAACCTAAATCAAAACCGCAGATGGATAATAAGGCAAAAGGAAGCAACACAAACCTATCAGTCATAACCTTAAATATTAATGGACTAAATTCCCCAATCAAAAGACATAGACTGGGAGACTGGATTAGGAAACAGAATCCATCGATATGCTGTCTACAAGAAACACATCTTACCTTCAAGGACAGGCACCACCTTAAAGTGAAGGGATGGAAAAAAATATTCCAAGCAAATGGTACCAAAAAGAAAGCAGGTGTTGCTATTTTAATATCGGATAAAATAGACTTCAAAGTAAAAGAAATCAGAAGAGACAAAGAAGGCCATTACATTTTCATCAAAGGAACAATCCACCAAGAAGATTTCACAATTATGAATATATATGCCCCAAATTCTGGTGCACCAAACTTTATAAAGACAATTCTCCAGGACCACAAGTCACAGACTAACCCCAGCACACTCATAGTGGGAGATTTCAATACCCCACTGAGTCCTTTGGATAGGTCAACAGGACAAAAAATAAACAGAGAGACATCTGAACTGAACGATATGATACACCAAATGGACCTCATAGACCTCTACCGAACATTCCATCCTAATACCAGAGAATACACTTTCTACTCAGCACCCCACGGAACATTCTCCAAAATCGACCACATCCTGGGACACAGAAGAAACCTCTACAAATACAAAAAGATTGAAATAATTTCATGCATCCTGTCAGACCACAGTGCAATGAAGCTCAACATCAACACCAGGACAAGCCCTCCTGCCTACAAGAACACATGGAGACTAAACAACACACTCTTGAATAATGAATGGGTCAAGGAAGAGATAAAGAAAGAAATAAAAACATTCCTGGAACTGAATGACAATGACAATACAACACAACAAAACTTATGGGATACCTTAAAAGCAGTCCTAAGAGGGAAATTTATAGCCCTGGGTGCCTACATTAGAAAAACAGAAAGAGCACAAGTGAATGATCTAACACTACAGCTAAAAGCACTTGAGAGGCAACAACAGATGAACCCTAAACGCAACAGACAGGAAGAAATAACAAAAATCAGAGCAGAAATCAATGAAATAGAAACAAAGAAAACAATACAAAAAATCAATGAAGCCAAAAGTTGGTTCTTTGAAAGAATAAACAAGATAGACAGACCTCTAGCCCAGTTAACAAAAAGAAAGAAGGAACAACTCCAAATCAATACAATCTGTGATGAAAAGGGAAATATCACAACGGACAAGGAAAAGATCAAGAAAATTATATGGGAATATTACAAGAACCTATATTCTACCAAGTTTGAAAATCTAGAAGAAATGGATGAATATCTGAAATCTTGGGAATCACCAAAGCTTGGCCAAGAGGAGACCAGCAGCTTAAACAGACCCATAACATATGAAGAAATAGAGGATGTAGTAAGAAGCCTCCCAACTAAAAAAAGCCCAGGCCCAGACGGTTTCACAGCAGAATTCTATAAAACATTTCAAAAAGACCTACAACCATTATTTCTGAAACTGTTTAGAAGTATACAATCAGAGGGAACTCTCCCAAATTCCTTCTATGAAGCCAACATCACTCTATTACCAAAACCAGGCAAAGATACAACCAAAAAGGAGAATTATAGACCCATCTCCCTCATGAACACAGATGCCAAAATTCTAAACAGAATACTGGCAAATCGCATACAGACCCACATCAAGAAGATCATCCATCATGACCAAGTTGGATTCATACCAGAGATGCAGGGATGGTTCAACATACGAAAATCAATAAACATCATCAAACACATAAACGGAATCAAAGACAAAAACCACACCATCATCTCAATTGATGCTGAAAAAGCCTTTGACAAAATCCAGCATCCCTTCATGCTTAAAGTCCTAGAAGGAATTGGATTGGAGGGATCATTCCTCAATGTAATCAAAGCCATATACAGGAAACCCACAGCCAATATCATCCTAAATGGGGAAATGACAGAAACATTCCCTTTAAAGGTAGGAACTCGGCAAGGCTGCCCCCTATCACCACTCCTCTTCAATATAGTGCTTGAAACACTTGCTAGAGCAATAAGGCAAGAAAAGGATATTAAAGGAGTACTAATTGGAAAAGAGGAAGTCAAACTATCCCTATTTGCTGATGATATGATTGTTTACTTAAGGGATGCAAAAAACTCCACCAGAAAACTCCTAGAAACGATTAACAGCTTCAGCAAAGTGGCAGGATACAAAATTAACCTTAGAAAATCAATGGCCTTTCTTTACACCAAGAACAAGCAACTGGAGAAAGAATTCAAAGAGACCTTCCCACTCACAATAGCCTCAAAAACAATAAGATACCTAGGAACAAACCTAACCAAAGACACCAAAGACCTCTACAACAAAAATTTTAAACCCTTAAAGAAAGAAATTGAAGAAGACCTCAGAAGATGGAAAAACCTCCCATGCTCATGGATTGGGAAAATTAACATTGTAAAAATGTCCATTTTACCAAAACTCTTGTATAGATTTAATGCAATCCCAATCAAAATCCCCAAGAGTTTCTTCACAGGCTTGGAAACAAAAGTTCTTAAATTCATTTGGAGAAACAAAAGACCCCGAATAGCCAAATCAATCCTGAGTGAAAAGAGCTACACAGGAGGGATCTCTATACCAGATTTTAAACTATACTACAGGGCTATAGTCATAAAAACAGCCTGGTACTGGCACAAAAACAGACCTGTTGACCAATGGAACAAAACCGAAGATCCAAATCTGAGCACATACAATTTCAGCCATCTCATATTTGACAAGGGGGCCAAGAAACCACAATGGAGAAAAGACAGCATCTTCAGCAAGTGGTGTTGGCAAAACTGGATCACCACTTGTAGAAGAATGAAATTAAACCCCTACCTCTCGCCCTGTACAAAAGTCAACTCCAGATGGATTAAAGACCTCAACGTGAAACCCCAAACTCTGAAGGTGATAGAAGAAAAAGTTGGCAGCAGACTACAAGACATAGGCGTAGGAAAAGACTTCCTAAATCAGACAGCAGCTGCACAAGAATTAAGGTCGACAATTGACAAATGGGACCTCATCAAACTCAAAAGCTTCTGTACATCAAAAGAAACAATCAAGGAAGTGAAGAGAAATCCCACAGAGTGGGAGGAAACCTTCACTGCAGATACATCTGACAAAGCATTGATTTCCAGAATATATAAACTACTCAAAAAACAAAGAAAAAAGAAAACAAATGACCCGCTCAATAGATGGAGCAAAGAACTGAACAGAGACTTCACAAGCGAGGAATTAGAGATGTCTGAGAAACACCTCAAGAACTGCTCAACATCACTAATCATTAAGGAAATGCAAATGAAAACCACTTTAAGATATCATCTTACTCCAATAAGACTGGCTAGGATCAAGAAAACAAATGATACCAAGTGCTGGAGAGGTTGTGGGGAAAGGGGAACACTCATCCACTGCTGGTGGGAATGTAAACTCGTACAGCCACTATGGAAAGCAGTGTGGAGAACCCTTGGAAGACTTGGAATGAACTTGCCACCCGACCCAGCCATACCACTCCTGGGCATGTACCCTCAAGACTTACGCCACCACAGAGATACATGCACGGCCATGTTTATTTCAGCTCTCTTCACAATAGCAAAGAGCTGGAACCAACCTAAATGCCCCTCAACTGACGAATGGATAGAGAAAATGTGGTACATCTACACAATGGAGTTCTATGCAGCAGTAAAGAAAGACGACATCACGAGCTTTGCAGGAAAATGGCTGGAGCTAGAGGACATCATGCTGAGTGAAGTAACACAGTCTCAGAAAAACAAACGACGAATGGTATCCCTCATCTGTGGATGCTAGTGCCAATTACCTAGTTGTAAGTATTTCTTGTGTGGGGCCCCCTGAGCTTTTGTCCAAAGCAGTTGGGTGTAATGCATATTGGAAACAACATCAACAACAGAAAGGACTGCATCAAAGAACTGACTGAAACAGTGAACTTCTGCTCAAAACAGTCAACTTCCTCATGGAGAATATTGAGAAAGACTGAGAAAGAGATGAAAAGCATGTTTGGCATAATGCATGAGGAGCTCTTGCGGGGTGCGGGAATGGGTGGGAACACGGGTCTAGATTTGTTAAAAAATAAAAATAAATTTATGTAAAAAAAAAGAAAAAATATCTAAAGATAAAAAATAAATAAATAAAATAAAATAAAATAAAATAAAGTTCAAGGCCAGCCTGGTCTACAGAGTGAGTTCCAGGAGGACAGCTGGGGCTACAGGGAGACCCTGTTTCAAAAAGACCAAGAAAAAAAAATGCTGAGATTTATATATATTGTTTCATGTATTGGCAGTTCACTCCTTTCTATTGTGGGCTGTATGTCATGGGGCTACCCCACAATTTGTTTGTCATTCATCACTGATGGTTCTTTAAAGTGTTCCAAGGGGGCACCCTTTCTCAGAAGACAACCAGGCTGGCAGGGCTTTGGAAGATACTCAGAGCTCCTTGATGCAGGAGCAGCAATGGTTCCAGACCAGCCACGGATGGCTGGAGTCACCCAGACCACAGGGAGAGCTGTGGCCATCTCTACGGTCTCTCCGCCCCATCGCTCCACCTCCTCACCACCTCTTTTAGCCTCCTCTTGGGTCACAGCTGCCCTTAGGAAGAGAGGAGCAGAAAGCTGGGAAGAAGGGAATGGTTCAGTAGAGGTGCTTTCTGCTTTCTAGGTTTCATTCGCCATCTGTGCTTTGAGAAGGCAAGTCCTTGGAGAGTGGTAGGCTGCTGACAGCTTTTAATGACATTGGCTCTTGGAATCTGTTTTTAAGAGGCCAATATAGGATGTTTACGGTAGAGTATCTTGACTTCAATACAGATACAAATCACTGGAGGATCTTAAAGAATGCGGATTTTCATCACTATATCCGTGTGGGAATCTGAGCCTCTATATCCTTCACAAGTTCTAGGATAATTTGATGCTGCTGAAAGTCAGACCACACTCTTGTGAGGGGCCACTCACAGGTGTTTAATGATTTAATAATTGCTTTCGAACAAGTGTTTAATTGCTACCTATAAACCTCTACTAAGTGCAGGCTAATGCAGGCCTTTATTTTTTTTCCTCCTGGAGCTGCCCTATAGCCTCTGCCAACCACCAGGGCTGTGGAATGCCACAAGTGCTCCCCTGAAGCTGCAGCTGGGTGGTAGCAGATGCCACCTTGCCAACAGCACCACCTCCAGCAAACAAAACGGCAGCTTTTCAGGATTTCTACCTTGTGCTTTGGCTCCTGGGAAATGATAGAGTTTCTGCAACTAAGACTGCAGAAATGGGCTGAGTAGGCTGGAAGATTAGGTAGCAGAGAGGGAAGCCAGGACATTAACAAAAGGGAGGACAAATTGCTAATTATTTTCTGAGTTTTTTTCCCAAGGTTTGATCCTATAGGATCAAAGGAATTTCCTAAGGAATGAAGAATGAATATAAGATGTGCTATAAGTTTAAAACTTGAGCCCAAGGAAAACTTCACAGACCTCTGATGCAGTGAAAGTCCCTTACCTTCTTTTTTATTTTCTTTTCCTTCCTTTTTTTTTTTCATTTTTTGAGACGAGATTTCCCTGCAGCCCCACCTGACCTAGAAAATATAGGCTTCTCTCTCACAGAGATCTGCCTGTCTCTGCTGCGGTTAAAGGCATGTAGCACCGCACTCAACTCTTCTTGCCTTCTTTTCCTCCATCCTATATTTGAGGAATGGCTGCATTTTTTTTTTTTTCCTTTTTCCTTCAGGCATACAAGACTACTGAGAGGAGTCTAACTCTAGTAGAATCTATTTTCCATAGGGACCAACAATCACTGACATTTCTAGGCAGGAAATGAGCTGATAATGGTACTCTTGGAAATCACAGGTGTCTGAGTAGAAGGTTTTGATAAGGTGACTCATTCCATCATGCAAATGAATGCTTATCTCCTGTAATTTGCAAGGCCCTATGGATGCAGCCTCTTCTCTCCAGGGAGGGCAAAACAAGCTGATTGGAAGACTGTTTCCTATCCTGAGGAAACAACAAATGTTTTTAAGGGACCAGGGTGGTACAGGGCACTTCTAGGTGTGCACCTAAGGCAGCCTGTAGCAGTGGCACTTAGGATGAGGGAAGTCCCAGGGGAGGGATGACTGGAGCAAATGCGGAGAGAATGTCTGTGTCCTTGGGGAAAGGAAATTGCTCAGTCCTATCTGGAAGACAGAACCTGGAAGCTGGACGAGATCTGATGTCTGCCTTGATCCCATTTGAACTATATTTATAGATAGTTGGGACACAAAGGTGCCGGGATCAGAGATGATGCTCTAAGGCTGGCTCCGGGGCAATATGTTTAGATGGAGAAGACTCACAGCCATCCAAACTTCTGACATCTCAGAACAACGTAATCACATACAAAGTTCAAGCCATCCATGCAATTAATGTACAAAAAAATTGTAAAAAAATTCTCATAACTTTCTAAATAGATGTACTATTTTATTTATTTCATATTTGTCATATTTATTTATTTAGAGCAGGCGCATGCCATGACACACATGTGGAGATCGGAAGACAATTTTGAGGGTGTTTTTTTGCCTTTTGCCAAGTGGATCCTTGGGACCAAACTCAGGTCTTCAGGCTTGTCTACAGACCTTTTTCTTCTGAGCCATCTCCTCCAGCCCCTGATATCAAGTCTGTAAGGTTGTAGCCCACCTTAGGGACTTCAGGAGGCCAGTCCAGGCAGACATTCCGAGAAATAATTACCCTGGACTGTGCTCCTGTGATCCAAGAAAAGTTGCTGCAATATTCTGCAATCATACCTCATCAAAGACCAGAACCAGGCCTCAATCTCTCTCGAGATGCTCCTACTGACACCAGCCACAGGTCCGAGTTCCCTCGAGATGTTCCTACTGACACCAGTGACAGGTCCCGGGTTCCCTCAAGATGCTCCTACTGATACCAGTCACAGGCCCTGGGTTCCCTCGAGATGTTCCTACTGACACCAGTGACAGGTCCCGGGTTCCCTGGAGAAGCTCCTACTGACAGCAGCCACAGGTCCCGGGTTCCCTGGAGAAGCTCCTACTGACAGCAGCCACAGGTCCCGGGTTCCCTGGAGAAGCTCCTACTGACACCAGCCACAGGTCCCGGGTTCCCTGGAGAAGCTCCTACTGACACCAGCCACAGGTCCCAGGTTGCCTGGAGAAGCTCCTACTGACACCAGCCACAGGTCCCAGGTTCCCTGGAGAAGCTCCTACTGACAGCGGCCACAGGTCCCGGGTTCCCTGGAGAAGCTCCTACTGACACCAGCCACAGACCCACCTATGGCCATTCCCCCATCTCCTTGCCTCCACTTCCTTGAAAACTCACTTCCTTGTGTGCCCCCTGCCATTTGGGGGCATTCTAATGCTGGTCATCCTAATCCCGACACAGGCAGCCCAGCCACTATGCCTAAAATAAACCCAACTTCCTTTTCATTGGACTCCTGACATTTTCTCCTCTCTGGGCCCAGTCTCCCCTCAAAATGGACCCAACAAGGTCTTCTTTTTCTGACGTCAGTGCTTAGGCAGCACCACACATATCCAGTAGTCTGGATAAAAACCGTTTTCTGCCGGCCGTGGTGGCGCACGCCTTTAATCCTAGCACTTGGGAGGCAGAGGCAGGTGGATCTTTGTGAGTTCAAGGCCAGCCTGGTCTACAGAGTGAGTTCCAGGACAGCTGGGGCTACAGGAAGACCCTGTCTCGAAAAGACCAAAAAAAAAAAAAAGTTTTCCTTAAAACCTTTAAGGCAAAAGAATTTCTGTTGAAGAGTTCCAGACCAGTTCCAGAGAGATGATGTCGGGGGTAGGTGCGGTGCGGCAGGAGCTGGAGGCCCGGCGGGAGGGGGAGGCCCGGCGGGAGGGGGACGCACGGCGGGAGGGGGGGGCAGCGGGAGGGGGAGGCCCGGCGCGAGGGGGAGGCGCGGCGGGAGGGGGAGGCCTGGCAGGAGGCAGCCAGAGCAGGAAGCTAAGAGCTCACAGCTTCCAGCAGCCCCAGGAAGCAGAGAGCTTATTTATAGTTTACGTGCATGAGTGTTTTGCCTGCATGTACCTAAGTGCAGCACATGCATGCAATGCTCATGGAGGCTAGAAGAGGGCTTCAGAATCCCTAGAGGACGAATTCCTAATTATTTTCTGAGGTTGATTCCCTGGATCAGACATTGTCAGCTACTATGTGGGGGCTGAGAACTGAACCCAGGTCCTCTGCAAGAGCATCCAGTGCTCTTCACCGGTGAGCCACCTCTCCAATCCCAAGTTCACTATTTTGTGTTGAGTCACATTCATAGTTATCTTTAGCCACATGTGGCTGGATATGGCCCTTAGGCCACAGGTTGGAAATGCCTGGTAGAGTGTGTGAGGCAGGAGGACATGAGAACCCTAAGGAGGCCACTATGTCCTGCTCAGTGTGAAAGCCTCAGTCATGCTGGGGACCCCAGGTTGGGAGAAAGAGTGTGGAAGGAAGCCTGGCTATGTGTCGGGGTGGTAGGGAGAAGCAGTGATCAGCTCTTGAGACTTCCTGGGAAAGTGGCAGCTTCTCACCGTGAGTTCAGGTTTAGTTAAAGGGAGACATGATGTGAAGATGTCCAGCAGGTAGTTAGAAGCATTGGTCTGCAGCTTTAGAAACAAAGGTCTCTGCAGATAGACATGCAGGGTACAACAGATCAGCAGTAGAAAGAAACACTGATGCTTGAATTCCACAGCGTCCTGACACTGATGCTTGAATTCCACAGCGTCCTGCCTGCTGGCGAGGTTCAGGCTCCCTCTGTGCTGAGTTTTCACATTGTTGAAGAGCACAGCCCTGCTAACCCGCATCAGTAGATCGCACTAGAGATGTTTGTAGACGGCAAGGCTACTGTTAACATGGAAAAACCTCAGGGCTGGGAAGATGGCTCAGCAGTTAAGAGTACTTAGGGCTCTTACAGGCGACCCAGGTTGGGTTCCCAGCACCCACATCAGACAGCTCACAACTGCTACAAGAATCTGACATCCTCTTCTGGTCTCCACAGCCATGCACACAAGTCACACACACACACATACACACACACACACCAAAATAATAAAAATAAATCTTTAAAAATGTGGAAAAAAAATCTCTTACGCCCATCATGCCAAGATCTTTTATTTTTATTTCAGTTTGAGACAGGGTCAAACTCACTGAGGCTGGCCTCAGACTCAAGAGATCTGTCTGCCTCTCTACCTCCTGAGTGTTGGGATTAAAGGCATGTACTACCATGCTAGGGTCCAAAAAGTTTATTTGAGGAAAGAAGAAACAAGCTGGATTTGTGAATCAGGCAACTCTAAAATAATGCCACTAAATCTTCATTAAGTATAGCAGTTCCAAGTTAAAACATGACCATTTAAGGAAAATGGAAGTGAAGTGCAGAAAGCAACCGTGCTGACTGTCACCCAAGCTCCAAATGGTTGGAACTCAGTTAATCAGCACCAGGGCTTCCTGCAGCAGTCAACCCAAGCTTAGTTACTTCCATTTAACTTCCTTCTTTCAGGCTGTGGTTCCAGGGTAAGTGCTCAGGCCATGTCTATGGCCTCCCTCAAGCATTATTTCCTAGTGGGGAAACCTGTGGGGTGGAGGGGAGGACTGAAGGGTATGGCATAGACTGGGTGGCTCTTTTCTTGTCAGCATAGTGCTTTTTTAATGCTTATAATATGTCAGAAATGTCTGCCTTTTGCAAACTCGGTGGGGGGGGGTCAGAGAAGAAGATGAGGAAGAGAGAAAGGTCCCCGGGAAGAAGTCAAGGCCACCCTTGAGGCTACAACAGTGTGATGGTTAACCCTGGGTGTCAACTTGACTGGACTAAGGAAAAATAAGAGAAAAGGGTCTTCTGATTGGACCGCCTCAACCTGGATGGCCCACCCCAAATGTGGGTGTTACCTTCTGCTGGCAGGCAGTATTTAAGGCCACGGCAGAGGGAGCTGGTCCCTTTTCTCCTGCGGCTTGCCTCTCTTATCTGGTGAGTTTGTCTTGCTGCTGTGATCAACCCTTCGGATCCCAGCATGTACTGAGACCAGCAGATCTCCTGGAATCCACTAGGCCTTCAGCACTAGATTGGGACTACTGAGACATCCAGCCTTGCGGACTGAGCAGTTCCCTGGATTCTCGGCCTTTCCAGTGTGGTGCAGCTACTGTTGGATTCCTTGAACTCTGTCACGTGAGCAAATCAATAAATTGTATATAGCTATATATTCATCCTGTTGCTTCTGTTTCTTTAGAGAACCCTGACTAATACAGATTTTGGTACCAGGAGTGGTTCTAGAGAAACAGAATTGAAAGGATGAATTTCTTTAGTGGGCTTGGTAGCCTCTGGAGCCAGCTCTCCAACCCAATGAAGCCTAGAGTTACTGAAGGCTCTCCTGGTGGCATGAAGAGGAATGATAATCCTTGGTGCAGACTATTTGATCTAATTATGAAGATAGATCCATTTGACTCACCTAACTCACCTCTTGTGAGAAGCAAGGAATTTAGTGACTCTATATATAAAACGTTCGAGAAATTGCAGAAAAATCAGGAAAATAATGATGTTGCCTTGTTGCTCCTAGCATGTCTGGATAAACTGTTAGACGAAAATATGGAGCTCGGTGATAAAAATGACCAGCTCCGGATTCGAAACAACAGTTTAAAGGTTTCCAAGTGTGCTCTGGAAGAGAATCTTCTCTCCAGCAGCCAAAGAGCTAAAGCAGCAGAAAATCAAGCTGGAGCCCTTATTATACGGTTGGCTGATTTACAACGCAAATTTAATTCCCAGCCACGAAAAGTGTCAGCAGTTAAAGTGAGAGCACTGGTGGGGAAAGGGTGGAACCCTGAAACTTGGGATGGAGATGTGTGGGAGAACTATGATGATGAGGATTTTGAACCCTCGGATTCTGAGGGATTTTCTTTATCTGAGGAATTAACCTCCCCACCCTCAGCAGAGAATCCACACCCTGCAGATCCCTCCTCCCCACCCTTGCCTGAGGAAATTAATCCCCCCCTCCCAGTGGGAGCTGATGTCCCTCAGGGCCCAACAATTGTTGCCTCTAGACCTATAACCAGATTGAAGTCTAAGCAAGCCCCTCAAGGTGAGATAGAAAGTGTGGTCCACGAGGAGGTGCGATATACTACTAAAGAAATTAATGAGTTTGCTGATTCATTCCGGCAGAAGCCTAAGGAATATGTGTGGGAATGGATTTTAAGGGTGTGGGATAATGGTGGAAGGAATATAAAATTGGATCATACTGAGTTTATCGATATGAGCCCACTGAGTAGAGATTCTAGGTTTAACATGGAAGCTCGAGCAGTTAAAAAAGGTGTTAAAAGTTTATTTGAATGGTTGGCTGATGTATTTATTAAAACATGGCCTACTAACAGCGAGTTAGAGATGCCTGATATTCCTTGGCTTAGTATTGATGAAGGGATTGTGAGGGTCAGGCAGATGGGCATGCTCGAGTGGATTCGAAGTGTAAAACCACATTCTCCACAATATGAGGACCCAGAGGACATGCCACTCACTGAATTTATAAGATGGAAAGTACTGAGAGAGACACCAGAACATTTGAAGAGCTTTGTTTTTGCTCTATTTCTTATGCCAGATCTTACAGTTAGAGAAGTTGTGGCTCGTTTGCATAAATTAAATGTACACGTAGTAGGTCTAACAGGACCTCAGGGTAGGCGTCAGGTGGCAGCACTGAATCGCAGAAGGCCAGATGAGCGTAGTTACAGTAATTATCATAATGGGTGGCAAAGGCAAAACAATACCTATAATGGCATGACCCGAAATGATCTTTGGAACTGGCTAATTAATCATGGTGTTCCCAGGAACCAAATACATAAGAAGCCTACTAAGTTTTTATTTGATCTGTATAAGCAGAAAAGCTCTAGAACGAATGACAGGAAGTCAACATTTGATTTTAGGAGTAGCGAATCCCGCCCAGTTGACCGGTTTCCAGACTTGAGACAGTTCACAGACCCAGAACCCCTTGAATGAAGGGGTGGCCGGGTTCCAGTGAGGAAGGACCTTGTCACAATACCAAAGAGTTATGCTGTTTGCCTTCCTCCTGTCCTTCCCCAGAGGGACCTGAGGCCTTTTACTAGGGTAACTGTACACTGGGGAAAAGGAAATAATCAGACTTTTCGAGGCCTATTGGATACTGGTTCTGAGTTGACACTGATCCCAGGAGACCCTAAAAAGCATTGTGGCCCTCCGGTTAAAGTAGGGGCCTATGGAGGTCAGGTGATAAATGGAGTTTTGGCTGAAGTCCGACTCACGGTGGGCCCAGTGGGTCCCAGAACGCATCCCGTAGTTATTTCCCCAGTCCCAGAATGTATAATTGGGATAGATATAATTAGAAATTGGCAGAATCCCCACATTGGTTCCCTGATCTGTGGAGTGAGGGCTATTATGGTTGGAAAGGCCAAATGGAAACCATTGGTGTTGCCTCTACCAGGGAAAATAGTGAACCAAAAACAGTATCGTATCCCTGGAGGGATTGCGGAGATTAATGCCACTATCAAGGATTTGAAAGATGCAGGGGTGGTGATTCCTACCACATCTCCATTTAACTCTCCAATTTGGCCTGTGCAAAAGACAGATGGATCATGGAGAATGACAGTTGACTATCGAAAACTCAACCAAGTAGTGACACCAATTGCAGCCGCTGTACCAGATGTGGTGTCCTTACTCGAGCAGATTAATATGTCTCCTGGTACCTGGTATGCAGCTATTGATCTGGCCAATGCTTTTTTCTCAATACCGGTTCATAAGGACCACCAGAAGCAATTTGCTTTCAGCTGGCAAGGCCAACAGTATACCTTTACTGTCTTACCTCAGGGGTATGTTAACTCTCCAGCGTTGTGCCATAACTTAGTTAGAAGGGATCTTGATCGCCTGACTCTTCCACAAAATATCACACTGGTCCACTATATTGATGATGTTATGTTGATTGGACCCAGTGAACAGGAGGTAGCAGCTAGCCTAGACTTGTTGGTAAAGCATATGCGCATGAGAGGATGGGAAATAAATCCAACTAAAATTCAAGGGCCATCTACCTCGGTGAAGTTTCTAGGAGTTCAGTGGTGTGGAGCATGCAGAGACATTCCTTCTAAGGTAAAGAATAAGTTGTTGCACCTGGCCCCTCCCTCCACCAAGAAAGAAGCACAACGTCTGGTGGGTCTTTTTGGATTCTGGAGGCAGCACATTCCTCATCTGGGTGTGTTACTACGACCCATATATCAGGTGACTCGTAAGGCAGCAAACTTTGAGTGGGGCTTGGAACAGGAAAAGGCTCTTCAACAGGTCCAGGCTGCGGTGCAGGCTGCTCTGCCCCTAGGGCCATATGATCCAGCAGACCCAATGGTGCTTGAGGTATCAGTGGCAGATAGAGATGCTGTCTGGAGTCTGTGGCAGGCTCCCATAGGGGAATCACAGCGGAGGCCCTTGGGATTTTGGAGCAAGGCTCTACCTTCATCTGCAAACAACTATTCTCCTTTTGAGAGACAGCTCTTAGCCTGCTATTGGGCCTTAGTGGAAACTGAACGTTTGACAATGGGCCACCAAGTCACCATGCGACCTGAGCTGCCCATCATGAGCTGGGTGTTATCTGACCCACCAGACCATAAAGTAGGACGTGCACAGCAACAGTCCATTGTCAAATGGAAGTGGTACATACGGGACAGGGCCCGGGCAGGCCCTGAGGGCACAAGCAAGCTACATGAAGAAGTTGCCCAAATGCCTATGGTTCCCACTCCTGTTACAATGTCTCCTGGGCTTAAGCATGCACCTATGGCTTCATGGGGTTTGCCCTATGATCAGTTGACTGAGGAAGAGAAGACTAGGGCCTGGTTTACTGATGGTTCTGCACGCTATGCAGGCACCACCCAGAGGTGGACAGCTGCAGCATTACAGCCAATTTCTGAAACAACCCTAAAGGACACTGGTGAAGGAAAGTCTTCACAGTGGGCAGAACTTCGGGCAGTGCACATGGTTGTGCATTTTGCCTGGAAGGAGAAATGGCCAGAGGTTCGATTATATACTGATTCATGGGCTGTAGCCAATGGTTTGGCTGGATGGTCAGGGACTTGGAAGGAGCATGACTGGAAAATTGGTGAGAAAGACATTTGGGGAAGAAGTATGTGGATAGAGCTCTCTGAATGGTCAAAGGATGTGAAGATACTTGTGTCTCATGTAAATGCTCATCAAAAGGTGATCTCAGCAGAGGATGAGTTTAATAATCAAGTAGATCGGATGACTCGTTCTGTGGATTGTCAGCCTCTTTCTCCAGCTATCCCTGTTGTTGCTCAATGGGCCCATGAACAAAGTGGTCATGGTGGCAGAGATGGAGGTTATGCATGGGCTCAACAGCATGGACTCCCACTCACTAAGGCTGATCTGGCTACAGCTGCTGCCGAGTGCCAGATTTGCCAACAGCAGAGACCAACATTGAGCCCCCGATATGGTGCTATTCCCCGGGGTGACCAGCCAGCAACCTGGTGGCAGGTTGACTACATTGGACCACTTCCATCATGGAGGGGACAGCGTTTTGTTCTTACAGGAATAGATACTTATTCTGGTTATGGATTTGCCTTTCCTGCACGTAATGCTTCTGCCAAAACTACCATCCAGGGACTTACGGAATGCCTTATCCACCGTCATGGTATTCCTCACAGCATTGCTTCTGACCAAGGAACTCACTTCACAGCCAAAGAAGTGCGACTGTGGGCCCATGGTCATGGTATCCACTGGTCTTACCATGTTCCCCACCACCCAGAAGCAGCTGGCTTGATAGAACGATGGAATGGCCTCTTGAAGACACAGTTACAGCGCCAATTAGGTAGCAATACCCTGGAGGGCTGGGGCAAGGTTCTCCAGCAAGCAGTATATGCTTTGAATCAGCGTCCACTATATGGTACTGTTTCTCCTATAGCCAGAATTCATGGGTCCAGGAACCAAGGGGTGGAAGTGGGAATGATTCCACTCACTATCACCCCTAGTGACCCAGTAGGAAAATTTTTGCTTCCTGTACCCACGACCTTGCGTTCTGCTGGTCTAGATGTTTTGGCTCCAATGGGGGGAGTGCTTTTGCCAGGAGATACAGCAAACGTTCCATTGAACTGGAAGCTAAGACTTCCCCCTGGCCACTTCGGGCTTCTACTGCCTTTAAGCCAACAGGCTAAGGAAGGAATAACAGTAGTAGGAGGAGTGATTGATCCAGACTACCATGGGGAAATTGGACTTTTTCTCCACAATGGGGGCAAGGAAGATTATGTCTGGAAGGCAGGAGATGCTGTAGGGCGCCTTCTGGTGCTACCATGTCCTATGATTAAGGTCAATGGGAAACTCCAACAACCCAAACCAGACAGGACAATAAATGGCCCAGACCCTTCAGGGATGAAGGTATGGGTCACTCCTCCAGGGAAAGAGCCAAGACCTGCAGAGGTGCTTGCTGATGGTGGAGGAAATACAGAATGGGTAGTAGAAGAAGGTAGTCATAAATATCAGCTGAGGCCACGGGACCAGTTGCAGAAACGTGGATTATAATAGATATTAACTTTTGTCCTATTTGGTTAAGAATGTGCTTGTTCATATATATACGTATATTAAGCAGATACTTGTGTTGTTCCCTTTTGAATGTGCAACTGAGATAAGTGTTAAGTGTTGTCATATTTAGGTTATTAGATACTGAAGGACTAAGTGTTCCTCAAGGACATTACCACCTACTCTAAGATATAATGCTTTGCTATTGCACATGAGACACTTATAACATGTTAGGTGGAATTATGACCTTGCCATTGTTTGCAATTGACATTTAAGCATAACATAAGGAGAGGCTATTTATTGGGTGTCAAGTTGACAAGGGGTGGACTTGTGATGGTTAATCCTGGGTGTCAACTTGACTGGACTAAGGAACAAATAAGAGAAAAAGGGTCTTCTGATTGGACGACCTCAACCCAGATGGCCCACCCCAAATGTGGGCGTTACCGTCTGACGGCAGGCAGTATTTAAGGCCACGGCAGAGGGAACTGGTCCCTTTTCTCCTGCGGCTTGCCTCTCTCATCTGGTGAGTTTGTCTTGCTGTTGTGATCAACCTTTCAGATCCCAGCATGTACTGAGACCGGCAGATCTCCTGGAATCCACTAGGCCTTCAGCACCAAATTGGGACTACTGAGACATCCAGCCTTGCGGACTGAGCAGTTCCCTGGATTCTCGGCCTTTCCAGTGTGGTGCAGCTACTGTTGGACTCCTTGAACTCTGTCACGTGAGCAAATCAATAAATTGTATATAGCTATATATTCATCCTGTTGCTTCTGTTTCTTTAGAGAACCCTGACTAATACAAACAGAAACAACTGGATAGCTGTGTCATCATTTAGAAGTGTTTTCAGAAGTCAACAAGGATGAGACCTGGGTAGAGGTGACAGATTTGAGAACTCAAAAGTCAACAAAAAACTTAACATGTATTTCAGCTGAGAAACATGAGAAAAAGTCACATTAGGAGGAAGAAGGAACAGGGTTGTGAGGAAGGAGGTGGGAGGGGTCTTGAGTGTGGTGTTTGTTGGAAGTGTTGGTAGCAAAATGAGAAATGAGTCCTGGCAGTTCAAGCTGAGAACAATTTTGGATATTTTATTTATATGCGTGTACACATGCCTATGTGTGTATGTGTACAGATATGTGCATGGGTGCCCATGGAGGCCAGAAGAGAGCATCAGACCCCCTGGGAGTGGCGTTACAGGAGTTTGTAAGCCACCTGACATGGGCGCTAGAGTCTGAACTTCAGTCCTCATGACTGAGCAGAAAGTGTTCTTCACCTTGGCCATCTTTCCAGCCCCAATGTAGGATGTTTTTAAAGATAAGAGAGCCTGCTAGCATACGGGTATCCAGGGGAAAATGAAGGAAGCCCTGGAGTAAGGATGGCAAGAGACTGAGGTGAAGGGGCTGGGATGCAGCTCGGTGCTGTCACACTGGCCAGTGAGGGCCCGACTTCCATCCCTAGCACTGGGTGGGGGTGGGGAGGATTGCAGAAGCAATAGTGCAATAGACACAGCAACAGTACAGGCCTGGTGGTTCACAGCTGTGATCCCTGCATTAGGGAGGCTGAAGCAGGATTATCAGTTGGAGGCCAGCCAGGGCACCATATGATACCTTCACACACACACACACACACACACACACACACATACACACACGCGCGCACACCCGCACTCTGTGTAGCCAATCCCTTAGAGCTTAGTTGTATCCCTCACAGAGCCCCAGATGGGCAGCTCTGGTCAGAGTATCTGGCTCTGCTACTGGGTCCCTCCCTCCCTTGTGCTTCTCCTCTGGACAGTGACTCAGTGGCCCGGCTCTCTAGTGGCTGACTTCTGTGTTCTGGCTTGTAAGTGAACTCAGCCAGACCCGTAGATCTGAAGAAACTGGTTTTCCTAGTCCTGAGCACCAGCTTCCCCTGAGAGCCATGGCAGTTCCGTGGAGGACTGACTGCTACCGAACCTGCTTGGTTTATATCCATGCTCTAGATAGAGAGTTCAGTTGGGAATTCTTGCTAGTTTTCCGTTTTCCCTCTCCCATGAGACTCTATGTAGAAAATACCTTTTTTTTTAAACTCACAACTGGAAACAAAAATGCAGCTTGGCTTTATTGGTACCAAATAGCCTCATCTCACCTCAGCTTCAGTGCTGGGGGTGGTGGGGAGAGAGGATTGTGATGAAGGGCCTGGCAAGTGGGGACCTTCCCTTCCACCTGACAAACGTCAAGGAACGGACAGATGAAGGAACTCGAGCAGGTCAACCTGGAGCTCTGCGTTCTCTTGCCAATCATCCTTTCATCTGTCTCTCATCTGTGCATCCTTCATTGATCTGTGTGTCCATCAAATCCACAAGACTCAAGGAACACCTATGCCATCCCAGCCTCCAGAAACTATAGAGACAAAAACAAAGAAGACTCACCAGGACACACTGAAACTGGCTCAGCATGACTCAGAGGCAGAGCCTTGCCTGCTTACGCTTTTGCTCTCTGCCAGAGAAAGGGAAAACCTGTTCTATGTGTATGCTCACTGGCGGTACCGCTAACCTCCTCCAAGGAGGCCATTCTCTGCCCTCAGCTCTCCCCCAAGAGATGGGAAGAAAGCTTTTTTTTCTACCAATTCTAGGCAATAAGGCAAGTTTAACATGCCAAGTCACTTAAAGACTTTTACAAGAGTAAGGCGGGTGCGATGGTGCACACCTTTAATCCTAGCACTTGGGAGGTAGAGGCAAGGGGATCTTTGTGTGTTCAAGGCCAGCCTGGTCTACAGAGCGAGTTCCAGGGCAGCTGGGGCTACGGGGAGACCCTGTTCGAAAAAAAAAAAAAAAAAAAAAAAAAAAAGACTTTACCAGAGTGGCAATCTGGGGGTGGAGAGGAGTGCTTCCCGGTACTGAGTGAGCCATCACACCAACAGAAAGTAAGGCTTTGTAACAAGCACAACCTGGCTCTGTCCCCCAAGGCTTTGAGACTCCTGCTGTCCAGCAGCTAGACACTCATCTCTGGCTCCTACTCTGCATAAGAAGTGGAGGGGATAGATTGGAGAACTTTTTTTTTTTTTTTTTTTGGTCTTTTCCAGACAGGGTCTCCCTGTAGCCCCAGCTGTCCTGGAATTTGCTATGTAAACCAGGCTGGCCTTGAACTCACAAAGATCCACCTACCTCTGCCTCCCAAGTGCTAGGATTAAAAGCATGTGCCACCATGCCCGGCATAGAAGTCACCATTCAGCAGCAATTTAGTTAGGAAGTATTAAAGAGTCATTCTGAAGGAAGAAAGAACAGGGTTATAAGCAAGGAGGAACCTCGAGTGCAGTGTTTGGGAGTATTCTGAGAGAGAGAGAGAGAGAGAGAGAGAGAGAGAGAGAGAGAACACATGTGGATGCAGGTACATGAGCATGCATGTCTGGAGGCTGGAGGACATTGGTTATCCCGCTCTATCACTCTCTGCCTCATTCCTTTGAGACAGAGTCTCTCACTGAGCCTGGATCTAGACTAGAAGACAGCAAGTCCCAGCAATGCTCCTGTCTCCAGTCCCCCCCAGTGCTCGAGTTAAAGATCCCACACACAGCCATGCCCCAACTTCTTACATGAGTGCTGGGAACCAAACTCAGGTCCCGACATTTGCACAGCAAACATTCTTGCCTACTGAGCAAACTTGCCAGTCCTTAGTGCTTTGTTCTGTTGAGAATGTTGGAAGTAAAAGGAAAAAATACGTGCTGGTACTTCAAGGTGAGAACATACTGTACAGACATGTCCATGGGACAGATCTTGACCAGGATGGTCACAGGACCCAGAATCCCATCAGATTCATCAGCTCCTCCAGGACAGAGAAGAGCACAGTCTTGGGCCACAGAGAAGGGTAGAGTGTAGGCTAAAGATACGAAGTAGAAGAGTTTAACCGATGAGTAAGGAGAGTATCCCACCTCTCCCCCACCACTGTCAGACAGAGTGCCATGTGAAAAGCCCACGACCAAGCTGTGCTCATTTAAAAATAGATTCATATTTTAAAATTTCTGATTAAGAACAAAATATTGTTATGCTATAAATTTTTTAAGCTATTAAAACAAGAACAGAACTTGACAGTAAGACCCTGTTGCTGAAGACACTATAGACATGAGGTACAGAACAAACAAGGAGAAAATCTGGTGCTGACTTCAAAGCCTCATCTCTACTGGCTAGCTTTCATAGTGCTGGAAGGTGGTGTGTGGGAGAAAATCAGTCCTCAACCTTACCCGGCTGTGAATTCAACAACTGGCCTGTTAAGATATGCCCATGGGTGTAATAGTGGCATGAATATTATGGGAGTAACCAACTTTCTCATTGGATTTAAGGTCTATAGGATGGAGCCCATATCAGATACTGAGATCAGTTCTAGGAACATGGACAGGTCACCTGCTATAGAGGAGAGCCTAATAATATTATTGTGCTGGGCTGGAGAGATGGCCTAGCGGTTAAGAGCGCCGACCGCTCTTGCAGAGGACCCGGGTTCGATCCCCAGCACCCACATGGCGGCCGAGAACCGTCTGAAACTCCAATTTCAGGAGAACTCCAGTTCCAGGGGAATCTGAGACCCTCTTCTGACCTCCGCGGCATTGCACGACACGGGTGCACAGACCTGCATGCAGACAGTACATTCATGCACATACCGAAATAAAAAAAAATTAAAAAAAAATAATAATATTATTGTGCTAAATATAGTATCAAATTGACTCCTGATGACTTATTCTTATATACATATATTAATGCATTTCTCAACTCTTAGCTTACTTATGTGGCACATGGTGATTAACTCAGAGACCCACAACTGACCAACGTGTAGAGAACAAAAGGCTGCAGAGTGCTGATCCCTGAATAGGACACTCACGTCAAACTTCTGCCTCCCAAGGGATCATTGTGGAAGATGGGACACAAAGATTGTAAGAGCCAGAAGCGGTGGATGACCACAAGGAAACAGTTTTCCAGACAGTTGGTCAGTTACTCATGTGAGCTCACAGCAAAGGTGGCAGTATGAACAAGTCCTATGCAAGCTCAAGCCAGACCGAATCCCAGCCTAGGTATGGGAAAGGGGGTCAGAAACCTCAACCCAACCCGAGGAAGTATTGGCAACTGGCTGCTGGGAGGGGGAGACACAGTCTCATTTGAGAGTGACATTCTTGGTAGGTTGACCTGGATCCAGTGGATAAACCCACACTGAAGGGCATTTGAGGAACAAATTTGACTCTACAGGCATATACATATACACAGATCTAGGTATACATATATGTATTCATGTGTATATATATATATATATATATGAAGTGTACATGAAATTGTGTATGGATCATAAGGGGAGTTCAGATAGGGGAGATACTATCAGACACTACAATCAAAATATATTGTATGAAATTTTCAAAAAAAGGGAAAAAAAAACAATTAAGAAGAAGTAACGATCTCCCCGAATTCTGCCATTCAGATATAAATAACATTTGGTCTGTTGTAGTCTTGTTAATTTACTCATATTTATATGCATTTACAAAACTGTTACCAGCATTTTGGACACTCTTTTTTAATCTCTTTTTTTATTTCACCTAATATATCATTCCATTTACCCATGATTTTAGCTGTTCTTTTACAAGATATTTAATGGCACAGTCTATTCATAAAAAGAATGATAATAAATGGACACTTAAAATGTACCAAGCTTTTTACATAAAGTAGTTTATTTCGCACAACAACTTAATGAGGCCATAAACTTATCTTCATTTTACAGAGAAAGACACGAGCATGGAGGAGCCAGGTATCTTAAGTGGAGACTCAGGCTTAGAATTTGGCAGTCCTGGTGCCCCATGGTAATCTTAGCCCAATCTGCAATAGAGCTTACCTGGCTAATTCTCTGTCTGTTACTGGCTACCACCTTTGACCCAAGATTTAACATTTATTTATTTTTTTTATATTTATGTGTAGAGTGTTTTGTCTGCATCTATGTAAGTATACCACATGTGTGCAAGGCCCACTGAGTCCAGAAGAGGCCACTGGATTCATTGGAATTGAAGTTATGTTATCATAAGCATATACTTTACTACCCTATTAATGATTTGACTATGATACTTCCTAGGCTAACAGGAAAATTTACTCTGAAGGTTTTTGATGCAGATTGACAAATTTCAGAAACATATCAAATTATGAGAGATGGCCTAGCGGTTAAGAGCGCCGACCGCTCTTACAGAGGACCCGGGTTCAATCCCCAGCACCCACATGGCGGCCGAGAACCATCTGAAACTCCAATTCCAGGAGAACTCCAGTTCCAGGGGAGTCCGACGCCCTCTTCTGACCTCTGCGGCATTGCACGACACAGGTGCACAGACTTGCATGCAGACAGTACATTCATACACATACAGAAATAAATAAAAATTTAAAAAAGATTTAAAGTAATACTTTTTTGTGTGTTTTTGAAACAGAGTCTCCCTCTAGCCTCAGCTGGCCCGGAACTCACTCTGTAGACCAGGCTGAACTCACAGAGATCTGCCTGCCTCTGCCTCCTGAGTGCTGGGATTAAAGGTATGCACCACCATGCCTGGCTAAAGTAATACTCTAAAAAAAATTTCATTTTATTTTTTAATTAGGTTTTGTGTGTGCTTCTCTGTGTGGTATGTGCACATGAGGGCGGTGCCTGTGGGAGCCACAGGTGTCAGATCCTCCTGGAGCCAGAGTTATAGGCAGTTGTGAGCTGCCTGACTTAGGTGCTGGGAACTAAACTCCAGTCCTCTGGTACTCCTTATTTTAAAATTTTATTTATTACTTTTATTTTATGTGTTTGAGTGTATTGCCTGCATGTATATAAGTGTACCCATGTTGTGTAATGCCCACAGAGTTCAGAAGAGGGTGTCATGGGACCCTCTGGAACTAGAGTTATGGATGGTTGTTAGCCACTATGTGGGTCTTCTGTAAGAGCAACCAATACTCTTAAGCACTAACCATCTTTCTACCCTCAGTGTGTGCCCTTATCTGCTGAGCAATCTCTTTAGTCTGAGTAATAGTTATTTGTTGGTTTTTTGGTTGTTGTCATTTTTTTGAAACAGGGTCTCCCTATAGCCCCAGCTGGCCTGAAACTGCTAGATTTGATCTCAGAGAGATCACCTGCCTCTTCCTTTGAGTGTTGAGATTAAAGGTGTTTACCACCATGCCCAGCCTGAAGTAATATTTTTAAATGAACTCTAACCATCTGTGGTGGTGGTTTAGAATCACCTAAGAGACATACTTCTGGGCTTGTCTATGAGGATGGGTTTTTATTTATTTATTTATTTTTTTTGAGACAGGGTCTCCCATATCCCCAGCTGGCCTGGAACTCACTCTGTATACCAGGCTGGCTTTGAACTTACAGAGATATGCCTGCCTTTGGCTCTGCCTCATGAGTGCTAGGATTAAAGGCATGCACCACCACGCCTGGCTTAAAGACAGTTCTTAGCCCCCGTGTGAGTGCTGGGAATCGAACCAGGATCCTCTGCAAGAGCAGTTGGCACTCTTAACTTCTCTTAACTGCTGAGCCATCTCCAGCCCCGAGGGTGTTTTTTTTTTTTAATCTTTTTTATTTTACATTTTTAATTTATTTTTTATTTTTTAATTTTATTTGTTATGTGTATGAATGTACTGTCTGCATGTAAGTTTGTGCACCTGTGCCATGCAATGCGGCAGAGGTCAGAAGAGGGTGTCAGATTCCCCTGGAACTGGAGTTAAAGACAGTTCTCAGCCACCATGTGGTTGCTGAGGCTCGAACCCTGGTCCTCTGCAAGAGCAGACGGCACTCTTAACCACTAGGCCATCTCTCCAGCCCCCGAGGGTGTTTTTAAAGAGGTTTAAATGAAGAGGGAAAACTCACCTTGAATGTGGGTGACATTATCTCATGGGACAGGGTCCTGGACTGCATGAAAAAGAAAAAGAGGAGAAACCAGCATGGGTCAGTCGTCTGCTTCCTGGCTATCGATGCGACCAGCTGCCTCACGCTCCTGGTACCTCAGCTAGAGCTACTCTTGCTACCATAACCTCCCCACCATGATGGAGTGTACCCAAACAGACTCTCCCTTCCTTCCTTAGGTTGGTTTTGCCAGGCATTTTGTCATAGCAATGAGAAAACTAATTAATATAACAATGCTGGTCATTTTCTCTTTGTGATTGATTTGGTGAGAATCAATTGTTCCTAGGGCTTATTTTAGTAATTTCCATATTTGCTACTTTCATATAATTCTTTCATAAAATCATTGTCTATTCATTTTTTGTAATAAATTCATTTGCTTACATATTGTTCTATTATTCTCTTTTATTTGTAAGAATTCTTTACACTAAGATTTTTTTTTTTTTTTTTTTTTTTTT